>CM031242.1:876970646-877570646 GCA_018340775.1 Taxus wallichiana var. yunnanensis
ACTCACAGATATGATAACCCAACTAGAAAGCCCTATGCTTTTCTTCACTTTAAGTGCAGCAGATACTAAATGGCCAGATTTACGAGAGAAATTCGAGGAGGCCCTACGCCACCCACAACAATGGCTAACAATGGAGAAACATGAACTTGAACATGCACCCCCATATTGTCTCTCGCATACAAGGAAAAAGATTTACAATATTTTGCGAGGAGGAGCTTAAAGAAAACTACATCAGACCGACTCACTGCAGTACAGCAAGCTAACTACCACTTAGATTTTCATACAATACCACACCTACCCCATTTTTCAACATGGATCCTCTTTGTGAAAATACAAGTATGAATGACAACATAGAGGCTTGGCTCATATCCACAGTTTATATGGCTTCCAAATGCACCAAAATTGAGGTCCTAGGATAGGATGACCCCTTCAACTTGATGCGGAAAAGAATTTCTTCGACAAATTAGTAATTGCACGGAATCCAAGGGGCCTTGAGAGTAGAAAACTGGGATACATCATTCGCAAGAAGATGACCCGTGCTTGTTAGACACATACGGTACACTTACATACAACCCTCAGACCACATGACTATGAAAACCTTTTAAACCACATGTAATGCCATACAAAATGTAGTGAGGAAACCGCTTGCAAAAAAAAATGGACACTTCAATGTAGATATAAAGCCCTTGGCCACTCCAAGAGTATTCAAGTTTGGGCTTAGATGAAATAGGTAAAAAAGTACACCCCCGCACGCAATCACGGACATGTCAACATACACAACTCAAACATGTTGGCACTGTGGCGAGCCAATGTTGACTATTATCCTATTGTGTCACGACATGTAGTCTTACAATACATTGCAAAATATGTAGCCAAGGCAGAGAAGAATTCAAAAGCTACGCTGTCACACATGCCGACGTGGATATCTAATGAAGTTAGCATCGATCACCCTGCAAAGGCCACCTACAACAAATTCCTTCAGAAACTATTATTGATCGGGACATTGGTGCACAAGAGACATGCCACATGTTACTAAAACTCCCCCTCTCTAGTTGTAGTCGTACATTTATTACCCTATCCATCGGTAAATAGGTATTCAAACATGTCCTCACAGATGTAGGAAACACATTACAATTCCCTTCATTCATAGATGCATACATAAAACGCCCTTTACAATTGGAGAACACCTCCCTCTTTGAGGCTGCTCATTCCTAGTCCTACAACAGCCAAAGGAAAGTTACTCAGTGGCTACAAAGAAGAACCCCTACTGTTGTTCATGTATTCCCCCGATACAGTGATGTCCCCACCCTAGATGCGATACACTATGAGGATTTTTGTTGGACAGAGCTTCTGCTTTATAAACCCTTTCGACATATCCAAATATACATTGGCATCTCTACATCTAAAATAACTAACCAATGGGGAAAATTGAAAAAATCCTACGTCCCTTTACATGTACATAGAGCCACTACTCTAGAAGAAACTACAACTGGAACAAGCAGTGATGACAATAACTCACAGGGATCTAATCCACTACATGCAGAACTATTTGAATGGGAGCATATAGCACGCATGCACCCAACACTCAATACAACAATTGATGATGTAGACATGATAGGCCTTCATGACTTTGACATTAACCACAATTGGAAGGTACATTCCATCCCTACTACCTTACAAAAAAGTGCACCTAAATTCATAGACCTTTCCCGCACTGAAAATTCACTACCATTTGTTTCTCCACCTACCCAATTAGACGCTCTCCAACTATCATCAAAACAACACCTTGCATACTCAATTGTACTTTCCCATGCAACTCAACAAGGGAAACACCCACCATTGAAGATGATCATTCAAGGAACTACTAGTACAGGAAAATCATACCTCATACAACGCATAAGAAATGGGCTTGAAAATATGACTGGAAAATTTAAATCTTCCCTCCTTGTACTAGCCCCAACAGGTATTGTTGCATTTAATATAAAATCATCTACTATACATTCTTCCCTCCGAATACCCATATCCGACATGAAACCTCTTGAAGGCCAAGCCCTAGCAATCTTCCAAGAGCGTATGAGTGTCATACATTACATACTCATAGATGAAATGAGCTTTATAGGTCCTACAATGTTACACAACATCAACAAAAGACTTCGTGAGGCATTCCCCAAAAGAGTAACCATGCATTCCATGGCTGTTCAATGATTTTGGTGGGTAAATTAGGCCATCTCCTCTCGGTCAACGATGTACCATTATATGCGCAGCAACAAAATAGGCAGCTCCTTTTGCATGATTTTGATATAGTGATCACCTTAGACAAAAAATTTAGGCAATAAGGATTAAACCCGACACAACTTGAATTCATAGAAATGTTGACCAACATCGAAATGAAAGCAAGCTGTTAAGGATTGGTCTCTTCTCATGTCACGTATAAATTTATGCATGTCTTTACCTCAGAGAAATCCATATTCACAACTAAGAATCGCCTATTCGCAAGAAAGGACCTCGCAAGCTAGCACAATAAAAAAATGCTAAAATCCTTACACGTACCAATTGCAATGAGAATCGCAAAATAAATCAAACATAACTCCAACCTTCATATTAAAAATAAATGTGCCACATATATATAGACAACACCCAATTGTAATGCAATACAAATACAAGTCACCTTCACATTGCATCCAAACCATATTGTACACACAAAAGTCAAACCCTCTCCAAAGATAACTTGTAACTCATTTACAATTTCTAGTAATAGTTTAATAAGATAAAAAGTCAATGGAACTAGAATAATGTGTTTTGAAGGTAGTGTTCATATCACTAAAATAAGGCACCAATACATTCCACCGTTTAACAAATCATTTTCAAAATAATTTAAGAAAAGAAAACTATGGGCAACACAAAATTCAGTCCCCACTATTAAGATCAATGCTACTATTCGGATCCTCGCTTCCCATCGTTGGTATTTTGGTAGTACCTTGTTGCACGCTTGAGGTATAAATATATGAATATTAGTAGCTTAAATTCTATAAATCTATTTATATATGTCTAGTTACTACAAGAAATGTTAAGCTCATATAGTACTAAACTCTATTAAAATCTAATTCAAATAGAAAAATTATTCAAATCTTAAGGATGTGGTAGGTTTTCTATTGCTCTCTCATGTGCGTCCGAATATAGGGAGCTCCGGTGGTTGGGGTGAGAATTTAGAGGATGTTTATTGAAATAAAAAAACTATTTTCTTACTCACAAGTAGGAAGCTTGTGTAACAAATTATAGACAACTAATTTTAATACATGGTATGTGACATCATCAATTTAAACACCTTTTAGGGCACTTAGACTACTAGTGCACATTAGGCGCTTTTTTAGAATATTTCCAGATGACCCCCTTTTAACCAACGAACATCACTTTTGTCACCTCTAATTTCACTTAAACACTTGAGATCATTTCCAATTTTCCTAGGACATTTATTTCACCTCTCCACAATCATATCCTCCTCTCATAAGCCTTTTCTCACTTTTAGCGGAGAGGAACAAGATCGCCGATTGTTGATGGTTACCTCGCATAATATCGGCGGTCAATATTGTCCCCCTCTATCAAAATGGTCACTTGTCCATTTGGGAGCTTATCTATGGTCCACTTATGTTTGAATCAAGGTCGACTGGCCGAGAAATCAACCAAGAGATGCCTATATATAAACAAAACCCTAGAGGTTATTTAATGAAAAAATCAAGAGACACACTTGGAGATCATTTCTACTATAGTGATGCAGAGGAGGGTGGTGGACCAATTTCAAACACAACAAATGTTAGTTTCAAGACAAGTTCATCTAATCACACCAAATATGTCAAATCTCAAGAACTCTCAAAGAGCATACAATACCAAATTTTCAAACAAGAATGATTCAAGTGCTTCAATCACCTCTTACCTACTTAGACTCATCTAACAAACATGATTAGAACCTTCAAGAAAGGTCAATGCATCATTAGATATCATTCCCTGTTTGACCTTGTTATTTTTCTAGTAGCCCTTTTTATCTACAATCTTTATTGTCTAGGACACTTTGCACAAGGACTTAGAATCTTATGTTAACTTTTTCATATACCCTTTATGGGTCTTCAACTCCCTACAAAGTTTCAAACTTGAACTCTCAATACAACTCCTTCAAATTGCTTCCTACCGTTTTCACATTAGGCCTTCCTACTAGCCCTATTTACCTTAAAACCTTATAATTTAGAGCAATCCATACACTTTCTTGAGGAACTGAATACATTTCCTAGTACCCTTTATCAAGTTCTTACTTCCCACCAATTTTCTTAGTTCAACTCTTCATACATTTTCCCAACTTATTTATCAATTTTCTTCATTAGTCCTTCTAGGTTTTTTTCTAAATCTTCAAACTGATTTTCAAAGGTTTTAATGTTTCATACATTAAAAGGATTCACAACCTCTTTGAACAAGTACAAACACTCATGTTTTCATCATACGATTTCTAAATAGGACTTAAGCCTTGAATTTCTATGAAGATACTTGTTTGCGCACAATGTCACCGTGCACTCCTTAACACAAACCTTGACTAGTTTTCTTGATTCTTAGCTCTATCAACTCAATATTCTCTTTTCTTGACACGTAAACCTCTCTTCTCATCTTTAATCAAGTCTCCACAATGTTATAGGACACCCTTTTGAATAACTCCTCAAAGCTTGAAAGCTTGTTTAAGGATTTGTCAAGAGAAACAATAAACGAGGACTGTGTTTTCTTGTCTTGTAGGCATAAACCTTATAGCTCTCTTTGTAAACCTTATATTTACCTTTCTCTAGTCTATGTTATAGAAAACACCTAAAACTTCTTATAAATAACTTGTGTCTACAGGTATTCTTGAATTTTGTTCCGTAGTTAACTTTGACTCACATTACAAAACAACACAAGTATATTGTAACTTCTTAGTTTTCTCCTCCTTAAACACTTGTATTATATCTTTGAACCATTTCCACACCTTTAATAGGCTCCCATCCATCTATTGTGTAAATTTCATAAGCCATTTAGGAGAGGTCTTCATTATTTTAACAATTTCTTTACTCATACCCTCCAAATTGGGTTCTCATGCACACTTTGTCAAACTATGTTTCCATCATTTAACCACACTCTCTGTCCTCTAAGTTATTGCAGTAAGAATCACTTTGGATAAGTTTGAAGTTATCCTAAATTTTGACACTCCCAAACCCTAGAATAGGGTATATAGGACGAGAGGAGTATTTTCTTGAAATATTATCTTTTCCATAGGTTTTAAGCTTCTCAAGGTTCTAAAAACTCTTGTATATCTATAGACTCCTCCTTCAATGTTTTCCAAGCCTAATTTTGTCGTAACACTTCAAAAAAATTGAAAATTTCTCTAACAATCATAAAACCGGTCATATCAAGACTATGATCTCCAATTTACTGTCATAAGGTTTTCTTCTCAATAGTCACATGCAACAATGCTCAACAACAATCCCTACTCTTCCTCATGGTGTAAACTTGTTCCCTTTATAATTTGAATCCTTATAAAGTCACTTCAAATGTTTTAAGGCATAGATAACACAAAAGCTCATACCTCCATCTCATAATGTCAATGGATATGGCTTCACTATTGTTCCATCTTCTTCAAACTGACTTCCTTACATGCTTCATGAACCTATACATCCTTTTCAACATACATGCAATAACTCATTAAGCCATAAATCACATATATCAACCAACAATTATCATTCACAGATGGTTTCACAACATTTTCCACACATAACTCAAGAAGTCCTCATTTAAGATGTCTTTTCATGAAGGATTACAATACTCTTGAGCTCTTGGCTCTGTAACAACTCTCTTATTCTCCTAAAACCCCGTCTATCACCTCACCTCCTTCCTCATTCGAATAGCTTCATTGAGGATGTAAAATGTGGTAGTTAGTTCACCATATCACCTAGCTAAACTATGGTGAGAGTGACCATAGCTAGCAAAACTGTCAAGAAGCATTTAGATACATGACTCAAGCTTATTTATGCCCCTTGACATCCATTTATGACATTTATTCACCCTAACCTATCACTAAGACCACTAGACATAACATTAGCAAATTCAAATATTCAAAAGGTGGTTTTGGAGGTAAACTCCAAAATTGCATTATTACATACCAAAAGAGGTCCAAATGGACTAGAATCCATCCCGTAAACACCTAAGAGGACCTCCAACACCTAAATACTTATGAAAACCAAAAAAATTATTATTTACAAGAAATGATGCTCCTGCCTCATAGAGTTATACACATCTTTAAACACTCCAAAGTACATTAAGAGTAGTCCTAAAACACCCAATCTGATCGGAAGTATATCCATCAGCCAAAGTTAGTGTTGCAAAGTTTTTTGTTGCATTGATTAAATATATACGAGGAGTGAAGGCCCAACACTTCACTCATACAAGTAGTAGATTTGCATAAAACTACATAAGTCTTCATTCGTATTGGCTATGAAGCACAACACCTTCATTGGAATCCATTGGGGAAATTTGGCCACAGATCTAGGTTCTTTTCTTCATGCTTCTTTGGGTGACTTGCAAGTGAGAAGGCATATTCAAAGATTCCAAAATCATTGCACATATTAGCTACATGTCTTCAAAGACTAGAGGTAGGGAAGAGTGACAATCAAATTTCAACCCCATAATGAATGCAAAACAAAATCGGTAGTGCAAGGACAAAAAACCAAAAAATTCCTTGTTGAAATTGTTCCATGCACATTTTCAGGTGGTCAAATTCGCTAAATCTAATTTTGAATGATTTTTTAGTCTATTTTTAGGTTTTAAGCCTATTATCGACAATTCAAGTACACTTTTCAAGGTGGAGTCTTACTCATGTTTATATACACTCTTCTCCTCTCGATTTTGAATCATTTTACCCTTTTTCAAATATTGAGTTATATTGTATTTTTACAATAATTTCTAAATATGAATTAGGGTCCTTATGTATGTTAGGTCATTGTGCTTAAAATACATAAAACATATGGTTTAACCCATATCTCTATCAATCATGTAATCTAGGGTTTCATATCTTTCCTCATTAGGGTTTGATTCCTTTCATGTGTATTAAGATCCAATATATTCGACTAGTCTTAACTATTTAGATGTTTTGTATTTTCTCATCTTATAATAAAGTTAAAGCAATTACACATACTAGGTAAAGTGCTAGATTGAGTTGTTTTGCAGATTGATTTGGTTCATATTTGTTTGATTCAATCTCATTCTTGTGTAAAAATGAAAATGGTGGTTAATAATATATGTGCTACTTTGATTGATACAAATAATGTTGAATACAATTATGATACCAATGTTTCAAATGGCCATATTTTGAATGATAATGTTTGTGATGATCATGCTTGTGGTAATAATGCTAACAATGAATCTATTTCAAGGATATTGCCCTAATTAAACATGTCATGGCTTCCTTTAGAGAATATCTTTTGCTACATCCTAAATAAATTGATGCAATGATCTATGTGGCTAGAAAGGAAGAAAGTAAGTTAGCTAAGGCATCGACATTATACTAAGTACATGTAGAAAATGAACCCTTGAATGTTCATATCATGCCTGCTAGAGGCTCACATTTTTATTAGGTGACAACACTACTACTACTATTGATTATATTCATGTGCCTACATCTCTTGCTTTCTACGGTGTTACCTACATCTAGTATACCTACCATGGTGGCACTAGTTAATACTATTTAGGTTCATATGAACATTCATGTATATGGCTTCCTTTTTCCCTTCTAGGCCTACTTCTCATGTTACATCTTCTATGCTAAGTCTTCAACAAAACACTATAATGCATGTTACCACGCATGTTGTTAAATTTTGTACATACATCTCATAATACATTATTACAAAGACTTCAACAATTAAAAGCTAAGCTTCTCCAAGCAAGGATCCCAAAAAGAGAGCCTTGAAATGAACTCTCGTGTTAGTTACCCGTACGTACCCAAAATTGTAAGGTACTGTACTACCGGAACAACGTGACAAGTTCCCCAATGATGATACAGGTCTCCTCGCAAGGTGTTCAGGATCCGGAAAAGCCCTCGGAGTATGCGTTAACATCCCGCATGCCCCGCTTAGCCCCTGCGTCCTTTGTTTTCCCCTTTTTTCCTCTTTTCTTGGCCTTTTGATCTTGATTCTGAAACCGCTGCCTGCTCGGGCGGCGGTCCCAGGACCGCCGCCCCGATCGAGGCAGCGGTCTCTGTAACCACCACCCTCGAGAGCGGTGGTCCTGCACGTTTTCCAGAAAGCGCTTTGACGCGACTCACGTAAAATATCAACGTTTCACCAGCTTTCCTTGCCGACTTGGGCATGCATTTATGTTTTTGGTCCCCTGGAATAGTGTTTGGCCATTGTTTATGGTTTTTAGAGTTCAGTTTGGTTTTGATCTTTGGGTGAATGAAAGCTATAAATAAATGGTTTGTGCACAAGCAAATGGTCTGATCTTTTTCTCTCATCCTCATTTTTTCCATAGTTCAGTTTATCATTTTGCTTAGAGGCCATAGTTTCAGTTCATTTGCAGGCTTAGTTAGTATTGTGCAGCTATTAGTAAGCCACATATCCACCTTGTGCAAGTGTTGTCTGCCAGGTCTGCCCCTCATTCACCTTCAAGCTCTCATTTTCATAGTTCAGTCTTTTGTTCTGTTTAGAGCCATAGTTTTAATTCTTTGCATGCTTATTTAGCATTATCCAGCTGTTGGTAAGCCACATATCTAGCTTGTGCAAACATTGTTGTGGTTTATCCATTCCATTGGAGTAGAATAGCTTAGAAGCCATTAAAGTTGTAGGGTTTTCTCTTCAAACAGGTAGTTTTGTGTTCTGGTCACTTTATGTTGCATGACTTGCAATAAAATCAAGCATACATGTTTTGGTCAAATCAATTGAATTAGTACGTTAAGGATTACTTGTCCCTAGATAAACATTCACATGATAGCAGAAGGCTTCGAAGAGAACAAACCTTTGGTTGTGATCCTTTGGTCCCACGGCCCAGTGCGGGGAGACACTCTACACGCATCGGGACATAGATACTAGTCCAAGGATCCAGTTGCACGAACGCCCGTGAGATATTATGAGAAAATCACGCAGATTGTTGGTCCTAAACATAGAAAGTGAGAAAGTATATGATTAGTGGATACTAGGAATCGGGACTTGATTTTGTATATGACCATAATGAACCACAACAACCAAGAGTCTACGGTTGTGACCCACAAGTCCCACAGCCTAACAAATCCATAAGTCAATCAGATATAAACATTGGCCTACGCACACTAGTATTCCAATCCACTCCACTTCCACCCATCATCATCGAACAATTTTCCTTACTAGATATAGCAGCTAACGAAGCTAGAGAATTCTGGACTAGGCCAGAGAATCGTCCGTAGAGTCAATTGTTTCCACCATCCACCATATGACCTTATCTGGAGACATACACAAAACTATCCCAGGTCATTTTCCACGTATTCCACAACCCATAGATCGAATCATGCCAGAGCTCGATATTGATTGGAGCCTTCAAGCAGTCATCCTTGCTGATCGATCTATCACACCAGTCCAAGTTAGAAGGGCTTTCTTCGCCTTAGATTCGTAAATTCCATTAGTGCGTGTCGAAGACATTAGACTGCCTAACTAGTTTTTCTACATCCCACGCATATTCCATCCCCACCGGCTGTCTCGGCATGACCTCGGGAGGTCGGGTACGCGAAAGAGTTGCTTGTAGATTCCCACGCTCGCTTGTCACTTTTTCGGCGTACAAAATTGGTGAACCCGACGTGAAACAAACAAAATTAGTGAAGCTGATGTAAACTTCCTACTTTCTCGTTTGAGTCATAGTATCACGTGTTCTTTCACAAATCACCTTCGCTCCTTCCCATTATTCTGTGGGTATTCATATACCCCCCAAATATGTCGGGATTCGATGCATATGGCAGACCCCTCTTGGGTCTCGAGGCATACTATGCCCAACAAAACAGACAATCATCACCCTCACTCTCAGTATGGGGCGACAACTATTCAACTAATCAGTTGTCAACACAAACCCCAAGAAACAGATATAACTCATCTTTTCAAATGGGGAGTTAGATCAACCCCCTCAAACGCAACAAACAGAGCCTTCAGGCTCAAAAATATGACGTTTACCGGAGAATCTAGTTCGTCTCCTCAGATGCTACTTAGACCACAAATTAGTAGACAATCTGACCCATACCTGGTCTTAGATGATGAAAAGTCAATACGTTATCCTAGAAGTGAACAACGCTCTTGGGGTATGTACCCATCTATAGGAGGTTTACAAATACAACCCGAAATCTCTTTTCAAGAAAATATCTCTATGCCACTGCATATAGGAAATACTCTCGGAGAAACTTGGCAAGATAGCGATCAGTTTATAGTAGGATATCACATGCCTATACAACACCATGGTATACAACAAACGCCGCTCAGGAAAAGCACCGTGACTTCACCAAATGAAGTCATTTCAACATTAGTAGAAAAAGTGAGAGGGTTAGAACTTGCTCAAACAAGTCAAAATCCTCAGTTCATGCAAGCAAGAAGTTCCAATCCTCCATATCACTCTAGCTAAGTAGATCTCCTCACAGGAGTAGGCACATTAGGCATGCCTCCTCAGTATCCACAACAAACGCCAACAAGGTCTATCATCTCTAACATTATTGCTCCCAGTCTAGTATCAAACAACCCATTACTAGACAATATCCCGTCATACTTAAACATGTACTCCAAATCACCACAAGGAGATATGTTCTCCTCTCCCGGCCTTTTTGCTCAAATGCAGGGACTTCCCTATGCCCCTGCCAATGCATACGCTGTGCCATATCAACAACCCATCCCACCATCACTCCCTCAGCAACCACCATCAATGGTCGAAACCTATGCGATAGGGACTTATTCAGAATATCTGAAAGAGCCCTTAGACTTTGCCATATGAAGCGTCATGCTTCCAAGACCCCTTCCCGATTTACCCAAGTACAAAGGTGAGGGAGATCCAAATGCGCATATCAAAGCTTACGCTACAGCCATACGTGAATTACTCCCTTGGGATGGGGTTGTTGCTAAAATATTCCCCAAAACCTTGGAAGGCATTGCTCTCGACTGGTATTATAGAATACCTGAAGCCTCCATCCATTCATTTAAACAACTCGTATCAGAGTTCATTAAGGCATTCGACATGAACAAACTATTGAGAACAGGAATCAGGGAATTCTTGCACATCAAACAAGAACACAACGAATCTGTCGCCCATTTCATCCAGAGGTGGCGTACAGTTCTTTATTCTTCAGCAAGTGCTCCAAACATGGATCAGATGGAACTATGTGATTTATTCCTTCATTCTCTCAGCAAAGAGGTGAAGGAAGAAGTCCAGAAGTTCCCACTAAGAACTTACGATGAAGTACTTGAGAGCGCTCTTCGAATAGACCAAGCAGCGATAGATAGTGGCCGTAAAACATATGGTGCAAACGGGAGGTTAATCACCCCCAATCAGAACGCTACAAATTATCCCACTACCACAAACGTTAATCAAGGACCCAAAATCCTTAACAAAAATCGGGGTGTAACAACGGATGGAGTAACCGACCAGCCCAAGAAGGTAAATATTGTCAATACTCCATCACAAACAAACAACCAACGAAACAACAACTTTACCTCGACAATCAATACAGTGGATTTTAACCATCCACAACAACAACAACAATGGAGAAATCCTATACAAGGGCCAAAAAAAAACTCATTTGGTTATCAAAACCAAAGCCAGAAACAACAAATGCAAAATTTTAATCCTAATAGGCAACAGTTTGATCAGAATTTTAGGCCACAATATACACCAAACCAACAAAATAGGAATTACAATCCCAATTCTTATTGTGGTTTCCACAAAATTCGGGGTCATGATACTAGAACGTGTCGTGACTATAATAAATTCATGCAACGTTTACCAGAAGAACAAAGACAGTTCTTCACAGATTTATTTTTGGCAAATCTCGTGTCATCACCACCAAACACACTAGCAGGAGCAGTTTCCCCTCAGAATGCTCCCCTTAAGATCTTTAACGATCCACTCCCAAATCATGATAATAACAGACTAAATCCAACTGGGACGAACAAGGGTGCAATACCGGGAAACAATGATCACGAAGCCTCGACTTCACTAAATCCATCAGTTGCGCCACAGTTGGGAAGTCAACCGAGACCCAAGATAGTCAGTTTGGTAGAGCTAGATTTTGAGCTACCTATCGAAGCTATAACAAGAACACGAGAGTATTTCTCTCAACCAAGCCCAAGCCATCTACTAGAAACAGATAAGAGTCGATATAGTAGAAAAACCCACGGTGCACTATGATTTAATTAGTGACCTAACAAAGACCTTCTCGCACATTTCATTTTTAGATTTACTAAAGAAATCTCCTCCTCACAGAGCTGCTCTTTTAGAAGCATTAGGTCTAGGTCATCTAATTAACATCACTCCACCTCCTGAAACACAAGTAAATCACGTAGATTTTGATATCCACCCTCCAGGGCAGCCGGACAAGGATGTTGAATTCATATTCGAAATAAGTAAAATGCCCATAGATCTTTGAGATAGCTTGCCGAGGTGATCCGGCCTTACACTTACAAGTATGGATTTATAATAACTATGTAAAATGGGCAATGGTTGACGATGGGGCGCGATTAACATAGTCCCTTTCTCTTTCCTCCAAAAACTAGGATATGGGGAAACAAACTGTTCCACCACTCGAAATACATTGAGAGGCTATGATAGCCTTAAAGCCACTTCGATAGGAACTATAATACTTCCGGTCACCTTAGGACCCAAAACAATCCTGACTGAGTTTTATATTATAGATCGGAAACTAATTATAATATGATACTCGGCTTACCACCATGGATACACCAAATGAAGGCAATCCCTTCTACGTTATTTCAAGAAGTAAGATTTTTGCATCTAGGAAAGGTATTTGTAGCCAAAGGCGATCCAAAACCTTTCGATTTGCACCTAGCTGATTTAAAGAAAAGACCAGGTGTACACTCAGAATTTGAACTTCCAACAAACCAACTTAATAAACCCACTAACCCAAAACCAGAGGAGAAGTTGGTACCTACAACGGATCTTGAAACTATCAGCATAGCCAAAACAACCCCAACCCCTAACGATAAAGCTAAAGAAATGGTATCATTAGGGACTACTACAAAAATCGTTGAGTTAATAGAACAAGATTCACCAATGTTCTTACCATTTGATTCGGTAGGCATAGGATATTCCCTAGGTGTTGGTTCCCTTCCAGCAGAGGACCTCTGTATGGTAGAAGTAGAGTGTGCAAACGCAGCAGATGCCCCAACATCTATACTCCCGACTAAGTATTGGACTCTCCATTTCGACGGAGCTAAATGTCGTTATGGAGCGGGGGCAAGTATAATTCTTACTTCGCCCGAGGAGAAAGTCCTCCCATTCACCTTTAAGTTAAACTTTGAATGCACAAACAACGGCGCTGAGTACGAAGCCCTCCTCCTTGGCCTCACTTTAGCCAAGAGAATTGGTGTTGATAACATCAAAGTCTTAGGAGACTCACAATTAGTGGCAAACCAAGTTTCTGAGGTATACGAAACCAAAGCCGAACACTTGCAGCTTTACAAAAATGTTGTATTAAATTTAAGCAAGGCATTTAACTTCATATCCATTGAAACAATCCCGCGAGAGAAAAATCTTCTCACCGATTCAATAGCAACTTCAGCATCACGTTTTACTCCAAGCAATGAGTTAGAAGATACCCAGTTCACGGTGTCCATTCATGATGAACCATTGATAAAAATAATGACAAATCCCCTTTCAAGCGAAAGTAAATCTACCATCCTAGACCGTATTGATAGTGATGTGGCTACCTTGGATTACTTAAACGCCTATGTGGCATTACATCTCTCCTATCATATGCTAGATTTGTCCTTAATTCCACATTCGTCTTCCTATTTCGGAAATCCCATGATGGATCTCCCCTCACAAATGGAACCTAGCATATACGCAGTAGAAAATGGGGATGATTTGGATTTACCTCCAGCACCACCTGAGTTCGAAGAGGGTAACGCCTCTTTGATCGAAGAGACAATCGATGTCAACATCGGGACAGATGACAAACCAAAAATCTTGAAATTAGGATCATCCTTAACCCCAGAAGAAGTGGAAATACATACGCGGATCCTCAAAGAACATCAGAAGGCATTTGCATTTAATTATAAGGAAATGACAGGAGTTGCACCCCACATTGCGGTGCACAACCTCATCACTAAATCAGATGCAAAGCCAGTTAAGCAAAAATCAAGACCTATGAAACCTAAAGTAGCTCTCATGGTAAAGGAGGAGGTAATAAAACTCCTTCAGGTAGGATTCATCAAGCCAGTTGACTATTCCCAATGGGTATCTAACATCGTTCCCATTCTCAAGAAGAATGGAAAGATACGTATCTGCATAGATTTTCGAGACATCAACAAAGCATGTCCTAAGGATGACTTCCCGTTGCCATCTATTGATGTCATTGTTGATGCAACAGCTGGGTTTGAGCTTTTGTCTCTCATGGATGGATTCTCGGGATACAATCAAATCAGAATATCTGAGCAAGATCAAGCTAAAACCACGTTTATAACTCCTTGGGGAACCTATTGCTACGTTGTTATGCCATTCGGTCTCAAGAATGCCGGTGCTACGTACCAACGGGCTATGACATACATATTTCACGATCTAATTCATAAAATCATGGAATCTTACGTAGATGACTTATTGGCTAAAGCCAAGAAGCGTTGTGACCATCCCGAAGTACTCCGCGTCATTCTTTCACGTCTAATAGAATACGGAGTCACACTAAACCCAGAGAAATGCGTCTTTGGTGTAACGGGAGGGAAGCTCCTAGGTTATATCATATCGTCACGAGGAATAGATGTCGACCCGACCAAAATCCGGGCTGTCCTCGAAATGGTTCCACCTTCAAATGAATCTGGAGTCAGGTCATTCCTCGGAAAGCTGGGTGCAATCCGAAGATTCATCCCGGACTTAAGCTTCGCCGTTCATCCAATCAACAATTTACTCAAGAAAGACTATAGCATTGATTGGACCAAAGACTGTAATGAAGCCTTTGAAGCAGTTAAGCATTTCCTATTATCACCACCTACGCTAATGCCACCTAAGCTAGATCACCCATTGATTCTATATTCACGAGCTACCAATGTCTCGCTGGCCTGTATGTTGGCCCAAGAAGACGATAACAAGAGAGAACGCGTGATTTATTTCATCAGCCGAACGCTGCTCGACTATGAAACACGCTATACATAGGCAGAACGAGAATGCCTTGCCATAGTCTTTGCTACTAAATGCCTAAGACATTATATGTTGAATCAAGAAACAAGGGTCATGGTAAAAACGGACCATTTACGGACTTTCCTCACACAAGGTCATTATCTAAAAATTTGGACGTTTTATAATGTTAATGGGAGAATTCGAATTAACGTTTGTAAATCAGAAGTCAGTTAAGGGACAAATCATTGCGGATTGGTTAGCTGACAACCCATTAGATGGAGGTGATTTAGTAGATTTAGACTTTCCAGATGAGTGCATATACTACATTGAAGCCCAACCCTCTATCTCTGAGTGTCTTTGGTACACTGATATCATTAATTATATCATGGACCATACGTACATTTGAAGGAAGGAGTTACACCGCAACAAAGAAGGCGGTTACACATAATCATAGCTAAATACGTCATTATAGAGCAGGTGCTCTATCGAAAAGCATTCGATGGAATGCTCTAAGATGTGTCGACACGGAGGAATCCAAGAAGATTCTCCATGAATCTCATCAGTGGAATATGTGGAGGCCACTTCGGTGGCCACGCCACTGCTCGAAAAATACACCGAATGGGCTATTTCTGGCCCACTCTAGAACACGACGTGATAGAGTTTGTACGCAGGTGTCATAAGTGCCAAGAATTCTCCCATGAGATCCACATGCCAGCACAAGCTCTACAACCAATCGCTACTCCATGGCCCTTTTCTACATGGGGTCTAGACTTAATAGGGAAATTCTCTCCCTCATCCACAAATGGCCATAATTTTATAATCACGGCCACTGAATATTTTACCAAATGGGTGGAGGCCATGCCTCTTACTACTGTACCTGGTTCTGTGATCGCCAAGTTCATTTTGAACCAAATCATTTGCAGGTATGGTATCCCGCAAATCATTATCTCTGATAATGGAACTTCTTTTAAGAATGAAGAGGTTCGTGAACTATGCAATAAATTTAAGATAAGCCATCATACGGCTTCCTTGTATTACCCAGAGCCAAGAGACAGTGAAGTGCAAAAACAAGACCTTTGAAAGCCATTCTCCTTAAAACGGTGAAAGAAAACAAACGAGATTGGCATTTGAAGTTATATCCGGCCTTGTGGGCCCCCCGAACCTCAATAAGAACACCAGCGGGAGCAACTCCTTTCTCGCATTTGGTATTTGGGGCGAAGCATTTCTCCCGCTTGATGTCGAAATACCCAGTCTCCGCATTTCACTACTGAGGATTACGGATGAAGACGCTTACGAGGGAAGCACATCTTTCCCAACTAGAAAGCCTAGATGAAACTAGGCTAGATCTTTGAAACATGCGACATAGAGCTTATGCTGACCGAATGTGCCGGCAGTATAACAAGAAGGTCTATGAACGCGACATATACGAAGGTGATCTAGTTCTAAGGCTAGACAACCGGATCGACAAGAAGACCGGCGAAGGAAGGAAATTCCGGCCCAAATGGTTGGGCCCATACCGAGTCATGAAGGACTACGGAAATGGTGCTTACCTCTTATGTACGCTAGAAGGTGAGGAATTTGGTGAAACAGTCAATTCCCTGCACCTCAAGCGGTTCTACGCATAAGCAACTAGCACTACTTGTATAATTATCTACATTGCATCTTCATATAGATTAAGATCATTTTGTCCACTTGTTTCTTACATAAATTGTGATCAAGGAATCTATTCTCAAAGCAATTCATTACAAACTCATGATGTTTTGGCATAAAGCTCTTTAATCATACCTCTCCATCTTCATATATCATCGAATCATCTCGGAATCTTTTATCAAATAAAGTCAAACATGACAAAGTCTTAACGGTAACCATACCAAGATCTGCAAGTTTATTCTCACTTTGATTTCTTCTTAGGATAGGTGTCTTGCCTATGGTCTATTCTAGAAGCTTCATGGTGTCACATCTATCCCATATATATATATATATATATATATATATATATATATATATATATATCTTTGGAAATAAGCACATACTGACATTTTACTCAAGAAAACAAGTCAACAAGAGATTAAACAGAAAATTTTAATTTTACACATTTCCTTGCCCCTGACCTTCGGTGATGAGCTTGCATCTCTTACTAGTGACGTAGGGTTGGGAAAGGATGGAAATGCCCTTACTCGCCTATACCTTGCCCACGGTGATAAACCCACGCTTCTTACTAGTAGCATGGGGCAAAGTACAGGGGGTCCTCTTGACAAAGCAAACGTTAAAAGTCATAAACAAACAATTCAAACTCTGAAACTTTGAGTCAAAAACAAATGAATCAGATGTGCAAAATCCCAAAAGAATTAAAATCCTAAAAACCCAGATCTTGTCTACTATGTGGCCATCTATGGGTCTAAGTCTGGATAAACCGCAAAGCAAGTGCATTCTAAACTATGAAGTCATTCGGGTAGAGTAAGCTTGTAGCTTCCAATTTGGTTCCGCCAAAGCTTTGTCTATCTTTCATCACTATCGTTTCACCACATTTCATAACTTGCGCCCTTCTTGACTCTCGGTGATGAGCCCTCGCATCTTACTAGTTGCGTGGAGTTAGGAATGGGGCAAATTAATTTGTTCATCATACTGGTTATATTCATCACTCTGCAAAACAAACATGAGGTATCCAAATTGCTCACAGAAGCTAAGATTCAAAATCACAATATATCTACATTATCGTGTATCAGCATCATGAAACACAAAAATAAAGCAAACATTTGCATCATCTGTTCTCCATTGCATACATTCTAAAGAGCATATAAACATACATCGTAGTATACATAAGAAGCTGGAAATAGAAAGGAAAACATGAGTACCAAGCTTTTAATAAAAAACGAATGCATATATATAAATAATCAATGTTTATATACAATGCCATCATGCTCTAAGCATGGTCAAAACGCTCAAAGAGCCCGTGATATACAAAGAATATATAATACAAAATACACGAGAGCCAAATGGCTTCTCAATCCCTGCGAGACCCCTCCGAAGGTGCACGCCCACGCCTAGGACTCGGCTACGCCGGCGCTCTGAATGTACGGAGGGCTCAGGGTCCCGAGGGGCAGCCGTGGTCTCACCACGAGAATGGCTCCTCATGAGGCGCTCAGCCGTCCTGTAGCCCGCTAACTCTGTGCGGAGGGTCGACACCATCCTGGCCACATGCCAAATGGGAGCGAAGACATCGGTATGTCTACCGGCTGCTGAGGGCTCCCCGGCATCTACGGACAACTCCGCGCGGGTCCTATCCATGGGGATCATCAGGGAATCGGTACATACCCTGCGGATCAAATCCCGCCACTCGTCAACAGTCTCTACAAACAAAGGAGAAAAACGAATTAGAAACCAAGCAAGAGGCTAAAAGATACAACAATAGCAACTAAGGAGAGCCTACATATAAACATTAAAAGGGAGAAAGGGTAACTTACTCGGATCACCAGGCCTCCAAGATGGGTCGCTGGGACCGGCACCTGCCACGGATGCCGCTGCCGACTGAGGGGCTGCTCCTGTGGCAGGAGCAACGTGTCGCCCTACAACGGACTCATCCTCTCCACCATGGCCCTAGGAGAGTGGCTCCTCTGAAACTAGAGTCACCCTCTCTACGCTCTGCTCATCCCTCTCTGCCTGCATAATGTCCTGAGTGTCATGCCACTCAGGATCACTATCATCAGTCTCCTCCTCTGACCCTCCCTCTGTGAGCTCCTCAGAGTCGGAGTCAATATCTATGGGGTCATCGCTACTATGAGCAGGACCCATGAGCAATCTGAAGTAAAGGTGCCCGAGGCGCACCGGCTCTCCCTCTAGCGCGAACTATCCTCCTGGCTGCAATGGGAATGCTAGGAGTAATCACTGTCCAACCTCGGCCTCTAGGCCCCCCTCTGGCCTCGCGAACTGATCTGTAAACTGGCGCCACTGGGGGAAGCATGCCCGTATATGGAAGGCCAAACTGCTGAGGAACCCGGCCGAAAGGATGTACCTCCACTCGTCCCACTCGATCGATAAGTTGCCCTGTGGTGGAGTAGGAGATCAGGGTAAGAGTCTCCTCACCCCATATGCCGGCCATAAGCGGTACGGTGTCGCCTCCATGTCTGCAGTAGTAAGGGAGGCAACTGGTTGATGAGGTGCTCTGAGCACCGACATGTCCATCCATCTGGCTGCCCTCACAGCCCCAGGATCTGCCACCTCCACACCCCTGCCATAAGGGATAAAATGCTCATACACCCAACTCATGACTAGAGTTGGGTGGCTCAATGACTGTCCCTGTAAATGGACCACCCTATATAGATCATGGTAGGTGGTCCCCAGAATATCTGCACCCCAGGCATATATCCGGCCATGCCCCTCTATCTATGCAATGATGGGAGCCCAGCAATATAACAATGTGTCCCCTCCCTTGTCCCGATCAATCTCGAGGCAAGGATCCCCATGATGGCCTGTCGAAATACGGGGATAGGCAAAGAAGGAATGGATCGAACTCTCACCCCCTTCTTCGACCCAGTGGAGATGTTTGCTACATCTCCCATATAATTTGCCTTTGTGTAATATGTGCCCGTGAGCCCGTCTTTGTCTCTAGTGTAAGTCGCCTCCCGATGATCGGGACCCCCAGAATGTGGTAGACATCCTCTAATGTGATGGTCCACTCACCACGGACCCCTAGCAGTCGGAAGGTGTTCCGATCTGCATCCCAGTAAGAAAATAGGTCACAAAGGATGTGACTAGATGGTGTAACGTGGGGCACACGTGATATGCGCAATATGTCGGCCCTCTGTAGTGTGTCCTCCTCGTCCTGTGAGAGGGCATCCAGTACCCCTGAGAGCCAATCACACTCTCTCTCTGCTCCATCTAATGTACTCCTCTCTCGCCTGCATACACCCAAAAACACACAAAACAGAGCAAGTTAATATCGAACAATACCGAGAGAGTCATAAAAACATGTAGAAAGGCTAAAAATATAAGTGCAACCTCAAATATTAGTTCCTTTTGCAATCTGTGCAAAACCGCCGCCCTGAGCAGGGAGGTGGTTTTGTAACCGCCGCCTTAAAGGCGGCGGTCGTGTAACCACCGCCCTGAACAAGGCGGCGGTCATGTAACCGCCGCCCTGGCCAGGGCGGCGGTCATGGTCCGAAAACCCACGCGGGTTTTAATCTAAAAAAGCCTAAAACAAGCAAAAACAACCATTTAACCTAAAAATGGAGCCTACCCAGTAGGCGCCCCCCCTAGATGGACCTTTTAACACTAGCATTTTCAAAAATGACCCCCCCATTATAACAAATTTGGCATTTCAAATTTAAGGGGGGAAAAACACAAAATTAAAGAAAACCAACCTGTGATCTAGCGGGGCGGTGTTCCGCACGTGGAGGCATGATCACGATCTCGCTGTGGACGTTTTGACTCTACTCACGCAAGAAACCGTCACCGTGGGTCCCAGAGCTCAAAAACAATCAAATCAACTCGCGCAAATGAATAGGAAAATGGGCCCACTTTCATATATATAGCGCCCTGATTCGTTTTAAAAGACTTTTTGATAGGTTTGGAGGCGATGGAGGTAAGTTCCTATCCCCGCATGAATGGTACGTTCTCATTCCCTATTATTTTAGTGTTTAT
Organism: Taxus wallichiana var. yunnanensis; assembly: GCA_018340775.1. Classification (NCBI taxonomy): domain Eukaryota; kingdom Viridiplantae; phylum Streptophyta; class Pinopsida; order Cupressales; family Taxaceae; genus Taxus; species Taxus wallichiana. Next base: position 876,991,635 of record CM031242.1, read on the forward strand.
TTTCCAAATTATTGTATCTATCTCGCACTTGAGTTCTCCTTTTATTTTGCAAGTAGCGGGAATTTTGGATGGCGTCATTTCAACACACGGACGTGTAAGGTATAACTTCTAAACTTCCCATTTTGGGACTGCCATACTCGGACCCACCGTTTTACGCCTCTTCATGGCTAAAACACTTCTCCGAGGGGGCAATATGTACGTACCCAAAATTGTAAGGTACTGTACTACTAGAACAACGTGACAAGTTCCCCAATGATGATACAGGTCTCCTCGCAAGGTGTTCGGGATCCGGAAAATCCCTCGGAGTATGCGTTAACATCTCGCATGCCCCGCTTAGCCCCCGCGTCCTTTGTTTTCCCCTCTTTCCCTCTTTTCTTGGCCTTTTGATCTTGATGGCTGAAACCGCCGCCTGCTCGGAGCGGCGGTCCATGTCCGCCCGATCGCGTCCTGCTCGGGCGGCGGTCTGCACGCATTTTCCGAGAAAGCTTTGACGTGACTCACGTAAAATATCAACGTTTCACCAGCTTTCCTTGCCGACTTGGGCATGCATTTATGTTTTTGGTCCCCTGGAATAGTGTTTGGCCATTGTTTATGGTTTTTAGAGTTCAGTTTGGTTTTGATCTTTGGGTGAATGAAAGCTATAAATAAATGGTTTGTGCACAAGCAAAGGGTCTGATCTTTTGCTCTCATCCTCATTTTTTCCATAGTTCAGTTTATCGTTTTGCTTAGAGGCCATAGTTTCAGTTCATTTGCAGGCTTAGTTAGTATTGTGCAGCTGTTGGTAAGCCACATATCCACCTTGTGCAAGTGTTGTCTGCCAGGTCTGCCCCTCATTCACTTTCAAGCTCTCATTTTCATAGTTCAGTCTTTTGTTCTGTTTAGAGCCATAGTTTTAATTCTTTGCATGCTTATTTAGCATTATCCAGCTGTTGGTAAGCCACATATCCAGCTTGTGCAAACAGTGTTGTTGTTTTATCCATTCCATTGGAGTAGAATAGCTTAGGAAGCCATTAAAGTTGCAGGTTTTGCTCTTCAAACAGGGTAGTTTTAGGTTCTGGTCACTTTATGTTGCATGACTCGTAATAAAATCCCTGCTAGGAATTACATAAGCCAAGCTCTGTACTCTTGTGCTATCCCTCTCCTACTCGCATTTTCAGTTCTGTATTCAGGTTGTCCTTGTCCCAATATCTATTTACGCATCGATGTTGGCATTACACGCTTTTACGGATCCACGTGAACACGAAAGAACAAGGAGATCTGCTTGAGGGGACAAGATCACACACACCATCGGATTCGCCACCTTTACTGCGTAATCCAGGTTTTAACTTTCAAAGTTCTAGTTAGAATCATATCAAATAAGGTAGTTAATTGTTTCATTTGGTAATTTCCATTCTCGATATTGCCAGGGAAGTGTGAGGATTGATAGTTTCGAGAAACTATGATTCACTCCTCACTTACGAGGTAGGATCGAGAATCTTGCAAATAGATTAGGAAAGTTATTGCATTATTTAGAATAAATCTACAATTGCCTGAGACAAATAACTACACTCGGTTATTTTATTTGTTTTAAGTTGTTATTTAGTTGTTATTTCTAGATACGTTTAAAATAGCTGCTTTCCTTAAACTCTTAAAAAGTTAAATGCAAAAATAAAATAAGTTTTAGTTTTATTTCACGTAGTTAGAATTTGCTTTATTACAGTTAGATTTTAAATTTCACTTTGTATGACAATCACGGGACCTCAGGAGCCCAGGGAATACATATTTGAGCCAATCGTGCCTCAACCAAACCTCGTCACAGCAATAGTTGACATAGACCAAAACCTCAGAATACAAGTATTCCAAACAACAACAGATTTACAACTGATCAGTTCTCAGTTGAGAGGGTTAAACATAGAAGACGACCAAGCATACATGTTTTGGTCAAATCAACCAAATTACAGATTACCCTAGATAAACATTCACATGACTGTAGAAGGGTTCAAAAGAGAACAAACCTTTGGTTGTGATCCTTTGGTCCCACAGCCAGGTGCAGGAGACACTCTCACAGACATAGATACTAGTCTAAGGATCCAGGTTGCACAAACGCCTGTGAGATATTATGAGAAAATCACACAGTTGTTGGTCCTAAACATAGAAGCTGAGAAAGCATATGATTATTGGATACTAGGAATCAGGACTTGATTTCGTATATGACCATAAGAACCACAACAACCAAGAGTCTACGGTTGTGACCCACAAGTCCCCTGACCCTAACGAATCCATAAGTCAATCAGATATAAACATTGGCCTACGCACACTAGTATTCCAATCCACTCCACTTCCACCCATCATCATCAAACAATTGTCCTTACTAGATATAGTGGCTAACGAAGCTAGAGAATTCTGGACTAGGCCAGAGAATCATCCGTAGAGTCAATTGTTTCCACCATCCACCATATGACCTTGTCTGGAGACGTACACGAAACTATCCCAGGTCATTTTCCATGTATTCCACAACCCATAGATCGAATCATGCCAGAGCTCGATATTGATTGGAGCCTTCGAGCAGTCATCCTTGCTGATCGATCTATCACACCAGTCCAAGTTAGAAGGGCTTTCTTCGCCTTAGATTCACAAATTCCATTAGTGCGTGTCGAAGACATTAGACTGCCTAACTAGTTTGTCTGCATCCCACGCATATTCCATCCCCACCGGCTATCTCGGCACGACCTCGGGAGGTCGGGTACGTGGAAGAGTTGCTTGTAGATTCCCACGCTCGCTTGTCGCTTTTCCAGGCGTACATTACCCTTTTCTTACCGGTTTCATTGCTCCTAAGTTCAAAATATTCAACTAAAGTGGTGACCTTTCTTAACATATCAAGGTTTTTTGAGTTTAATGTCTAGACTTTGCAAATGATGATAAATTTTTGATGGGCTCTTTGTAGGAAGTCTCAAGGATTGTGACTCGATTATTTTACGTCCTATCATCGGGCTCTTCACATACTTTCTATCCTTTGTTCAATAGCTTATTAACTCACTTTTTAATAAACATTAGCCAAAACGTCGTGGCTTCAAAAATTGTACAACTCAAATGAGGACCTAATGACCCTATGAGAAAATGCATGCTTGAATTCAAACCACAATTACCAATGTGTCACATCCCATATGTGAAATTAAATGACAAAAAATTCTTACATAGATTTTACTTCAACCTATCAAAGACAAAGTCATGTTTCAAACACACTAATATTTCGATGAACTTTGTGATACGATTTAAAGCTATTAGAATAAGGTCATTAAAGAAAATACGTTCAAATATGGAACTAACACCCCTTTATATAGTAGAGTTAAAATTCAAAGTAATATTATTCAAGGCTAATGCTAAAGTTGCACCTACTTCCCAAGCCAAGAATGATGCCAAAATTACAATTAATATGATATCACAACCATGTGAAAGGATTGTGCTTTTTTCTCCAAAGCGTCGATAATTCACACGATTATCCGAGTGTCCTCACCAAGTGCTCAAATATTTGCTTGAATGCAATATGATATATTTGCCTCCATAATGTAAGATTGGATCCTCTAAACCATTTGCCAAATACTATGACAAGAATGCATTTTGAAACTATCAAAACCTAATTAACGACATCACTAATCAAGTGAATGAAAAAATATTATATTGAATAACTTGGTTACACAAACAAATCAAGACTTAAGAGGCCTTTATTAGTCCTCTTCCAAATCATATACACAATAAGCGAAAAAAATCAAGATGAGGTTTAGATGATTTATCGGGAAAAACCTCTACCAACTTCATATGCTTCATCACCTTACATGCTCATGAATTAGATGGTCTCATAAGTGTGGTCTTGAATGTGCAAGAACAACCACCTACCATTACATTCTACGACCATAAAACGGAATGAAAATTCTAATGGGGGACCATTATTGGTAAGAGGGCATCATAGAGGACAATGGTTCAAGTGTAAATGCATGCACAATGACATTCCTTATTGGCCTTAGATATACTCAAATCTCAACTTGTAGGGATTATTAGCAATACGTGCACTCAAAATTAGAAAAATTATATAAATATGAATCGTAGCATACGGAATCTAGTTTTAAAATATATATTTTTAAAAAATGGACAAGTTTAGCTATATTAAACACTTAAAATTATATGACTTGGTTTTGTTTTGAAAAAACCTATAAGATTGTAGTTGTTTGCCCACGATTTGGATGACCAAATCTTGTTTTTTTTTTTTTGGTGAAAAGTTAGATGTAGTTGTCTATCTTGGGATGGATTTTATTTTGTATTTTTTGAGTAATTATTTTTTTAATGATTTTTTCCATGAAAGTGGTCTAAAAAGATTTAGAAAATGGAGCACTTTCCGTTTGCCCGCCATAACTATATCAAAAAATATCGAAATCAAATATTTTTTTAACGTGTATAGAATTTCTCCACGCTTGGGATGGTATAAGTTTTATCACATTTTGATAAGCAAAACAAAGTTTTAGTCTTAAACGTAGACATGAACATTCGTAGGAAAAAATGTCTTAAAGACCTATTGTTAGTAAAAAATTATAAAATGATATTTATCTTATTCTATTCACTTTAAAATCAATATTTCTATGAAGCTAACAGTCTCCCCTATGCGATGGCACCATTTTTGTGAAATGTTTTCAATTTTTAGCATGGTTCAAGTCTATGGAAGAGAAAATTTGAAGTTTTTTGACCCTTTACACTTCATAATGACCTTTCATAGCTTTGGTTGGGGCAAAACAAAGATTTCCCAAGCCTTAGGGTCGGATTTGATGATACAGAAAGAAGCACGATCACGGTTTATAAACGTGATGATCGGGTTTTACGATGATCGTGCTTTATAAACCGTGATCGCGGTTTATAAAGCATGTGATCGTGGTTTATAAATCATATTTATACGCATCCCAATGTTCTAATTACCATGTGATTTTTATTGTTTGACTTTACCATATGAATTACTGTGAAATTTTCATGTCATTTTCTACACGTTTTTCTTATCACCGGAAGTAAAACATCATGGGAGACAAGAAACGAAGTCAAAAAAGAAGTCATTAAGTAAAAAAACACCAAACGAATTAGAGGCAAACAAATTTCAAAATGTTGAGTGAATGTGGAATCTTCGTGAATCAAGAAGAGGTTCATCTTCAACCCCTACTATTGTAAGCAATGAGGAACCAGGTAATGTTTTCTTGTCAATGTTGAAGTTGAATTAAATACTCGTGATGAAGATGTTTTTACTATCAATGTTGAAGAAGAATTAAATACTCGTGATGTAGCAAATGTTGAAATTGAAGGAGACAATGAAAATGTGAATAAAGAAATTTAGGTTGAAACTATAGACAAGTAAAATTTGACAAAAACACCTCCTAGGATTTTCCGTAAGAAACCTAATTATTTTATTGAAATTGATGAAAACATTTTGAAACCAATGTGTGACAAACTTTCTGAATGGAAAATTAGAAGAAAAGCCACTGAAATTTGGGATAATCATTTTGAAATTTTAAATGATTCCCAAAGATGTCAGTTGTTGGTTAGTTTGATGAAATTGAATAAAATGAGACCTACATTAAACACCTTAGGATTGACAACATCTAATATACGTGGTCAAACCTCTGATTGTTGAAAACCTTCATGATGCATATCACACTGTTGGTGTCAAGAAGAGACGCACTAGGGATAGATAATAATTGTGCATCGTGTACTTGCTACTAGTGTTGTAAGTGAATCAATAAAAAAACAACGTTTGATTACGTAAACAAGTCGAATGTTGCAAGTTAATGAAAAACTCTAATGAAAGCAATTGAAAGACGTAATATCCTTGATCACTCAATAATAACACGATTTTTGGGCATTTTCTGCTAGAGCACCGCGTAAGGAAAAATATAATACTGATGCTATAAGAGAAGTTGTTATTCAATTTTGGCATGATAACACTAGAGTTTCACCTAATACAAGAGATGTTGTAAAATGGAGAGTTGGTTCTATTAATCGCGAACCACATCCAAAGCATTTCTTAGATATGACTCAAACTCAATTTTTGTAAGTTTGAACAAGAGCATCTGGAAATTAAAATTAGTCAACATTTTTTTGAAATGTTAAAACCATTCTATGTGAAAATCAACCATGCTCGCACCACTTGTTGTTGTAGGCAACATGTTGAATTTGCTATGCATTATGCTAAATTTTTATGTATTCATTCTATTTTGCATTCTAAAACTATGTTATCAGAATGTGGTGTTCAAGTTCCACCAATATCTTCAGGGATTTCATTCCTACGATATTTTGTGAAAAAGAAGTTGGACAATTTTTTTATAGTCAGGATTGTTTAGATGGAAGTTGTGGTACATGTGGCGGATTACCTAAATTGGAAAGTTGCATCCATGAGAAAATTGAAGGTGTAATAGGAAATAATTTAGTTGAGTTTGATAAATATAAATCAGTTGCATACCAGTTGAAAGATGGAAAAGAGTCTAAACGGTGTGAGCTAGTTACAGAAACATATGCTATTTTTCAATTTATGAGAAAATTTAAGGATGAAATTGTTTATGAGTATGCTAGGCATACACACAGAGCTCGATGGTTGGATGAACAGTTCAAGATATGCAAAGACACATTTCCTATTGGTACTATTGTTTTAATGGTAGATTTTGTAGAGAATTACACATTGCAACCACAAATGGAGGTTCAATCACAATATTACAACTTAGTACAAGTTGCCATTTTTGTGCATATAACATTTATACATTCTCTGACGATAAGAGAATGATGGAAAATTTTAAGGAGTACCATTTTTATATCAGTGATGATCGGACTCATTCTATTGAATTTGTGCAAGGGTGTTTCTACTTATTTTATGAAAACTTTTTTGATAGGGACATCCACTTCAAACAACATTATATATGGTCAGATAATTACATGTCTCAGTTTAAGAATGCATGAATGTTTTATTGGATGAGCAAGGATGCACGTCAAGATGGGTGTGTAACATATTTGGAGTTTCATTGAGATTGGACATGGAAAAGGAGAGCATGACGGTGTAGGGCATGTGTGAAAAGAGCTCTTGCAAGAGAAGAGTTGAAGTACAAAGATGGTGCTAAATTGAAAGATGTAAAGAGCATAGTGGAATGGTGTATTGACAACATGGCCCGAGGTTCTCAAGAAATTTCCATGGTTCAGAGATATTTTTGGTTGATAGAGGAACAACAAATTGCTAACTACGAGGATTGTATGACACTCATTAGGTCTAGTGATATGCACTCATTTTGTAGCTCAGACGCTACTTCGTGGGCCACATGGACAAGAAAGTTGACATGTTTTTGTGCATCTTGTATCGAATTTGTCACAATTGAGTGTGATTCACAAGAATGGGTCGATGGATGGATTTGTAGGCCTCTAACTCCACTGCTTGCTAGTTATCAACCTCCACAAGCATTATGACTTGTTTCTGCATAGATGAAGTTGCAACATCCAAGGACTTTGATGAAATTTTGATTTTGGTGCGACAAGGTATTTATGGTTATTTACAATTTTTGTATTGAGTTATGTCCATTGAAATTTTAATATGTACAATTTAAATTTGAGTTGAAACCTTTTTTTGTAGGACATGTGTTTGTAATTATTGCGACAGAAGACAATGAAGAAGGAACAAACTATTTCTTATGTCATTGCATCGAGGAAAGAAAGAAGTTGACTTCTCTTGTTATAGATGGCGAAGATATTGAGTACCCTACAGGGTCAGTGGTAGTTACTGGAACTTGGCTTGGTGATATCCATTTAAAAACTCCTCTGTTTGGGTGTTTGAAGACTTTGAGACACACAGGAAAATACTCTTATATTCACATCTAGTTCTAGCAAAAATATTTAGTTGTATAGATATCGAGGAAGGCCTAATAACAAGATTCTTTGGAAGGTTCGAGAGTCAGATCATGAAGCAATCATATCCGCTATTCAGAGTAGATCCGATCCTGATGGTTCATTGGAATGAATTTACAATGCTCATGTTTGGTATATATAATTTCTTTGGTATATATAAATTTGTTAGTTAGATAAATTTAAGTTCATATATTTTATTAAATTTGTGTATTTTGTATATATCTAGTATGGTTTTGATTTGAAACTTAAATTTCTTTGACTAAGACTTTTATATGCAGGTTAGTGGTGCCAGAAAAGCTTCCACCTTCACGTGGTTAGCACTATTAGTAGAGAATTATAAATTCTCGAAGCTAAGAGAAGCTTTCATTGTTTTACAAGAAAAGAGAAGTAATTAACAATGATTTATGTACCTATGGAGGGTTCTTGGCTCGGAGGAGGTAGCCCAGAAGGACCTGGAGCTTAGAGAACCAAACGATGCCTCCCAAGTGTTTACAAGACCATCCCTACACATGTGCATGTTGGTCAGTGCCACGACCCCTTGTTTGCAAAAATGCCATTTGTGACCTTACATTCTAAAATACACACTATTAGGTGTTTAACAATTGAGAGCACCTTGGAGAAGGAAAAAACCGAGACAGGCTACTACACTAGGTGTAGGAGTCACGGAGAGATGTCTCTAGGTGCCACGAGTCTGCGTAGTCACCATCAAAGTTGAATGATTTTTTTGGTCTCGGGGCTCTTAAGGGACTCGCTTTGAATGAGGTAGTATGGAAGCAATGACATTTTCGCGCACTAAAACGACACCTCCTCTAGCATTCACCTAGCCACAGACATGTGTCACATGTAGTCGGTTTGGTGCCATGACCCACCGTTTACAAAATATATCGTTTGACACCTTACACTATCTCAAACTACACTATTCGGCACGTTTGCAAACAATAGGGCAGCGAGAGCACCAATTGGAGAAGGAAAAAACTGAGATAGGCTATTGTAGAGTGTCCCTACACGAGGTGTAGGATCAGATGAGACATCTCTAGGTGCCATGGAGTCTGCGTAGTCACGTTCGAAGTTGAATGATTTTTTTGGTCTCAGGGCTCTTGAGGGACTCCCGAATGAGGTAGCCTAGAAGCAATGATGTTGTTGCGCACCAAAATGATGCCTCCTCTAGCATTCACCTAGCCACCCGGATGTGTCACGTAGTCGGTTTGGTGCCATGACCCACCGTTTACAAAATATACCATTTGACAGCCTTACATTATCTCAAACTACACTATTCGACGCGTTTGCAAACAATAGGGAAGTGAGAGCACCGATTGGAGAAGGAAAAAAACCAGAGATAAGCTATTGTAGAGTGTCCCTACACTTGAGGTGTAGGATCAGACGAGACATCTCTAGGTGCCACGGAGTCTGCGTAGTCACCGTCGAAGTTGAATGATTTTTGGTCTCAGGGCTCTTGAGGGACTCCGCCCGAACGAGGTAGCCGGAAGCAACGACGTTGTGCGCACAAAATGATGCCTCCTCTAGCATTCACCTAGCCACCTAGATGTGTCCATGCAGTCGGTTCGGTGCCATGACCCACCATTTACAAAATATACCATTTGATAACCTTACACTGTCTCAAACTACACTATTCGGTGCGTTTGCAAACAATAGGGCAACGAGAGCACCGATTGGAGAAGGAAAAAATTGAGATAGGATATTGTAGAGTGTCCCTACACTGAGGTGTAGGATTAGACGAGATGTCTCTAGGTGCCACGGAGTCTGCGTAGTCACCCGTCGAAGTTGAACAATTTTTTTGGTCTCAGGGCTCTTGAGGGACTCCGTCCGACGAGGAGGTAGCCGAAGAAAGCAACGATGTTGTGCACACCAAAATGATGCCTCCTCTAGCACTCACCTAGCCACTCTGTAATGTGTCCGTGTAGTCGATTTGGTGCCACGACCCACATTTACAAAATATACCGTTTGATAACCTTACATTGTCTCAAACTACACTATTCGGTGCGTTTGCAAACAATAGGGCAGCGAGAGCACCATTTGGAGAAGGAAAAAAACTGAGATAGGCTATTGTAGAGTGTCCCTACGCGAGGTGTAGGATCAAACGAGATTCTCTAGGTGCCACGGAGTCTGCGTAGTCACCCGTCGAAGTTGAACGATTTTTGGTCTCAGGGCTCTTGAGGGACTCACCCACGAACGAGGTAGCCCGAAAGCAACGACATTGTCGCACACCGAAATGATGCCTCCTCTAGCATTCACCTGGCCACCTGGACATGTCCACGTAGTTGGTTTGGTGCCATGACCACCGTTTTCAACTTTTCAACAATTACAATTTTTTCAACAATTACAACTTTTTTAACTTTTTCAACAATTACAACTCTTTCACCAATTACAACAATTTTTCAACAATTACAACTTTTTTAACAATTACAACTTTTCAACAATAGTTACTCTCTTATTCCAAGTATAGTTAGGATTCCTCATCCTACAAATAGACTAGGAAAACAACATTAGGATTTTCTTTACTAAAAATAGAGATCGGTTGAATTCATCACTGCCCCCCTAGACCCCCTATGACATGAGTGGGGAAGCCCCCCCACACCCCTTTGGAAAGTGAGCTAAAAATGTTGTCGTAAAGGGATCTAAAATTTAACTTTGTTGTCACATATCTTATAATATCCACCTTGATAACCAATCCACTTTATATATTACATGACCAACTCATCACATTTTTTACAAATGAATAGAAGATAACCAAATTATACTTAACTAAAATATGCTTTGTCTTATTGTGATAAGCTAGATTCTTGGATAATTAAATAACACTTTGATTGTCACACAATACCTTCATCTTCTATTGATATCTTCAAAACTCATCCAATAAAATTTTTACCCAAATTACCTCCTGACAACTATGATAGGCAGCTACATATTCTACCTCAGTAGTTGAAAAAATTGTAATATTTTGAAGCTTTGAAATCCAACTGATAGGTCCAGTTACAAGTGTAATAGCATAACTAGAAGTTGATCTTTGTTTTTCCAAATCACTTACAAAATATGAATCAAAATATCCACAAATTGAATCACCAATATTGTTATAGGTGATGCAATAATTTATTTTTCCTCACAAGTAGTGAAACTCCCACTTCACTGCTGAACAATGTTCTCTACCTAGATTTTCCTAAAATCTACTGACAACTCCAACAACATGTGAAATTTCAGTCCTTGACATGTACATGTCATAACATACATAAAACTTATTATTGCACTAGAATATGGTACATGAGATATATGCTTATTTTCTTCTTATTGTTGCACCATAGTTTTTTAATTTTAAATCAAACATACATATAGAATTAATATACATAGAATATACATACATAGAAGGATATCATGTGCAATGAATTTGAATCAAACATAGAAGTAATATCATTATGAAAACCAACACATGGATATATAATGTATCAAACTAAGTGTGTTGAATGCACGTCTCTGAAAATATAAGTTCATAACATGTGTACATCTCGAACCAAGTGTGTCATACATATAAGACCACATGTGGCGCATAAGGCTATATACAATGTCCTATGAAGAATCATGAACTAGGACCAGCTGGCCCATATATATATATATATATATATATATATATATATGTACATCCATGTCCTATGAATCTAATCATGAAACATCTTCCCTCTCTTCGCCTGCTAGAAGTAGCATGTCCACGACCGGGGATGTAGTGGAGGGAGATGCCACTACGGATTTCATCTGTGTGGTCCTAGGCATGTCTCTAAGCAGGCCTGCAACCTAACCTGCACATTCATAAACAACAAGATTTTAACACCCATATTTTTAAAATACATTCAAAATTTAGAAACTTAGAATTTAGTTAAAATGCATGTGAAATCTTACATGATGTCATGATCCCTATCAATTTGTCGTTGACACATGGTAGGGACAACGGTAGACTCATGAGAGGTAAGCTACATACAAATAATTAAATTTCAAATTAAATATTTCATGTACAAAATTTGATATTGTAGATTTAAGTAATAAGAAATAATTCCTAAATAAATTTAACAAATTTGAAAAATTGTACCTCAGTTAGTGGATCTGCAGATGTTATGGCAGTATCTACAATAGCCTCCACAGTCTGCATAAATGGAGGAGTCTCTCTGGCAGTCATAAGCTATACAAAAAACATGTACAAATCAATATTAATCTACATGACTACCACATAATAGAGCCAAAGCATAATCCACGTGAACTTCCACAATTAGAACTGGAAAGTGTAAAGAGAAACTAACCTACGTAAAAGTCACGTGAGGTGTGCCAATAGCCTCAGTTCCCAGAGCAGATGATGACCCGCTCAGGCTCTTGCACGTATAAAAGACAAACATATATTAATATGTACATGTACATGTGAAACATTATAATAATAAAAGTGCACAATCAAATGAAATTTGAAATTTAAGTACAACTTGAAACTTACGTTTGTAACATGCCCCCATTGTATGATGCTAGCATGTCGATGCCGGATGTTTCCTTCACTGGCTCTTTCTATTTAAAATAAAATAAAAAATTAGTTTTTACATGTATGTACATAACGTACAATGAAATACATATATATTAAAATCTCAAACATGAATTAAACTATTATATATATATATTAAATATTTATTTGACATTTACCTATGAAAGACCAAGATCCATTGCACCAGTTCCAAAAACATCCGCCATCATCTCATCTAGAGAAAAGAAATCATGTGATCCAGCAAATGATGTCTCGCCCCGTAGTGCATACGGCACCACATGATCCACAGTGGTGTGGTGCGCTAGAACTGGTGCCTCCACCAACATCACCAGATGTAATCTGCTCACTATGTTGGGTCAGAGTGTCAGTGAGCTCCCTCAATGCATGTAGTGTGTCAATCTCTACAACCTCCTTCACTATAGGAGGGATAAGCGAAGAAGTGTGGGGTTTTGGGGCATGGGGATCCTTGGTTGACCTACGCGTGCCAGAGTCTACTGTGCGAGCCACCACCTCGCCCATAAAAATTAGAAAAGTCAAAATAGTTTGGGACCTCATTAAGCACGAACTCGCAATATAATTTCTTTAAAAAATAGAGGGGAACCTCATTGTTGTTGCATGGTGGATAATAAAAAACCATCCACCATCGGTCCCAAAAATTGTTCTTGATTCGGTCATCGTGGCACCAATGGATTGGGAACCATTTTGCAAGTAGCTGCGGGGGGCATTGGTTCTTGGGTCAGTAAATAATGCACAAATGCGGTCTTTTTAAATTTTTTTGTCTTTTACGGCCGCATGGGATAATTTATTTGCATACCACTGCCTACAATCACCTCTAAAGGTATTCCATCTGTCTATTTGGTTGGTTACGGAGTCAACTTCGCCAATCAATGTTTGCAATGTGTTGGCTAAAGTCATGTGGGATGGATTTGTGGCATGATTTTGTCTTATATTTTGAATAAGGTTCTCAATGGCAATTTTATTTTGTCGTATTTTTCCAATGATATCAGCTTGTGTTCTGTTGGTTCCGTGGGGATAGAAGGAGCCACAGAGCGGATCTATGTTTGGAGGAGGGTTTTGTGGAATGTTTGGAGGGTTTTGAGGATTGTTTGGAGGGTTTTGGGATTACGAGCTCGTCGAGCAACTGATCAAAACAAAAAAATTGTATACATAAACAAAAAATTGAAAAACCCATGAAAATCACAAAAAAAACCTAAAATGCAAACAAATTGATCAAAATTGAGGGCTTACCTCTTTGTCTTGGCGGCATGGTTGAAACTATCATGATCCACAAGTCCGAAGAGTAATTTTAGGGGGTATTCAAAGTGTGAGTGCCAAAGGTCTAGGAGAAATTGCGGTTGGAAAGGAAAAATGAGGGAAAATGAGGAGTCGCGGGTTTGTTTTTTTGTCTCAAAGGACCGTAGATCATGGTTTTAAAATGCACTCATGGTTTGCAAACCGCGAGTGTGGTTTTAGGTTTGGAAATCACCAAGCCTATAAAAATAGTTGCGCAAGCAGTGCCTAAATTTTGGGTTTTTATGTCCACTTGATTGTCCACCATCTTGGTGCACTTACCCCTACGCTACACCAGTGTTTAAAATATGTGCATGGCATCAAATTTATTATTGTACATGACACTTAATTGAGGTAACCTCAAACACAAATAATTTGAGTTCAAAGTAAAGAACTTAGTCAATCACACACTTAGATAGTCTTACATCAACCTCTTGTGTGTGTTCTAGCCAAAGCACCTAAAGAAAATCCAATAATATGACGAAAAAAATCCTACTTCATTTCAAGAGGTTAAAAATATTGGCAAAGCTATTCATTCTACATAGGACCATCTTACTAGTGTTGATGATTTAGTTTGTTGTATGTCTCATAAATTTTTATTGGATATTAGTAGTGAATCATCTAATTGTACTTACATCCACGATCCTTACGATTATCACACTTTGATTATGGGAATACAAGGCCATTATATGGACATCTAGATTGGGTTATTGGTTAGCATTGCTAAGCCAACCCTCATGTGGGCTCAAATACACATCTTGTTGTGTATAGTTTCTTTCATTGTTTTATTTTGTGTGTCATGTTTGTTACTATCTCTTGAGTTGTTTGATTGTTCTTGACATTTGTGACCCAATGTTATGACTTGTTTCCAAAAAGACAATATAATATAAAATTAGGATTTGTTTACTTTTGGTACATAGTTGCATACATTGTGGTATAGAATATAGCTTAGCAGATGGGGTAGCCATAATGAGCAGAACTATCACATTTATTAATGGAGGAATATCTCAAAGGTGGGTATTATTCATTGATCTGGTTGGAATATCCAGAATCATTCTTTCCAGACACCCTACTACGAGGATAGAGATGGATGATTGAGGGAGAGATAGAGAAGGAGATAACATTTATGCACTCAATCAAGCTACTTGATTGAAATCATGAGAAAATGAATGTGAAGTGGAAAAAGTGAGAGGATTTATTAAAGCCATTGATAATGAACTCCCAAATGAAGCCATTGATCGTGAATTCCCAAACGGAAGCCATTGATATTGGGAGGTCAAAGGAAGTTGAGACTTCCGGTCGGACCCCTATCTAGAATTTTACCCAACCTTATGGACAACCTTATGGAGAGAGAGATACTATATAGTTAGGCTAGCTATATAGATAGGGCCTTATCTCCTATAGAGCTTGTTCCCTATATCTCGAGAGTACCACCAAATGATGGAACACTAGACAATGATATGAGTGATTCCATAAAAACAATGGGACACTGCACGGGAAAAGAGCATGAATAACAACCACATGATCATGTCCATCCCAACTCCCATCCATCTCAACCCCCACTCCCAAGTCGAGTGTTATATGTTATACTCTAGGTGTATAGAGTGGGGGAGGCACTCCCATAAATTTTATATCTTGGTAAGGGGCAATGGCCCTATCTACTCTATGTATAATTGGCATGCCTATTTATATATTTAGGCACCTACCTGCTCAAATCTAATACAAATATCAATCAATATATGAGGGGATGGGGGAGCGGGGGCATTTTAAGATAAGGTTGGGACGAACATCATTATCCCAATCTCTAAAATAGAGTGGAGCGAGAGGGGGGACAAGAGGAAGTGGGGGAAGAGCCAAGTCACCCTCTTTCCCCAACTATATTGATGGATAGGTATGGTCCCTTGATATCTCTATCCATATTATATATGTAATAAAACCATATATCTATATCTCGGGAAAATTGAAAACATATACCCTATATGGGATGGAGGGAGGGACCCCATATATATCTATATCTATATGGCGACCCCTATATATATAGACCTTGGTGCCCTCGACCGATAAGGCCCCTTAATATACAAAGGTCATATCAAGGGGAGAATAGGAAAAGAGCATTTATGCTCTCTACTAATATGGAGAGGCACTCTCGACCCCCTTTATCACCATCCTGGATAGGGAGGATCAAGCCTAGAAAATAGGGTTCATTTGCTTCAATCCGTTACACTCATCTCATCTCCTAAATATATGGCGTAGGGGGAATCCTAAATAGTTGGTGGTGGACAAGGAGGAGACCTATTTATATGTGGGGTTGGGGCCTCTCCCTCAAATAATATAATAGAGTATAGTGTACTCCTTAATAAATACATGCAATTCTAAGGACATTGATCCAAAGTTGTTTGATTGTTGCACGGGTCAAACCTTACCTAAATCCATATATGATGAGGAGCCTCCTTCCCCTCCTCTATATAGATTTTGGATCTCAACATGCATCCGACTAGTGGCAACAAAATATATAAGGAGGTTGTAATAATCGTGGGGAAATGCAACTATCATGCATACATATATAGTACTATATGGTATGGTCTTGTCATATTTTACGACCTCGCGGAATACAAGGACGTCTTATCTATATGGGGTCTCGGATCGCATACTGACACTTAATCGACAATTCAACTAGATGATCCGAATTCCTAAAAATATTGCATACTCAAGAAAAGACAGTTCAAAGGGAAAGAACCCTTTAAAACAATTACGTTCTTCCATAATAAAAAGTCTTCTATTTTTATTTTTGGGAACATGATTCAACAATGGGTTCAAGCCGTACGGCTTCCTTGATCTGTATCTCTACATGAATGAAAGGATCATAAGACTAATAACATTAGATTTTAAATACTAAGAAGGCGGGTCTACTAGGGAAGAGAATAGACCCAAAGATACCGTACTCTCTATTTCTAGCTAGGGAGGAGGGGGTGGGTCCTGTCATATATATGGGGTAGATAATGGACAGCGGTGACTAGAAACAACTAGCTGGAAAGGAGTTTTCAACAATGACCAATCAACAACTATAAATGTTAGGTCCTCTTGCCGTGGGAGGGTGTCAACTAGACTATGAGGAAGGAACAAGACATATCCAGAGTATTGAATCCACACAAACAAATACCAATACAAGGTAAAACGCTCCCCATAGATATATAGGCTCCATGCCCACAATTGTTATGACCCTTTGGATATATAGATAGGGAAGATAAAATATATAGATAAACCCAAAATGATAGATAGATAAGATATATAGATAACTTCGCCCATTAGTTACCCCCATATATATACATACATACATACATACATACATACATACATACATACATACATATATATATATATATATATATATATATGGGTGGGTGGGTGTGTGTGTGGCCGACCCGCCTATATATAGATAAAGATAGGCCCAATGAATCCTATCCTTCACTCCTTGAATGGTAGATTGATTGATAGATGAAATAGATAGGGCTAGTAATTGATGCACTTCCACCCCTATATAGGAGGCTTTCATATCATGCTATTATCGGTTGATGTTTATATTTGTTATGCACATGTTTTTCATGGTATTCATGAGTAAGATGCAAGACATACATGTTATATATGATCATGGACTCACATCATGCTTATCCCTAGGGGAAACCTTTCCCTATTTAATGCATGCTTCTTTTATTGTGAATTATGTCAATATTAATTGTTATTGTATGGGTTAAAGGAAAAATATTGCATGAATACAATAACATATTAGACTTGAATCTACTAGTCCTTTGGGAATTATTCAAGCTTTGACGGATGGGATCAAACTACTTCTGAAAGAAGATATTCTTCCATCTAGGGGAGATATTTGGTTATTTAGTATTGGACCAGCGATAGTGGTCATACCTATTTTTCCAGTGCCCCATCCCTATAAGTAATGAAAATGAAATGAAAAGGGGGCGCGGAAGACGGCCGATTCCGAGGAGTGAGGCAGGCGCATAGATTCGGTAAGGCTCCCTCTCTCTATATAGCCGTTCATGGTTTGCTGCTTGTGCTGCAACTCATACATACTAGATAAATTCGATAAGGTGTGTCTTTGCAGGAGAGGCAACATCTCCCAATCCCGATTAATAGTTTTCCAAATCTACCTATGCAAAGGGCGTCTTATCAAAATTTTACATTTTATCTTTCTATTTTGTTCCATTGACATATTTAAGCTATTACAATTGCTTACATGCATATCTTGCTTTAGCTTGTATTGTGCATGCATATTTACATGTATACATTGTTTTGACTTGTTTGTTTGATACATTTTGTGTTTTTTAGGTACCTTATCATGTGTTCATATTTCTTGCTTATGCATGTTGGTGCTTAAGTATCTTACTCACCATGCCATGTTTTGTCCATTCACGTCTAACCGAATGCTTGCATGCTCTTGATTATGATGCTTGATTTGATGTTTTCACTTATTGGTTACACATTTATATTATATTACGGTGGTTACATGACTACACTTGATTATACTACAAGATATCATATGTTAGGTGCCATCACACATACCACTCTTTTGAAACCTATTAGGTTTGGGGCCTATGTTGTCATGGTCCTTATCATGCATCCATTGAGGCATACTATTATTTGAATACATCATTTCCATATTTGGCCTTTATTGGGGCATGTTTGTTACAAATGGGGGCATACCATTTGTTTCCCCCTCTTTGTTTGTTACAATAGGGAGGTATATAACTTGTCTAGGCTCTTATTCATAGAACCTTCACGACGACTTCTTCTACATACATATACTACACTATTATTGAGCCTTGGCAATCAAATCTTTTCCAACAGATTACATATTGAGCTTACATGATGACATATTTTCCATGTTTACACATGCGCTTTTCTTTGTAATTACACATGATATGCGTAATGCTTCTCTTTTGAATGAATGAATGAAATACTTTTAATGACGTCCATGAGACAAGCAATTTTTGAGATGAGTGAGATAAAGGATCATCCCTCACCTCAAAAGGGGGAACAGTTAGCTTATGGTTCATTTTGGACCAGTAGAGGAACCTACGTGACCGAGAGAAACTAGAGAAAATTTACTTCTTCAACTTAGGAATAACTTTTTTGCTCTCGTGAAAAGCATTAATTTTGGACTCGTGATGAGGAAAGGACTGGAAGAAGTTTGTTCACTTTTTGGCCAAGAAGTAGACATATGGCATCAATATTTATCCATTCAATAGGGTCAAGTGTGACCCATGATATTTTTCTCCGGTAGACAATAGCAATTTCGTATAATTCTTCGCCATTTAGGGAAATCAAACAACATGACAATTTAATGAAAAAATTACAAGGAGATACACTCAAAGCTCATTTCTACTTGAGTTACGCATATCTTTATATACTCCAAAGTAAATAAAACATAGTCCTAAAGCATCCAATTTGATTTGAAGTCATATTCAAAGACCACACATCGTTGCACTAATCAAAACAGTTGTCGAGGATAGAGAAGGGCACCGGTCAAATTTCGACCCCACATAGTCAATAAAGGGCAAAATTGGCGGTACAAAGATGAAATCAATAACCAAAACTATCCTTGTTATTATTGTTCCGCACACATTTTTAGGAGACAAATTTGTTGAGTTTGATTCTAAGTGATTTTGAGATTGCGATGAGGTTCTAAGTCTCTTATCATCCATTTCATATATGTTTTTCAAAGTAGGGTCTTACTCCCACTCCTCTACATTGTTTCCTTCTCAATTTTCAATTCTTTTACCTTTTTTAAAGAATGATTTTTGTCTTTTAATCCTAATTTCTAAATTTAAATTAGAACCACATTTTACACAAATTAGGTAATTAGACTTAAAGTACATAAAACACGAACCACAAATATTATGGTTATTGGATTTTATCGTCATATCCATATGTGTGTGTGTGTGGATGGACTGACCGGGATGATAAAAGATGATTGGGTTACGTGTGTGTGTGTGTGTGTGTGTAATGTGTGTGTGTGATGTGTGTGTGTGTGTGTGTGTGTGTGTGTGTGTGTGTGTGTGTGTGTGTGAGTGAGTGTGTGGACCATCAACATATTTATGACTAGGGATAATAAAGCGTGAATAGGGTGGATTGTATCTATATTTGCCCTTCCTCCTTATATAGAGATGGATCCTCGATCTATCTATGACTAGGGATAATAAAGCATGAAGCTGGATTGATTATATCTACATGTGGGGGGGGAAAGGGGATTGGGTGTATCTATACTTTTATAGGGATGGGTGGCAAGAAGGGCTGCCTAGATATAGGTATTGTATGCATTGGCCTATAAATGCCAAAGGTTCTTGGTATTGTTGAGCGATGATGGGTGAATTGGTTTGTTATGAACAAAACTCTAGATAAAGGTTATATATGTAGATAAGTAGAATAATGATGCATCAACCTATCTCCCATATATACAGAGGTGTTGGTCACCTATGAACCCCCAATATATAGAAAAGGGTGCACCCAAACGAAAGTGAAATAAATAAAACACACATAACTTTCGAATTGAGGACGCTTTAAAGCTACTGTGGTTGAAGAACATTATATATTATTTACTAATTTTTGTGATGTCTTATAATGCGCTATAGTGATCCATATACTCTTACATCACTCCTGGTCGAGAATACCATGCTGATTTGAAATTTGAACCAAGATTTTTATTTGTGCAAGGCTTATATTCAGCATTTTGTCAAAGCCATACCTGGAGTATATTCTACAGAGAAGATACAAATTTGAATGTGGAGGAGGGCGAGGTTAAGTAAGCTCAAACAATTTCTTCTCCCATTTTAAGAAAAAAAGTATAGACTAACATCATCCCCACCATCTACATATCCAAATGAGAAATGAAAAGGTAAAGTGCATACTGATAACTTGAATGGAGACTCGGTATCGATCTGAGATCGATGCAATCCACGTCGAGCCTCTTTAAACTCGCTTCACTTCGCAGGTAGCTCGAACATACGCCGCATCTCCTCTCATCTCCAATTTATCACATGCGTAAGTGATTCCAAACTTGGTAGCTAATTGCACTCTCTCTCTTATTCCTTTAAGGGCTGCGAATCAATTTCAAGAGTTCAACTCAAATAATACCCAACCTGAATAAGGAAAACAAAATGTTGGTGATGTTTTTTCTATGTTCTGCGTTAATGCCTCGTTTTATTTATAACACATGGGTGAGTGGACACAAGGAATATTGTCAGAGACAAGTCTCAGGCAACATCATTTTCTGTGTCCACGGAACAGTATAGAAAATTCCCAATCTCGATGAGAGGGAAATGCTCACAGTTGTGAAACCATTGAGAAGAGCAGCTACACACTGCTGCACTCGCCACCTGCTCCCCCTCTTCTCCCTCACCACACCCCGCCCTGCGCAGAGTCCGACCGAGGCTTGGAATTTCAAATTAATTGTGCTTTTAATGAGTCTACTAGGGATCAAGTTTTCTTTGAGTGCAAGGCTTGGAACATAGATGCCCTTGTAGCTACTTAAGGTGAAGGTGATCACTAGTTTAGTTGTATGCTTACTCTAAATTGTAAGCATAGATGTCTATAATCAATGTAATCTAGTGCCCAAATTATATAAAAATATATATATATATATATATATATAATATATATACTAAAGCAACAAAGGTAAAGCAACAAAGTACTAAGAGAATTTTCAAATGTAATACTAGAAGAGTTACCAAATGGGTTGCCACCCAAGAGGGATATTCAACATCACATTGATTTGATTCTAGGATCATCCCTACCAAATCAAGTTGCATACGAAATTAGCCCAACATTACATGTATAATTAAAAAGACAAGTATCGAATTAGTGAAAAAGGTGGCTATAATAAAAAGTATGCACCCATGTGCAACCCCAACACTATTGACTCCCAAGAAAGATGAGACATGGAGGATGTGTACAGATAATAGAGCTATCAATAAAATTACCATCAAATATAGGTTTCATATACCCCACCTAGATGACATGATGGATGTGCTTGCATGAATTTTTGTTTTTCAAAAGTTGACATAAAGAGTGGATACTATCGAATACGGATCCGTAAAGTGGATGAATGGAAGATGGCATTTAAAACTGGATATGTTCTATATGTGTGGTTGCTAATGTCATTTGGATTATTTAAAGCACCAGGGGACATTTATGAGGATGATGAATCAAGTTCGTGAGATCACATTCATAAGTTTATGGTATTTTTATGATATATTTGATATTCAATATAAGTAAAGAGGATCATTTATTACATTTGAGGATGGTGTTGCAAGTATTACGAAATAGATGTTATATGCAAATTTATGAAGAGAAGCTTGGTATTTTTGGGGTTTGTAGTTTCAAAAGATGGCGTGAAGATGGATGCGGAGTAAGGTAAATGCTATTGTTGAATGGCCTATCCAGGGAGTGTAATGAGAGGTCATAAGTTTCCATAGATTAGGTACTTTTTCATAAATTTCATTAGAAATTTTAGTAGTATTGTGGCACTAATGACATAATGCGGGAAAGAAAAAGAGTTTGTATGGATAAAGGTTGTGTCGAGAGCTTTGAATTATTAAAGAAGAAAGTGACAAATGCACCTGTTTTGGCCTTACCTGATTTTAACAAAATATTTGAGGTTGATTGTGATGCTTCACATGTGGGAATTGGTGTTGTTTTAAGTCAAGAAGGAAGGCCTATATCATATTATAGTGAGAAAGCTGAATGAGGTACGAAAAAGTATTCTACTTATGATATTGAATTTATGTCATTGTACAAGCACTAAGGCATTACAAGCATTACTTGGTGTCGAAGGAGTTTTTTTGTATACAAATCACCAAGCCTTAAAATTTGTGAATACACAAAAAAAGTTGAATAGTAGGCATGCAAAGTGGGTTTCATTCTTGCAAGGGTACAAATTTGTCTTAAAGCATAAATCAAGAAAACAGAACCATGTAGCTGATGCTTTGAGTAGATGTGTGGCCTTACTAATTGTTATGGTAAGCGAAGTGGCTAGGTTTGAAGGTATTAAGGAATTGTATGATTCTACTCTTGAATTTGGGAGGATTGAGCAACAAAGGATTCGAAAATCAAGTGAGATAGGTAATATTTATGAAGATTATTTTATGCAAGATGGTTATTTGTTTAAGGGAAAACAATTATGTATTCCATTTGGATCTATGAAAGATGACATTTTAAGAGAATTGCATAGTGGTGGTTTGGGTGGTCATTTTGGAAAGAATAAAACAATAACATTAGTGGAGGAAAAATATTTCTGGCCAAAGCTGAAGAGAGATGTGGTAAGGTATGTTTCAAGATGCAAGATATGTCAAGTTTCTAAGGGACATGCACAAAACATTAGATTATACATGTCATTACCAATGCCAATAGGACCATGGACAAACTTGAGCATGGATTTTGTATTGGGGCTACCCAACACACAAAGAGGTAATGATTCAATTTTTGTTGTTGTGGATAGATTTTCTAAGATGGTGCACTTTATTGCATGTAAGATGACAAATGATGCTACAAGGATAACAAATTTTTTTTCAAGGAAGTTATTAGGTTGCATGGTATCCCAAAATCTATCACTTCAAATAGAGACACCAAATTTTGAGCCACTTTTGGAGGACCTTATGGAAAAGTTAGGCACTAAGTTACAATTCAATAGTGCATATCATCCTCAAATAGATGTGCAAACAAAAGTTGTGAATAAGAACTTAGGATATTTATTGAAATGTATTGTTGGTGAGAAACTCAAAGAGTGGGACTTGGCATTTGCACAAGCAAAATTTGCCTACAATAGGTTAGTGAATAGATCAACGGGTATGTAACGTCCATACTAGAACACAACCAAGACATGGGTGTTTTTTATTATCAACAACAATACTTGGGCCCACATAATAACAACACGATGCATGAACCATAACACAACATGCATCACTTCACATGTATCTCCAAGAAAATGAGAAGGTGGTGCCAACAATCAACAAAAGAGAAAAACTATAATATAACCAATCCATCCAATAACTTGTCAAAGGGGAAAATGATGACATTACTTCCACGTATCCCTCCATTAAGGAAGGAAGACTAGCCTTTGGTTCCACTAAAACAATCATGCAACGCACATGAAAACACACTTATCTATCATATTTATCCCTCCACTAAGACTAGTCTCTCCAACCTCGATATGGAATTTTGTGAGGAAAATGTATATGAAATGAATACGGTATGTTATTTTGTGTTGCATTGTTCACAATTGTTGATTGTGATGTTGGTGAAAGGAGGAAAAGGAGTTGTTTGTTTGTATGAAGGAAGCAAGGGGGTTCGTGGCTAGCATTAGTAGAGTGATAATTGTTGTCTCAAGTGGGGGATAAGTGTATAATTGATATTTATATTACATTTTTATTGGAGGAACCAAAGGCTAGTCGGGATTTCTTAATAGAGGGATAAGTGATAGTTGCAAAAATGCTCCCCCCCTTTGCAAGCCTTGTAAGAAGGCTTGATAATGTGACTCATATTATTAATGAAATTCCATTTTCACACTCTCTTTATTATAAATCTTTTTGCTTATTGGTTGCTCATCGGAACATGTGTTCATTTATTTGATAGTGATTGTATCTTACATGCATGGGTATGTTTATGTATGTATGTGTGAATGTTGGGGACTTATATTGTAGCCATGATGGAGGGATGAGTGTTATTATGGTGTATGAGTTTGCTTATTTCATCATTCAAATTATTTATGGAAGAATTCTTAATGGTGTTTTGGATTTGGTACAACTACCTATTTCGTAAAGGGTGAGTGATGATGCAAAAGCCTTTTCAGAGAGCATATTCAACAATTACAAGACACAATAAAAGAAGTTACAAGAAAGTAATGAAAAATATAAGATGACAACAAATATCACTAGAAGACAAAAATTATTAGAGGAGTTATGGTAATGGTTTATTTGAGGAATGAAAATTTCTCAAAGGGATGTACAAGAAGCTTAATACAAGAAGATTGGCCCTTGTAAGATTGTTAAGATGATACATGACAATGCACATGAAATAAATCTGCCACATAATTTTGATATTTCTTCAGTATTTAATGTTTCAGATTTGTATGCATTTCATGGAAAGGAGGATATAGAGGGAGACAATGAAGGAGTGCACTAGAAGAAACAAATTCCAAGGAAGAAGAGGGAGAAGGTGGTGCAGGGTCTTGATAAGTTGATAATCAACACAAGACAAGGCAATTTTAGCAAATATTTGGTATAATTGGAAGGTTTGCAGGAGGAGGACAACACATGGATTTCATAGCAAGAGTTAAAGAAACTTGATGTACACTAACTACAACAATTCAATCACAATAACTTGTAAGAACCAAGTTCTTTTCAACAAGAGGAGAATGATACAAATTCGGTGGTTTGTCTTGTGGAGGTCATAACTTTTGATCTAGGGCCGACATGACTCGTTGTTTACAAAAATCTCTCGAAAAGATCTATGCCTTGTTAAACTGCGTTTGTTGCTTATAGCTCATTGCGATGTTGACAATTTTTCAAAGGTCGTAATCATCCATACCAAAATTTGAAAAATCGGGTTTAATTTTTTTCCTTTTTTTAATTTCAAATTATATGTGTTTGTAATCGTGAATCAACTTGAGTTGCAACTCAAGAAATAAATTAGTTTAGATGCGTGGATAATGTGTGCAAATTCATAGGATCTAGAAAGTTAAAATTTAAAACTTACTAAAACTAGCTATTGTTATATATAGTGAGTTTTACTAAAAATAGTGAGTCTAGTCAAGTTTGAATCAAAAGTCAAGTTTAATTAGGAGTCTTTTGGGATTCGAATAAGAGGACTTCCTATGTAATTCGAATGATAGACAATAAGAAAAATTATTGGATTTTTGTTTGAGTATATTTGTTTTGTCTAATATAATTTGGTTGTTTTTCGGCCTTATAAATGAATCTTCTTTGCAGTTATTTTATCTCTCCTCTAAAACTAAATTAACATTCAATTATATTAACCAACTAACAAGAAAGACTCCCAATTTGACTTTGTAATTCTAAGTATAGCTAACGAGCTACAACTACTAAATCTGTAAATAGGGTAGTTACACGATATTCCAAATTTAGGAGAACAAGCTACTTAAAACTCTCAATTGTTTGGCTTGACAAGTGTTCACATTGGCGTATCAAAGCAATCGTCTCGTCTCTTGGGTTGGGAGGGCCATAGGCTCCAGACATGCCCCTATATCGCAACCTTGTGTTGATACTTCAAACCCTAAATACCCTAAATTGATTCTTAGCATTGCCATTCTTAGTGATGTTTTTCTTTGTTCTTTTTTATGTGGATGCCTAATTTTTTTACAATACATGGGTGAGTCAACATAAGGAATCTTGTCAATATGAGTCTTAAGTCATGGGTGGGACATAGTGTTCACAATGTAAATAGGTGGAATGGAATCATACTTGCAGAGATGGCTAGATGGTTACATTATCCAGATATTATAAAGCCAAAAAAACTACGCAATGAGGGAAAAAGGCTAACAATGAGATAAATCCCAAAGAACCCAATTTGGAGCCCCATGTAACATCACTTTTAAGTTAATATTATTTTTGTATTAACATTTTTTGTGCATAACCCTTCGTTGGAGGAAAATGTCATTCTGATCATGATGATCAACCAACACACATGAGACCATCCATAAGAGAGTTATAATGGTGCCTCTACCTCTATCCATGCTCCCCCTTGTGTCTCACCTCGACCCCGTAGAGTGTGAGTTCATGGAAACTAAAGTGCCACATTTCATGATGCATTGCCCCAATGGTCTAGTAAGCTTTAGAGATAGACCACCTTCAGATCCACTTTCTTTGTGTGCACTTGAATCTCACTAACATATGTGAAAGTGTCCCAATATTGTTATAAGTAGAAAATTGTATAAAACTGATTGTCAACCATATAATTAGAGAAACCAACAAAAATTCATTCTTTACGAATATAAATAAAATCATCACTAGGAAAGTATGCCAAATCATATGATCTTTGTAGGAAGGCCAAGCCAATCTTTGAGGAGGATAATTTGCAAAGTGAATGGTTTTAGTTTGCATGGTTTAAAGAAGTCATGAATCCAAGCCCAGGGGTGATTGAGCTTTAATGCATAACAAGAATAAGTGTATTGTTATCGAGATAACCATAAAATGGCACTTGGAATCAATTCCTAAGTGAATCAAGCAATTTCCCAATGGTGAACCATGTTAAAGCAAACATTTAGAAAAATGGGCAAACTTTGGCTAGAAAACATCATTACAAACTATTTGGAACCTCCTAAAGCGTAAGCAGGAGAATGGAGAGACTATCTTTTGTTGAGCTTTATACCATGGCTAGTCAAGGAGAGATCCATTCATACAATTTATTGGGAGTGTACTAGATGATTTTCTACAAACCACTTATAATCTCTCCACCAAAGTCGTAGTGAGTGCATGGTAATTTTAGTCAAGAATTACTTACAGAACATCCTGAAGGTACTCTTGGTCTGAATTAGCAAGAATAAACTTGACCTTGGTCACAAGCCTGGACAACCACAAGTGCATGCATTTGAAGAAAATGTCTTTGATGGTGCAAATACCTTGCTTGAAAATCCTAAGAGTTTGCGCACAAGACACTTTAGCAAAGGAGCATTCAAGGGCTTGGTTTATTGGTAAGTTATAAGTAGTTTGTAATCACCAACTCAGGTTCCATTCTCATTAAGCTCATTTTACACTCTCAATAAGTGATCATGGGGACATCTTAAGGCAAGAGTCACACTTCTCTTTGTGGACCCTACAAAACACGTCTGAGGCATTACAGACTCAAGCCATCCCCATGTCCCACTTTGAGAAGGTGTAACTTCATTAATTCGCTCTGGTTCATAGCTCTGATATAGTAAAAGGATGTACCTATTGTAGCAAAATCACAACACCCCTGAAATTTGTAACTTGATGGGTTGAGATCCTCAGTGTGACTGCACAACATGGAGCATCTCTCAAAGTGTGGGACTTTGCAAGTCGAGAGAGCTCTCCGGATGAAGGTCGGCTCCTATTCCTCTGTTTAGGTGCACACGTTCAGATTGCAGAGGGTCGTTCTAAATCCTACTCTAAGCGCCGAGGAGACAAGTTAAGGGAATACAAGAAATGAAACCTAATCTAACAGAGGTGATGCACCAAAGGAATGTTGAACACCGACTTTTCTATTAAACACGGACCATTAAAATGTAATACAACCACCATGCACAGATAACCAATATTGCAATGAAAGATCAGATAAAGGCAATGGACACAAGAGAGTGTTGAAATCATCCACAGACATGTATTATTGCTTCACAAATTGATACATATCATTATAATGGCCAAGAGGCAAAAACTTGCATTACAATCTTTATGGAAGGTTAGAACTCCACAAATTCATCTGTAGACCAAAGAAGAGGGGAGGGTGCAAAATCAAAATGTCCTACCACTTGAAATTGTCCCTCTTGTACAATATATAGGAAGAATGAGAGAGATAAAAGGAGGGAAAAAATCCAACCCTATTCCAACCACCCCGAAGGAGCATTGAATTCCCCTGCCACAATGATGGGTCTCGCTACAACACCCATGCCCCGTCATTGTTCCTGTTGGGCAAGAAAGGAAACCCATTCTTCATCATGGTGGCAGGTGGGAGACTTGACGGCCTCAAAAATGGTGGGTCGAAACATTAATGGTGGCAGGTGGGTAGTAGGGTCGAGAGCTCTCTAAAACGTCCCCTCCCGCTCGATTTTGAGCTTCTAATCAAAAGATATGGCCGCTTGAAGGTACTTCGGGTATGGAGTCTATTCGCGCATATCCATGTGGCGGCCCGTGTGTCTCAAGGTTTCGCCCCCTCCTCTACACTCTTGAAGTTGCGCCAAAGAGACATGTGGCGTCGTCCGCGGCCTGCTCTATTTCCTTTGTATTCTGCCTAAGCCCCTTGTTGGCGGAGACACTATGCCTGACCCGAGACACATGGAGAGTTGGTGCATGTTTGGGGACCGCTTTTGGATTTTGCCTTTGAAGTTGCACACGGACGAGGTACGTGGAGGCCTCCATTGGTCCTTTACTTTTCAACAACCGGCTCTACCTTTCGGACCATGGGACACGCAGAGGGTGGCGCTAGTTCAGTGGTCTCGTCTTTGGGCCGCGCCTTTGAAGTTGCGCCGATGAAACACGCGGAGGCTTCCATGGCTCTTCTATACTTAGCCGATTCGGGTCCTAAGTGAGCACTTGTATGCCTCGTCCCTTTGGTGAGTAAAGGGGCCACCATATATAATGCCAAAAACCCCTTGCGGGTGGGACCCTCGTAGCCAGCTCCCTAAATTATGACAATGGGACACGTAGCATCATCGGCGGGTCGATCCTCCATTTTCTCGTGTTTGGCTAAGTCCCTTTTGTTTGGCGGGGGCTATATGTCTGACTCGGGACACGTGGGGGGTTCGCGCATGTTTGGGTCCTGCCTTTTGTGTCACGCCCTTGAAGTTGCGTCGTTGGGACACGTAGCCCTCCTGCGACTCTGTGACTTTTTCAACGGCCGATGAGACCGTTTTCTGACCTTGGACACGTGGCGGGTCTGCGCTTGTTTTGGGACTCTCTCCAAATTTTAACTCTGAAGTTGCGTTGAAGAAACACGTGGAGGCTTCCGCTGATCCTTAAGACTTTTCAATGACCAGGTTCAACTTTTTGGGATTCAGACCACATGGAGGGCCTGCGCTTGTTTGAGGACAACTCCTCTGTTGCACTTTTGACCTTACACCGCTGAGACACATGGAGGCTTCCGCCGACCTTGTTGCACTTAGCCGATTCGGGCCTGCTTTGCCCCCTCCTAACTCGACCACATGGTGAGCATGCGCTTGTTTGGGGACTCCTCCTCTGTCACACTTTTGACCTTGCATCATTGAGAGACGTGGAGGCTTCCACCGACCTTGTGCTCTACTCGCTCCGACTCGGTTTTTGGGGTCGACTATGAGTCCACATAAGCGGGCCAACCTTTCCGTTCTTCTGTGCGAGATCGCGTTCGACCAATTTTCCTTGGGGAATTGGGATAACATTACCATCAAACATTTTTAGACCCTAGGGTTAGGTCGATTGTATGGGAGAAACGAATTGGTGGTTACTCGGATCTCTTGTTCGATCCTCGATCCAAATTGATGGGCGGGACTCGGGTCCCCTAGCTCACCTCAACGTTATAGTGGAGCTCGCCACATGGTTTAGAGTCACGAGGTGCATTAATGTTTGCTACTCTGGATCAATAGGCTTACGATTTCTTGGCTATAAAAAAACACACATCAGCAAAGAAGACCACATGAAAGGTAATTGATGACAACCACCACAAATGTTGGTTGATGGATATACCATCACTAAATCTATTGTCATTCTATAATAGCGATGGTTTAATGGATTCCCTCACTTTCCAATACTCGTCTACAAATGTTCCCACAATTTTGACGAGAGATCAAATAATGGGAAGGGTTTAAAAACTAAGACCATTCAACTCTGCTCTCGCACGGATCAGATTAGTAATGAAACAATTCCTTAAAGAAGATTTTCCAAACCTCATTCCCTTCCATACCTCAATAATCGACTAACCGCTCATTCCTTCCAAATGAACATCACGAACCCCTCGAGCCCTTCGCGTGACATCCCTTCTTGTGAGTAGAGCTGCCCACAAAAACTCCTTATTTTTTTAATGTTTGTGACAAGAAGCTTTAAGACACCCAACAAGTGTACTAAACATACATGACAGTAAAAATTCATAACAAATCTAGAGCTAACCAATTACGAAAAGTGGCTTAGCAATCTAGTAGGAAAGCATTACGGGGTCCGCCTCTTGGAGGTTAATTCATTTTCTTATTATGATTTATTTTCTGTGCTTTATCATTGACGAATGTCTTCATATTTGTGCATAATCAATTATTATGCTAGAAACCTTAAATTCTCTAATTTTATCAGTCCTTTTACTTTCTTATGTTCTAGATTAACCTTTATTTATGCATATAGGTCTGATTTATTGTTTTATCTGAAGATAAAACATGGTAGATATGAAGTATCATGGAGGCATTCATAGTGATATTCAAAGGTAATTAGGTTGAAAAAATTCTACATCAAGCCAGATGACACAGCTAGAATCAATTAAAGGAAAATATTGGGAAAAAAACATCACACATTGTCATAATTTATTTAGATTTACAGTTAAACTATCCAAGAAAGGATTTAGCTAAACAGTCTACACCTCTTTCCATGAAGATAACGGAGGTGTTTCTATATTTATAGTTGTACCACTCATGTCAGCATATCGATCTCCAAAGACACCACTAGAGGATACTGTGGTTTCTATGTTTTTATATCTTCGGCTGTAAGCTTTACAGAAAGTGCACCAATGTTTTCTTCCAAATTCTTGACTTTAGTTGTGCCTGGAATAGGAGCAACATCATTTCCTTGGTGTTGAACCCAAGCAAGTGCAAGTTGCCCTGGGGTGCATCCCTTGCTAGCAGCAATCGCACACAACTTTTCAAATGTATCCTCGTTCCTTTGAAGATTGTCCCCTGTAAACCTCGGCATATTCTGAAGAAAGGGGTACTTTCACATAGTCAGAGATTATGCAAATTTTAAATTAAAAATCAATTTATATAGTTTCTCAACAAGATTGAATTGATAACAAAAACATATGTAAATACCTTTCTAAAATCATTCTCTCCCAAGCTTTCAACAATCTTTGCTCCAGAAGAGAAGAAACCCCGGCCTAAAGGGCTGTATGGCACAATCCCAATACCAAGCTCCCTGCAATGCAAATCCCAAATATATAGGAGACAAAAAGGTCCTATTGTACCCAAAAAAAAATTGCTTTAAAACTTCACATACCTGCAAGTTGGGATGATCTCTTTCTCTACCTCTCTAGTCCACAAAGACCACTCTGTTTGAATTGCTGTAATAGGATGAACAGCATGCGCTCTTCTAATTGTTGATGCAGAAGCCTCGGACAGGCCAATATATTTTATTTTTCCTTCCTCAACTAGTTTTTTCAATTCTCCAATCTGTAATACATAGCAGCAGACATGGTATGACGCAATAGTTAAGGATACAACATGTCTACATTTCAATTTTATAAATTTTTATTTAATCAAAGCCAGTTGAACAAGAAATATAGAGTTATAAAGGCAGTGTTCATATCACTAAAACAGGGCACCCACATATTCTAAACAAATAATTTTGTATTAGATAAGGCTATCATAAACTCCAATCCTCATCTTGTTGGGCAACTAAAAATCATTATCCAAATGATTTCTATGAGTAATGACTAATGTTATTAGTAAAAATCACAAAAAAAGATAATCCAATAAAATTGCGACAAGAAACCATCAATCAACATAATATTAATTAAAGTTATTCATATAACAAAGTTTCAAACCAAAAATATTAATATAAAGATCTTTAAGTCCCACAATACAATTTAAAGCATCGTATGAATTTTATGTTCCTGACTCCAAGTTTTTACATTTACCATTTAGTGACACCTACTAAATTTATAAAATGGATGGGTTCATCTTTTTTGATTGAATCTGAAGCTTGCACAGGGTAGATGCACATAATTATTAGGTTTAGCTGTTAAGCAATTTGCGGATTTCATTTCACCTAAGGCCTCATCCGTTATTTATTGACATCTCCTGAAATTGAAACTTTGACAGATGGCTAGACAACACTTTTTATGCCATCATACATACCATTGGACCACAATCCTTTCGATAGAATAGATTCATCTTGATATATTTCAATTCCTCCAATTCATTCTTATATTCATGATCAACATAATTATCAACCAGAACTTCCAAGACCATAAGCTTAGATGAACCCACACATTTTGATATATTCTAAAGATTGAACACATATGTAAATATATAGGAAGGCAGGTATGCCAAGGGAGTTTAATACACATTTTTATAGAGGTTTTTAATGGGGTGATTCTAGTGATTACTTAAATATCCCCTATATTCCCCCTCCTTTTATAGAGATTTTAAATAGTGTGATTCTAGTGACTATTCAAATATCCTCTGCCATTATCGATTTGATCTTAGCATATCGATTTGATCTTAGCATATTTTTCCCTTTTGTATAGAGATTTTTAATTAACTGATACTAGTGATTACTCAAATATCCTCTATAGCCATTATCGATTTTATCTACCATTTTTCCCTTTGTGGTTTGCAGGAGAATAAGAAAAAAACTCTAATTTTTTTCTAAACCAAATTAGTTCTTCCTTAGCAAACTTATATAGAGGTAATGCACATACAGTAACTTCGATTGGGACTCTAGCATCGATGCGATGTTGATAATACAGATCGATGCAATCCACATCGAGCCTCTTCAAACTCGCTTCACAGGCAGCTCGAATATAGTCTGGATCTCCTCTGATCTCTCTTTTCCCATCCGCAGAAATTCCAAACTTAGTAGCCAATTGTACCTTCTCTCTTATTCCTTTAAGGGCCTGCAAATCAAATTTGAGTACAAGTCAAATACCCAATTTGGTAAGGAAAACAAACATTAACAGAGGAAAATGTAGGGCACCTTGCCAAGGAGAATTTCGTTAGTGTGAGGGCCGTAAATATCAGAGGTGTCGAGGAAAGTAATGCCTTTGGAGACTGCATGGCGAATGAGAGCAATCATTTCGTCTTCAGGCTTGGGAAAGCCGTAGGCTCCAGACATGCCCATACAGCCCAAACCCTGTGCAGATACTTCAAACCCTAAACGCCCCAAACTGATTCTTGGAACCGCCATTGTTATTGATTTTTTTTTCTGTGTTCTTCTGCTTACGTCTCTGGTTGTGCGGAACCTGGGCGCTCCGTATTTATAATTCACATGGGCGAGTGATCACAGAATCTTATCGGATACAAAAATTCTTACGCCATTGCGTTCGTCATTTATGGGACAAAAACCATTATCTACTGTGCAATTACAGTCAACAAAAAGTACTTTTATCTTTTATGTTGCATTTTTGAATTAACAATTATTTAAAGTGAAGATATGAACCAGGACTGGAATTTCAAATTATCAGTGCCTGTCAAATCATTTTACGTCATGTTTTCTAAATTTTTAGTTTGTAATTGTTTATCAACTTAATTGTTTTTTAATTGGTCAATAGGCCTTTTTAAAGTCAGGAGAGTTCGTGAGCAATGTAATAGGCGACCATCTAGCGGTTTGGAGGGCTCCATGCCATAACTAGCAACAACAACCATGAACGTGATAACTTGTGTGATCGTAACATGATCGATTCCTCCATATAGAGAATTGAGAATTCTAGATATGGGGGTCATACCGGATGCTCTATATAGCCAAGCGGTGCGTCGTCACCTCGATTGGTGGCACCCCTGAGTGGAATTTCGTGTGTAGGGATCAAATCCGGAGATCTACGAAGGAACGCCAAAAGCGAAGGCAGCTCTCTGGGTCTACACTAACAATGGGGCCATATTTCTCGAATTCTTGAACTATCAATTTGAGGGTAATTCAAAAGAGCAAAAATGTTATTTTTGCTAAGTTTCTTTGTTAAGTGGCATGGCTTTCATTATTTTGTTTTTAATGGTCTCTTTTTATCGTGCCATAAATATTGTATCCACATTAACAATTACTCATTTACATTTTGTCCAATCAAATTTTGTCATTTGTATTTAAGTGGCTAGAGCTAAAGTTTCATCCTTTGATTTTTTGTTTTTGGAAGGATTCTATTGGTCATCCCCTTTATTTGTCACTCTTGACAAGAAAAGGGGATGTCCTTATGTTTACTATGTGTGATGCAAGTTTTGAGTTTTGTGTGGCTTGAGGCTGGGTATGCTTTTTAGATTGAGAATATCAAAGTTCCCACCGCCATTTTCATCTACTTGGAGGAGATAAAGCGATCAAGAACAACAGTGCAATTCTATTTCCATAGCTTTTGCCAAAAAAAATGTTTGCAACAAATTTTTTGTTTGCCAAGAAATTTGTTTCTTGTCTTTCAATTCTTTGTGGTGGCTTTAGCTTGGTTTTACTTTATCGATGCTTTCCCTTTCATTGATAAAGTGCTAATTTTGGTTTTTTGTTGAGTTATGAGGACTCAAAACAGTTGAACCTTGTTTTATTTGTTGCTCTAGCCATTATTTTTCATATTATACACAACATTGCAAACATGTTCGAAATAACTCAAAGAAACAAAAGCAACAATGTCAAATGTAGAGAAGAGAGCATGCACAAAACCTCCTTCTTTCTTAGAATTGCATGAATGGAAGAGAGCACACACAAACCTTCTAATGATCCTCATTGTTATGATTGGAGCTTTAAGCTTTGGAATGCAGAGCTTGTTCCTTAAGGATTTTCCTTTACATTTTTTTCCTCCGCCATTGCCTAGATTTGCCTCCCTTATCTCGCATTGCTTGTTTTGATTTCGGTTTTATATACGTGCACTAAAACTTACACATTTGGACCCTTTTCTTGGTATGGGTGTTAGTTCTTTTGATCACAAGCTTTTATGGATCGCTTATAGTAGAAACGTATTACTCTCCACTGCGTGCGTTTATAGTGATTTCAATGACTACTCTTGTTGAATATGAGTTATGACTTAATGGTATGTGTTTTGGTCAAATTGTTTTTCGAGTCGAATTAGAGTTATTTCAAGACTTTAGAAGGCAAAGTTGATCCATTCTCTTCGTTTTTGTTATGTGGTTTTGGGCTTTTGAAGAAAGTTCAAAAGTGTGTGCTTGGGAGTCCCTCGACCTCCATGCACCATTATCATATTGTAAATGACATAATCATATCCTTCACATGCTCCCTCATTTCTTTTCATTCTCTCTGTGTGAGATAATGCTATTTACACAAATGATATATGATGCTTCTAACAAATGTGTTATATTGCTTGTTGTGGTTCGAGATTAATGAATATAATTTCAACTCGAATATAATTGTTTATTTGGATCTCCATTAAAGAAAAAAATAAAAACATGCTTGTAGCAAGAAGGTTTTTTCCTTTACGGATGAAAACTTGTTTCTTGGTAGCCCAAATGATAAACTTGAATATAAAGTAGAGCTCTTGAACAATAAATCGGGTGTTAACTCTTTTTTTATTTTCCTCTGCAGAATTGTGATAAGCAGAGCATACCTTTGGTTGAAAGATGATCTGATTGTGAAACATAACACAGAAAATACATGGCAAGTATTCCCCGCCAAGACACTTGTTGTGTTTATTTACCAAAATTGCAGGAAATGATTTCCGTTTTCAGCCCTGATTGTCAAAACAGAGGTCTGGAATGTAATTTTCCTTCACCGCATGGAATGTGATGTCTGATGTCTAGCTTTTGCTTTATGCAAAAAAACTTGTCTTTCGCTTATTGCGTTGTTTATAGCGGTAAACTTAAGCGTGTCGGTGCACGTGTCTTTCGCTTCCAATTCTTTTTAATATATTTGTTGAGGCTTTTTCCGTGGCCATTTTAAGGGAAATTGGGTAGCCATTTCTTGTATACAAAAACCACCCTTTTAAAAGAGATGTTGCTTGACAAATGGTAGTTGTTTCTCGAGAAACTTTTCTTTAGACTGGAACACAATGGCCTAATGCTGTATCTCATTGTGTTCTAGAATATAATACTCAACACGTATACATTTTTTAAATCTTTGAAAAATATGTTATACCCAAGTCAATCCAATTCATATATGCTTTTCAAACTAGGTCTTACTCCCACTCCTCTACATTGTTTTCTTCTCAATTTTCAATTCTTTTACCTTTTTTAAAGAATGATTTTTGTCTTTTAATCCTAATTTCTAAATTTAAATTAAAACCCCATTTTACGCAAATTACGTCATTGGACTTAAAGTACATAAAACACGAACCACAAATATTATGGTTATTGGATTTTACCGTCATATCCATATGTGTGTGTGTGTGTGTGTGTGTGTGGCCCTGACTGGGGATAATAAAAGATGAATTGGGTTGTGTGTGTAGGGGGAGGGTGGGGGACCCTCAACATATTTATGACTAGGGATAATAAAGCATGAACGGGGTTGATTGTAACTATATTTGCCCTTCCTCCTTATATAGAGATGGATCCTCGATCTATCTATGACTACGGATAATAAAACATGAATTGGATTGATTGTATCTATATGTGGGGAGGGGTAAAGGGGGATTGGGTGTATCTATACTTTTATAGGGATGGGCAAAGGGTGGGGCAGCCTAGATATAGGTATTGTATGCATTAGCCCCTATAAATGCCAAAGGTTCTTGGTATTGTTGAGCGATGATGGGTGAATTGGTTTTTATGAACAAAACTCTAGATAAAGGTTATATATGTAGATAAGTAGAATAATGATGCATCAACCTATCTACCATATATACACAAAGGTGTTGGTCACCTATGAACCCCAATATATAGAAAAGGGTGCGCCCAAACAAAAGTGAAATAAATAAAACACACATAACTTTCGAATTGAGGACGCTAAAGTTATGTGGTTGAAGAACATTATATATTATTTACTAATATTTGTGTCTTATAATGCGCTCTAGTGATCCATATACTCTTACATCACTCCTCGGTCGAGAATACCATGCTGATTTGAAATTTGAACCAAGATTTTTATTTGCATAGGGCTTATATTCAGCATTTTGTCAAAGCCATACGTGGAGTATATTCTACATAGAAGATACAAATTTGAATGTGGAGGAGGGCGGGTTAAGTAATCTCAAACAATTTCTTCTCCCATTTAAGAAAAAAAAAAGTACAGACTAACATCATCCCCCCATCTACATATCCAAACAAGAAATGCAAAGGTAAAGTGCATACAATAACTTGAATGGAGACTCTGGTATCGATACTGGATCGATGCAATCCACGCCGAGCCTCTTTAAACTCGCTTTGCTTCACGGGTAGCTCGAACATACGCCGCATCTCCTCTCATCTCCAATTTACCACATGCGTAAGTGATTCCAAACTTGGTAGCTAATTGCACACTCTCTCTCTTATTCCTTTAAGGGCCTCTGCGAATCAATTTCAAGAGTTCACTCAAATAATACCCAATCGAATAAGGAAAACAAAATGTTGGTGATGTTTTTTCTATGTTCTCGCATTAATGCCTCATTTTATTTATAACACATGGGTGAGTGGACACAAGGAATATTGCATTGAGACAAGTCTCGTGCAACATCATTTTTGTGTCCACAGAAAAGGTATAGAAAATTCCCAATCCCGATGAGAGAGAAATGCTCACGGTTGTGAAACCATTGAGAAGAGCAGCTACACTACGCCGCACCGCCACTTGCTCCCCTCTTCTCCCTCACCACACCCCCCTGCAGAGTCGACCGAGGCCTGGAATTTCAAATTAATTGTGCTTTTAATGAGTCTACTAGGGATCAAGTTTTGCAAGGCTTGGAATATAGATGCCCTCAGTAGCCGCTTAAGGTGAAGGTGATCACTAGTTTAGTTGTACGCTTACTCTAAATTGTAAGCATAGATGTCTATAATCAATGTAATCTAGTGCCCAAATTAAAAAAAAAATATATACTTATAATACCAACTAAAGCAACAAAGGTACTAAGAGAATTTTCAAATGTAACACTAGAAGAGTTACCAGATGGGTTGCCACCCAAGAGGGATATTCAACATCACATTGATTTGATTCTAGGATCATCCCTACCAAATCAAGTTGCATACAAGATGAGCCCAACATTACATGTATAATTAAATAGACAAGTATTAGAATTGGTGAAAAAGGTGGCTATAAGAAAAGTATGAGCCCATGTGCAACCCCAACACTATTGACTCCCAAGAAAGATGAGACATGGAGGATGTGTACAAATAATAGAGCTATCAATAAAATTACCATCAAATATAGGTTTCCTATACCCCACCTAGATGACATGATGGATGTGCTTGCATGAATTTTTTTTTTTCAAAAGTTGATTTAAGGAGTGGATACTATCAAATACGGATCCAGAAAGGGGATGAATGGAAGATGGCATTTAAAAGCTGGATATGTTCTATATGTGTGGTTGCTAATGTCATTTGGATTATTTAAAGCACCAAGGACATTTATGAGGATGATGAATAAAGTTCGTGAGATCACATTCATAAGTTTATGGTATTTTTATGATATATTTGATATTCAATATAAATAAAGAGGATCATTCATTATATTTGAGGATGGTGTTGCATAAGTATTACGAAATAGATGTTATATGCAAATTTGAAGAAATGCAAATTTGTGAAGAAGAGCTTGGTATTTTTGGGGTTTGTAGTTTCAAAAGATGGTGTGAAGATGGATGCAGGAAAGGTAAATGCAATTGTTGAATGGCCTATCCCGGGAGTGTAACAGAGGTCATAAGTTTCCATAGATTAGGTACTTTTTCATAAATTTCATTAGAAATGTTAGTAGTATTGTGGCACTAATGACATAATGCATGAAAGAAAAAGAGTTTGTATGGACAAAGGTTGTGACTGAGAGCTTTGAATTATTAAAGAAGAAAGTGACAAATGCACATGTTTTGGCCTTACCTGATTTTAAAAAAATATTTGAGGTTGATTGTGATGCTTCATGTGTGGGAATTGGTGTTGTTTTAAGTCTAGAATGAAGGCCAATATCATATTATAATGAGAAACCTGATTGAGGTACGAAAAAAGTATTGTACTTATGATATTGAATTTATGTCATCTGACAAGCGCTAAGGCATTACAATTATTATTTGGTGTCGACGGAGTTTTTTTGTATGCAAATCACCAGGCCTTAAAATTTGTGAATACACAAAAAAAGTTGAATAGTAGGCATGCAAAGTGGGTTTCATTCTTCCAAGCGCAAAAATTTGTTTTAAAGCATAAATCAAGAAAACAAAACCATGTAGTTGATGTTTTGAGTAGATGTGTGGCCTTACTAATTGTTATGGTAAGCGAAGTGGCTAGGTTTGAAGTTATTAAGGAATTGTATGATTCTACTCTTGAATTTGGGAGGATTGAGCAACAAAGGATTCGAAAATCAAGTGAGATAGGTAATATTTATGAAGATTATTTTATGCAAGATGGTTATCTGTTTAAGGGAAAACAATTATGTATTCCATTTGGATCTATGAGGGATAATATTTTAAGAGAATTTCATAGTGGTGGTTTGGGTGGTCATTTTGGAAAGAATAAGACAATAACATTAGTGGAGGAAAAGTATTTCTGGCCAAAGTTGAAGAGAGATGTGGTAAGGTATGTTTCAAGATGTAGGATATGTCAAGTTTCTAAGGGACATGCACAAAACATTAAACTATACATGTCATTATCAATGCCAATGGGACCATGGACAAACTTGAGTATTGATTTTGTATTGGGGCTCTCCAACACACAAAGAGGTAATGATTCGATTTTTGTTGATGTGGATAGTTTTTTTAAGATGGTGCACTTCATTGCATGTAAGATGACAAATGATGCTACAAGGATAACATATTTTTTTTTCAAGGAAATTAGATTGCATGGTATCCCAAAATCTATCACTTCAAATAGAGACGCTAAATTCCTGAGCCACTCCTAGAGGACCTTGTCGAAAAAGTTAGGCACTAAGTTACAATTCAATAGTGTATATCATCCTCAAATAGATGTGCAAACACAAGTTGTGAATAAAAACTTAGGATATTTATTGAAATGTATTGTTGGTGAGAAACTCAAAGAGTGGGACTTGGCATTTGCACAAGCAGAATTTGCCTACAATAGGTTAGTGAATAGATCAACGGGTATGTAACGCCCATACTAGAACACAACCAAGACATGGGTGTTTTTTTATTATCAACAACAATACTTGGGCCCACATAATAACAACACAATGCATGAACCATAACACAACATGCATCACTTCACATGTATCTCCAAGAAAATGAGAAGGTGGTGCCAACAATCAACAAAAGAGAAAAATTATAATACAACCAATCCATCCAATAACTTGTCAAAGGGGAAAATGATGACATTACTTCCACGTATCCCTCCATTAAGGAAGGAAGACTAGCCTTTGGTTCCACTAAAACAATCATGCAACTACACATGAAAACACACTTATCTGTCATATTTATCCCTCCACTAAGACTAGCCTCTCCAACCTCCGATATGGACTTTTATGAGGAAAATGTATGTGAAATGAATACAGTATGTTATTTTGTGTTGCATTGTTCACAATTGTTGATTGTGATGTTGGTGAAAGGAGGAACAAGGAGTTGTTTGTTTGTATGAAGGAAGCAAGGGGGTTCGTGGCTAGCCTTAGTGGAGTGATAATTGTTGTCTCAAGTGGAGGGATAAGTGTATAATTTATATTTATATTACATTTTTATTGGGAGGAACCAAAGGCTAGTCGGGATTTCTTAGTGGAGTGATACGTGATAGTTGCAAAATGCTCCCTCCTTTCGCAAGCCTTGTAAGAAGGCTTGATAATGTGACTCATATTATTAATGAAATTTCATTTTCACACTCTCATTATTATTAATCTTTTTGCTTTTGGTTGCTCATCGGAGCATGTGTTCATTTATTTGATAGTGGTTGTATCTTACATGCATGGGTATGTTTATGTATGTGTGAATGTTGGGGACTTGTATAGCCATGATGGAGGGATGAGTGTTATTATGGTGTATGAGTTTGCTTATTTCATCATTCAAATTATTTATGGAAGAATTCATAATGGTGTTTTGGATTTTGTACAACTACCTATTTCAGAAAGGGTGAGTGATGATGCAAAAGCCTTTACAGAGCATATTCAACAATTACAAGACACAATAAAAAGAAGTTACAAGACAATAATGAAAAATATAAGATGCCAACAAATATCACTAGAAGACAAAAATTATTCAGAGGAGTTATTGTAATGGTTTATTTGAGGAATGAAAAATTTCTCAAAGCGATGTACAAGAAGCTTAAATACAAGAAGATTGGCCCTTGTAAGATTGTTAAGATGATACATGACAATGCATATGAAATAAATCTGCCACATAATTTTGATATTTCTAGTATTTAATGTTTTGATTTGTATACATTTCATGGAAAGGAGGATATAGAGGGAGACAATGAAGGAGTGCACTAGACGTAACAGATTCCAAGGAAGAAGAGGGAGAAGGTGGTGCAGGGTCTTGATAAGTTGGCAATCAACACAAGACAAGGCAATTTCAGCAAATATTTGGTATAGTGGGAAGGTTTGTAGGAGGAGGACAACACATGGATTTCATAGCGGGAGTTAAAGAAACTTGATATACACTAACTACAACAATAAAATCACAATAACTCGTAAGAACCAAGTTCTTTTCAACAAGTGGAGAATGATACAGATTCGGTGGTTTGTCTTGTGGAGGTCATAACTTTTGATCCGGGGCTAACATGACTCATTTTTTACAAAAATCTCTCGAAAAGATCTATGCCTTGTTAAACCATGATTGTTTCTTATATAGCTCATTGCGACAATTTTCAAAGGTCGTAATCATCATACCGGCAAAAAATTGGGTTTAATTTTTTTCCTTTTTTTTTAATTTCAAAATTCTATGTGTTTGTAACCGTGAATCAACTTGAGTTGCAACTCAAGAAATAAATTAGTTTAGATGCGTGAATAATGTGTGCAAATTCATAGGATCTAGAAAGTTAAAATTTAAAACTTACTAGAACTAGATATTGTTATATATAGTGAGTTTTACTAAAAATAGTGAGTCTAGTCAAGTTTGAATCAGAAGTCAAGTTTAATTAGGAGTCTTTTGGGATTCGAATAAGAGGACTTCCTATGTAATTTGAATGACAGAGAATAAGCAAAATTATTGGATTTTTATTTGAGTATATTTATTTTGTCTAATATAATTTGGTTGTTTTTCGGCTTATAAATGAATCTTCTTTCAGCTTATTTTATCTCTCCTCTAAAACTAAATTAACATTCAATTATATTAACCAACTAACAAGAAAGACTCCCAATTTGAATTTGTAATTCTAAATATAGCTAACGAACTACAACTACGTTTGTAAATAGGGTAGTTACACGATATTCCAAATTTAGAAGAACAAGCTACTTAAAACTCTCAATTGTTTGGCTTGACAAGTGTTCACATTGGCGTATCAAAGCAATCGTCTTGTCTCGGGTTGGGAGGGCCATAAGCTCCAGACATGCCCCTATATCTCAACATTGTGTTGATACTTCAAACCCTAAATACCCTAAACCGATTCTTAGCATTACCATTCTTAGTGATGTTTTTTCTTTGTTCTTTTTTATGTGGATGCCTACATTTATTTACAATACATGGGTGAGTCAACATAAGGGATCTTGTCAACTATGAGTCTTAAGTCATGGGTGGGACATAGTGTTCACAATATAAATAGGTGGAATGGAATCATACTTGCAGAGATGGCTAAATGGTTACATTATCCGGATATTATAAAGCCAAAAAAACTACACAATGAGGGAAAAAAAGGCTAAGAACAAATAAATCCAAGTAACCCAATTTGGAGCCCCATGTAACATCACTTTAAGTTAATATTATTTTTGTATTAACATTTTTCGTGCACAACCCTTCGTTGGAAGAAAATGTCATTCTGATCATGATGATCAACCAACACACATGAGACCATCCATAAGAGAGTTATAATGGTGCCTCTACCTCTATCCATGCTCCCCCTTGTGTCTTACCAAGACCCCTGTAGAGTGTGAGTTCGTGGAAACTAAAGTGCCAAATTTCATGATGCATTGCCCCAATGGTCTAGTAAGCTTTAGAGACAGACCACCTTCAGATCCACTTTCTTTGTGTGCACTTGAATCTCACTAACATATGTGAAAGTGTCACAATATTGTTATAAGTAGAAAATTGTATAAAAGCTGATTATCAACCATATAATCAGAGAAACCAACAAAAATTTATTCTTTCTGAATATAAATAAAATCATCACTAGGAAAGTATGCCAAATCATATGGTTTTGTAGGAAGGCCAAGCCAATCTTTCGAGGAGGATAATTTGCAAAGTGAATGGTTTTAGTCGCATGGTTTAAAGAAGTCATGAATCCAAGCCCAATGGTTATTGAGCTTTAATGCATAACAAGAATAAGTGTATTGTTATCGAGATAACCATAAAATAGGATTTGGAATGAATACCTAAGTGAATCAAGCAATTTTCCAATGGTGAACCATGATAAAGCAAACATTTAGAAAATGGGCAAGCTTTGGCTAGAAAACATCATTACAAACTATTTGGAACCTCCTAAAGCGAAGCGAGGAGAATGGAGAGACTATCTTTTGTTGAGCTTCGTACCATGGCTAGTCAAGGAGAGATCCATTCATACAATTTCTTGGGAGTGTACTAGATGATTTTCTACAAACCACTTATAATCTCTCCACCAAAGTCGTAGTGAGTGCATGGTAATTTTAGTCAAGAATTACTTACGTAACACCTCGAAGGTACTCTTAGTCCGAATTAGCAAGAATAAACTTGACCTTGGTCACAAGCCTAGACAACCACAAGTGCATGTATTTGAAGAAAATGTCTTTGATGGTGCCAATACCTTGCTTGAAAATCCTAAGAGTTTGCGCACAAGACACTTTAGCAAAGGAGCGTTCAAGGGCTTGGTTTATTGGTAAGTTATAAGTAGTTTGTAATCACCAACTCAAGTTCCATTCTCATTAAGCTCAATTGACACTTTCAATAAATGATCATGGGGACATCTTAAGGCAAGAGTCACACTTCTCTTTGTGGACCCTACAAAACACGTCGAGGCATTACGGACTCAAGTCATCCCCATGTCCCACTTTGAGAAGGTGTAACTTCATTAATTCACTTTGGTTCATAGCTCACGATATAGTAAAAGGATGTACCTATTGTAGCAAAATCACAACACCCCTGAAATATGTAACTTGATGGGTTGAGATCCTCAGTGTGACTGCACAACATGGAGCATCTCTCAAAGTGTGGGACTTTGCGAGTCGAGAGAGCTCTCGGATGAAGGTGGCTCCTATTCCTCTGTTTAGGTGCACACGTTCAGATTGCAGAGGGTCGTTCTAAATCCTACTCTAACTTGCCAAGGAGACAAGGTTAAGGGAATACAAGAAATGAAACCTAATCTAACAGAGGTGATGCACCAAAGGAATGTTGAACACCAAATTTT
Source organism: Taxus wallichiana var. yunnanensis (assembly GCA_018340775.1). Lineage (NCBI taxonomy): Eukaryota > Viridiplantae > Streptophyta > Pinopsida > Cupressales > Taxaceae > Taxus > Taxus wallichiana. The sequence continues at coordinate 877,036,496 of CM031242.1, forward strand.
CTATTAAACAAAGACCATTAAAATGTAATACAACCACCATGACCGGATAACCAATATTACAATGAAAGATCGGATAAAGGCAATGGACTCAAGAGAGTGTTGAAATCATCCACAGACATGTATTATTGCTTCACAAATTGATATAGATCATTCAATGGCCAAGAGGCAAAAACTTGCATTCTGATCTTTATGGAAGGTTAGAACTCCACGAATTCATTTGTAGACCAAAGAAGAGGGGAGGGTGCAAAATCAAAATGTCCTACCACTTGAAATTGTCCCTCTTGTGACAATATATAGGAAGAATGAGAGAGATAAAAGGAGGGAAAAAATCCAACCCTGTTCCAACCACCCCTGAAGGAGCACCGAATTCCCCGCCACAATGATGGGTCTCATTCAACACCCATGCCCCGTCATTTTTCCTGCTGGGAAAGAAAGGAAACCCATTCTTCATCATGGTGGCAGGTGGGAGACTTGACGACCCAAAAAAATGGTGGGTTGAAACATTAATGGTGGCGCAGTGGGTAGTAGGGGTCGAGAGCTCTCTAAAACGCCCCTCCCGCTCGATTTTGAGCTTCTGATCAAAAGATATGGCCGCTTGAAGGTACTTCGAGTATGGGGTTTATTTGCGCATATCCATGTGGCGCCCCCGTGTGTCTCAAGGTTTCGCCCCCTCCTCTACACTCTTGAAGTTGCGCCAAAGAGACATGTGACGCCGTCGTCGCGGGCCTGCTCTATTTCCTTTGTATTCTGCCTAAGCCCCCTTGTTGGAGGAGACACTATGTCTGACTAGAGACACGTGGAGAGTTGGCGCATGTTTGGGGGACTGCTTTTGGATTTTTCCTTTGAAGTTGCGCTAATGAGGTACGTGGAGGCCTCCGCTGGTCCTCCTTTACTTTTCAACAGCGGGCTCTACCTTTTGGACCCTGGGACACGTGGAGGGTTGGCGCTAGTTCAGGGTCTCTCTTTGGGCCGCGCCTTTGAGGTTACGCCGATGAGGCATGTGGAGGCTTGCGTTGGCTCTTCTGTACTTAGCCGATTTGGGTCCTAAGTGAGCACTCCATGCCTTGTCCCTTTGGTGAGTTAAAGGGGCCACCATATATAATGCCAAAAACCCCTTGCGGGTGGGACCCTCATAGCCAACTCCCTAAATTGTGTCAATGGGACACGTGGCATCATCGGCGGGCCGGTCCTCCATTTTCTCGTGTTTGGCTTATTCCCTTTTGTTTGGCGGGGGCTATATGTCTGACTCGAGACACGTGGGGGTTCGCGCATGTTTGCGTCTTGCCTTTTGGGTCGCGCCCTTGAAGTTGAACCGTTGGGACACGTAGCCCCTCTTGCGACTCTGTGACTTTTTCAATGGCCGATGAGATTGTTTTTGTTCTTGGATACGTGGCGGGTCTGCGCTTGTTTGGGGACTCTCTCCAGATTTTGACTCTGAAGTTGCGTTGAAGAGACACGTGGAGGCCTCCGTTGATCCTTAAGACTTTTTCAATGACCAGTTCAACTTTTGGGCTCTGACCACGTGGAGGGCCTACGCTTGTTTGAGAACTCCTCCTCATTGCACTTTTGACCTTGCACCACTAAACACATGTGGAGGCTTCCGCCATGACCTTGTTTCACTTAGCCGATTTGGGACCTGCTTTAGCCCCCTCCGACTCGACCACATGGCGAGCCTACACTTGTTTGGGGACTCTTCCTCTATCACACTTTTGACCTTGCATCGTTGAGAGACGTGGAGGATTCCACCGACCTTGTGCTCTACTCGCTTCACGGACTCGGTTTTGGGGTCGAATGTGAGTCCACGTAATGGGCCAACCTTTTCGTTCTTCCTGTGCAAGATCTCATTCGACCAATTTTACCCTGGGGGAATTGGGATAACAATACCATCAAACATTTTTAAACCCTAGGGTTAGGTCAATTGTATGGGAGAAACGAATTAGGTTACTCATATCTCTTGTTCGATCCTCGATCCAAATTGATGGGCGGGCTGGGTCCCCCTAGCTCACCTTGATGTTATAGGGGAGCTCACCCTATGGTTTAGAGTCGGCGAGGTGCATTAATATTTGCTTACTCTAGCTCAATGGTCTTACGATTTCTTGGCTATAAGAAAACACACATCATGCAAATTAAAAAAACACACATCGCAAAGAAGACCACATGAAAGGTAATGGATGACCACCACCACAAATGTTGGTTGATGGATATACCATCACTTAATCTATTGTCATTCTATAATAGCGATGGTTTAATGGATTCCCTCCAATGCTTTGGATTTTGACGTTCAATGTTACATGTCACAATAATATTTTTGACGATCTAAAAAATCATATGGATGTCATTTGACGTTTAAAATATAATATGCACGTCAAATTTGTTTTTATAATAACTATTACAAAATACAAAAAAATGAGGAAAATTTTACATGTACAAGATTGAAAAATAATTTTAAATAAATTTCTAAAATGAAATTGAAATAAATAATATAAACTTAAATGCATACTATTTCTAGAAATTTAGTAGAATATAAACATCATGTGAAATAAAACATCACTACAAATTTTATTTAGATAAAATTAGTTTATCAAAGAACTAAAACATACATTGATCAACCATGCTTTCTCAAAATATTTTGTGACCTTCTTTGTTTTTCCCCTCTCCAAACGTCATACACTTTCTCCCAGTCTATCATAGAAGGATCAGGTCAATTTAGTGATACCCGCATGAGTGCATCCAATGTTCCAATTTCTAACTTTGATCTTCTTATATCTTTAATCAAGTTTTGCTTTGAAAACCCTCGTTCACATGTTGTTGTACTAGCGCAAATCAAAAGTGTACTCTGCCATAGTTTTAACATGTTTGGAAATTTGGTTTGCCGACATTTAGAAATACGAAAAACCCTCCATGCTTCTCTAACAGAAAATCTCTCACACCCTGAGTAGAGTATCAATAAATTGATGCAACTCTTTTTTACAAGCCTCAATGTCAAATGATGGAATGTCCATCCCTTCACTACAAACAACTCGCTGTAAATGTTGGAAAAGTTTTTAAGCCAACGCATTGAATTATTTTCTCTAACCAAAACATCTTGTGAATAGTGTGAGGGACTAAACAACCTCATTGCATTGAAAATAGAAAGATCAAGAAACCTCGCATTTAGACAATATACCGGTCTTTGAACATAATCTTTTGTAAGTTGTATGCAACTTTGTAATGTTCCATCAATACAAGGGACTGAATCGGTGTTTTTGTGTATCAAGAGTATCACCATGTGCATTAGGAATAGATGTGTAAAGCAACTCATGCTTGTGAAGCTGCTCCCTCTTTATCGAGTGATTTGTAGATGACCAAAGTGAGATGCCTCCAAATTTTTTGATAAGTAGCAAGCACCATTTGGAAATGAATTATTATTATTTAGAAACATTCTCCTTAGGTATTAATAGTGGCATCAATAGTAGCTCCAAGAGAAGTGACATCAATGTGCTCCACTTGAAATTATTTGTTTAACTTATTAAGTTCACACTGAGAACATCGGCAAGCATGTGCAAACAATACCGAAGCAAAAATATTCTTGCCTTGTCATACCATGATTCTTTCTCCTCACTTTTCCACAAAGTCAATATAGCATGGATCAATGCCACTAGCCTTTCAATAACTTGTCCCCTAGATAACCCTCTGACTCCATGAATATGAAGGCACTTTGAAGAGTTTCTAGTTTCATAAGTTCTTGCAATGCAATGAGCTCATTAGTTCTTTTTGTTGAATTTTGAACCCATGAATACACTTTTTTGCCACTTTATCAACGAACACTAACTCGGTATCATTTTAGAAGCATCGATGCAACTAATTCCTCATGATGAGCAACACAATGAACAACTATTAAATTTGGCACATCCCTTTTTAACACGGTCACAAATCCATTTTCATTTCCCACCATAGAAAAAACACCATCCGTAGAAACAACTATCAATTTTTGTTCAAAATCTTTCGTTCATTTTTAAAGTTTGTAGTGCATCATAAATTGTTCTTCCTTTTCCATCATCAACACTAATAAGTTTCATGAATTGAGAGACCGACAACCCCAATCCTTGTGAATGCGAAATGTTGCATAAACAACAAGATGTTTATCTAAGCTACCATCAATGCTTTCATCTAACATAAAAGAGATATAAGACCACTCGATGATGCAATTTCTAACTACTGTTTCATAAAAGATAGTAAGATTCTATTTAAAAATAAATTAATTAATATTTCCAAATTTCTATTTTTATTTATATTATATTTACATGAATTTCAAAATAAATATATATAATATAATATTTAATTTAGTAACATTATATATATATATATATATATATATATATATATATATATTGATGGTTAAATTTGTAACATTCTATTTAAAAATTAATAAATTAGTAAGATTCTATATAAAAATAAATTAATTAATATTTCTAAATTTCTATTTTTATTTATATTATATTTACATGAATTTCAAAATAAATATACATAATATACTATTTAATTTAGTAATATATTATATATATATATATAGATGGTCAAATTTTAACATGTCATTTTGACGTTTAAATTATAATCTTGCTCGACAATCATGACGGTCATATTTTAAAAGTGATTGTATTTTGACATCTAAAATGACTAAAAACATCTAAACGCCTTGCAAAATCCAAGCCTAATTCCCTCACTTTCCAATACTCGTCTACAAATGTTCCGACAATTTTAACGAGAGATCAAATAACGGGAAGGGTTTAAAAACTAAGACCATTCAACTCTGCTCTCGCATACGGATCAGATTAGTAATGAAACGATTCCTTAAAGAAGATTTTCCAAATCTCATTCACTTCCATACCTCAATAATCAACAAACCACTAGTTCCTTCCAAATGAACATCACGAAACCTGAGCCCTTAGCCTGAAATTCCTTCCTGTGAGTAGAGCTGCCCACAAAAACTCTTTATTTTTTTTTGAAGTTTGTGACAAGAAGCTTTAGTACACCCAACAATTGTACTAAACATACATGACAGTAAAAATTCATAACAAATCTAGAGCTAACCAATTACGAAAAGTGGCTTAGCAATCTAGTAGGAAAGCATTTCGGGGTCCGCCTCTTGGAGGTTAATTCATTTTCTTATTATGATTTATTTTCTGTGCTTTATCATTGACGAATGTCTTCATATTTGTGCATAATCAATTATTATGCTAGAAACCTTAAATTCTCTAATTTTATCAAGTCCTTTTTACTTTCTTATGTTCTAGATTAACCTTCATTTATGCATATAGGTCTGATTTATTGTTTTATCTGAAGATAAAACATGGTAGATATGAAGTATCATGGAGGCATTCATAGTGATATTCAAAGGTAATTAGGTTGAAAAAATTCTACATCAAGCCAGATGACACAGCCAGAATCAATTAAAGGAAAATATTGGGAAAAAAAAACATCACACATTGTCATGATTTATTTAGATTTACAGTTAAACTATCCAAGAAAGGATTTAGCTAAACAGTCTACACCTCTTTCCATGAAGATAACGGAGGTGTTTCTATATTTATAGTTGTAAAACTCATGTCAGCATATCGATCTCCAAAGACACCACTAGAGGATACTGTGGTTTCTATGTTTTTTATATCTTCGGCTGTAAGCTTTACAGAAAGTGCACCAATGTTTTCTTCCAAATTCTTGACTTTAGTTGTGCCTGGAATAGGAGCAACATCATTTCCTTGGTGTTGAACCCAAGCAAGTGCAAGTTGCCCTGGGGTGCATCCCTTGTTAGAAGCAATCGCACACAACTTTTCAAATGTATCCTCGTTCCTTTGAAGATTGTCTCCTGTCAACCTCGGCATATTCTGAAGAAAGTGGTACTTTCACATAGTCAGAGATTATGCAAATTTTAAATTAAAAATCAATTTATATAGTTTCTCAACAAGATTGATTTGATAACAAAAACATATGTAAATACCTTTCTATAATCATTCTCTCCCAAGCTTTCAACAATCTTTGCTCCAGAAGAGAAGAAACCCTGGCCTAAAGGGCTGTATGGCACAATCCCAATACCAAGCTCCCTGCAATGCAAATCCCAAATATATAGGAGACAAAAAGGTCCTATTGTACCCAAAAAAATTGCTTTAAAACTTCACATACCTGCAAGTTGGGATGATCTCTTTCTCCACCTCTCTAGTCCACAAAGACCACTCTGTTTGAATTGCTGTAATAGGATGAACAGCATGCGCTCTTCTAATTGTTGATGCAGAAGCCTCGGACAGGCCAATATATTTTATTTTTCCTTCCTCAACTAGTTTTTTCAATTCTCCAATCTGCAATATATAGCAGTAGACATGGTATGACACAATAGTCAAGGATACAACAGGTCTACATTTCAATTTTATAAATTTTTATTTAATCAAAAGCCAGTTGAACAAGAAATATAGAGTTATAACGGCAGTGTTCATATCACTAAAACAGGGCACCCACATATTCTAAACAAATAATTTTGTATTAGATAAGGCTATCATAAACTCCAATCCTCATCTTGTTGGGCAACTAAAAATCATTATCCAAATGATCTCTATGAGTAATGACTAATGTTATTGGTAGAAATCTCACAAAAAAAGATAATCCAATAAAATTGTGACAATAAACCATCAATCAACATAATATTAATTACAGTTATTCATATAAGAAAGTTTCAAACCAAAAATATTAATATAAAGATCTCTAAGTCCCACAGTACAATTTAAAGTATCGTATGAATTTTATGTTCTTGGCTCCAAGTTTTTATATTTACCATTAAGTGACACCTACTAAATTTATAAAATGGATGGGTTCATCTTTTTCATTGAATCTGAAGCTTGCATAGGGTAGATGCACATAATTATTAGGTTTAGCTGTTAAGCATTTTGGGGATTTCATTTCACCTAAGGCCTCATCGTTATTTATTGACATCTCCTGAAATTGAAACCTTGACGGATGGCTAGACGACACTTCTTACACCATCATACATACCATTGGACCACAACCCTTCCGATAGGATAGGTTCATCTTGATATATTTCAATTCCTCCAATTCATTGTTATATTCATGATCAACATAATTATCAACCAGAACTTCCACGACCATGAGCTCAGATGAACCCACACATTTTGATATATTCTAAAGATGAAACACATATTTAAACATGTAGGAAGACAGGTATGCCAAGGGAGTTTAATACACATTTTTATAGAGGTTTTTAATGGTGTGATTCTAGTGATTACTTAAATATCCCCTATATTCCCCCTCCTTTTTATAGAGATTTTTAATAGTGTGATTCTAGTGATTATTCAAATATCCTCTGCCATTATCGATTTGATCTTAGCATATTTTTCCCTTTTTGTATAGAGATTTTTAATTAAGTCATACTAGTGATTACTCAAATATCCTCTATAGCCATTATGGATTTGATCTACCATTTTCCCTTTGTGGTTTGCAGGAGAATAAAAAAAAACTCTAATTTTTTTCTAAACCAAATTAGTGTCTTCCTTAGCAAACTTATATAGAGGTAATGCACATACAGTAACTTCGATTGGGATTCTAGCATCGATGCGATGTTGATAATACAGATCGATGCAATCCACATCGAGCCTCTTCAAACTTGCTTCACAGGCAGCTCGAACATAGTCTGGATCTCCCCTGATCCCTCTTTTCCCATCCGCAGAAATTCCAAACTTAGTAGCCAATTGTACCTTCTCTCTTATTCCTTTAAGGGCCTGCAAATCAAATTAAGGAGTACAAGTCAAATACCCAATTTGGCAAGGAAAACAAACATTAACAGAGGAAAAAGTAGGGCACCTTGCCAAGGAGAATTTCGTTAGTGTGAGGGCCGTAAATATCAGAGGTGTCAAGGAAAGTAATGCCTTTGGAGACTGCATGGCGAATGAGAGCAATCATTTCGTCTTCAGGCTTGGGAGGGCCATAAAGGCCGACATGCCCATGCAACCCAACCCCTGTGCTGATACTTCAAACCCTAAACGCCCCAAACTGATTCTTGGAACCGCCATTGTTATTGATTTTTTTCTTTGCCCTTCTGCTTACGTCTCTGGTTGTGCGGAACCTGGGCGCTGTCTGTATTTGTAATTCGCATGGGCGAGTGATCGCAGAATCTTATCGGATACAAAATTCTTACGCCATTGCGTTCGTCATTTATGGGACAAAAACCATTATCTACCGTGCAATTACAGTCAACAAAAAGTACTTTATCTTTTATGTTACATTTTTGAATTAACAATTATTAGTTCCTGCCAAGGCAGGATAATATACATTACCTGTCATCTAATTAATAATGTTAGTGTGAACTAATCATAAACAAGAATTTTTCTACCCATCTCAAGTTTTCTAATGTATAATTTTTGAATTGACATATTTACATAAATACAATTTCACATAAATAAATTTATTGAAATTTTGATTGGTTGGAAAGGGTGATTTGACAATGTTTTCTTCTTATTGAAGTACACATTTTCTCTTTTTAAAGCCAAAATATTATAAATGACCAAGTGGACTAGCATTTATTAACCCCTGTCAATCTATAAATTCATTTATTTGATTGTAGATAACTTACATTAAAACTGATTTGATTGAATACTTGACAATGCCAACTATCACCAATTACAATACGACAACATTATATAGAGAAGGTGAATCTAAATAAATTTGGTATGGACTATTCTTAATCAAGATCATGACTCCTTTATTATTAAAGTCAAATCGGTTGGTGAACCATTAGTCATTAAGGTGCAAGGCACTGCCTCTAGTGTAACTGTCGCTGCGGGCTCAATAGTCATGTATTACGAGGAGACATTGATACTTATTCTACAGATTTTGCACTTATGATGGGTTCCTTCCTGCAATCCACCCATTTCCGTGATTGTGAACTGTACAGAGGATGAAGGAAATGTCCTCGCGCAGAATGTGGGTGATGCACAAGAAACGACCATTCAAAGTTTTCAGGAGCAGATATTAATCACCACCAGTGTTGAACGTGTTCTGGAAATCAAAGCTTTGTCAGTGCAAGAACAATGGGAAGTGTTCAAATTCCATGTATTAAGAAACACCTACCACCAAGATTTCTATGTACATCAATGACATTAAAACGGATCTCGGGAGCCATTTGCCATTGTTGCGGGTTCTTTAAATTGTATGTTGTGAATCATTGATAGGAGTTGCCTTCTAATTTTGGAAGAGCCGGCGCATGATTTCCTACATTGCGGTCGTTTTCACTGGTCGGGTTGAAGATAAGGTCCTTGAAAATTGAAAAGGGGCAATGCCTAAGATTAGACATATGGCTCGAAGAATTGTAATAACATAGAGAGCTTGCTAGTTGAGATGGAGTGTATGTAGGATCTTCAAACATTGGACATAACTGGTTCGGATCGGCTCATTCGGAACATGAGCTCCCCTTCAAATCTTTGGGGTCTTCCGTTAGGTATTCATGTCATCCCGTCCTTTTAGAAAGCTACTGTATACATCCTTTCTTATATCAAGTAGACAACCAGAAAAAGATATCAAAGGGACATCAAGTCAACATTAGTTATACAGTTGCATCCTGACCAGGACATTTGATTTACTTTCAGAATGGTGTGTAGCCTTCTTACTGTGTAGGATTATGCATTCATCAATTTATGTCTGAAGCTAATTTCTTGGGGCTATCTTTAGGAAGTGTGGTGACTAATAATTTATAAATAATTGATCATCTATCATTGTTGCATTCAGTGTAGATCTGTAGGACTAGCTGAAATGCTTTCTGCAAACTCCTTAGTTTCACTAGTTTCTTATTCTTCTTAAGCATAATCCCTTTATCAAAAATTACTAAATAGGGGAACAAACTTCAAGCTATTTTCATGCAGTTTAATGTTTTTACATTGGCTTAAATTATCATTTTTACTTGTTTTGGTATCATGTTATTTCCTTCTAAGGTGTTACAAAGACAACTTTTGTAGTAGTTTAAATTGTATTGCTCGATTGCATCACTGATGTGTTCTTGTTCTTTTTCTCTCTCTCTATACATAGAAATCAAGATGGGCCGAATTAGATTTATGGATGTTCTAAACAAACAACATTGGAAAAGTATGAAATATAGAAGAGTGTAGAAATTATTTTCCTTTTTATATATTTACACATATAAGCAAAACCATTCTTGGCCCTACCCTCTTCTTGCCACTTTCCTAGAATTCATTCTCCGCGTGCCCTAGCCGCGCCTGCCATGGTTGCTACGCATTCGCGCAGGTCTGCGAGCTCTCTATAGTGCTTGGATCGGCCAGAACACGGGAATATAGGAGACACGAACAACGAATCAAAACAAGATGCCCTTCTCCTTGGCGGCGGCTTTGGGAACCTGTCCCTTGCGTGCAAAACTGATGGCGGCACCTGTAAAATTGGCATGGAAAATACAACACCAATCTCTTGGATTGACATGGCTTTTGATGCAAATCAAGACCCCCCTTCAAAGAAAATCCGGGATAGAGTTTCTCCGACCTGTCAAAAAACAGGGGTCTCTCCATTGGGACAGGTAAAGTTGGCTCGGTCTCTCCTACAAATCTCAACAATGGTAATGAATCATTTAAAAATGACGGATCTTCTTTCAAGAGCATGGATAGATCCAACTCGCTTCAGAAAAGTGGTCGCACAGGAACCTCTGGTGGAGATAAGTCCACTTCTTATGCTTCAGCGGTCTCCAAACAAAAGGAGAATACCATAAATGAGCTCTTGAAACCCTCCCAGGAGGTCCGACACTGAAAATCGGGAGGATCTACTTATAAAGATTCTTAAGGAGGAGGAAAATCTCTCCCAGCTGGGTCTCATATGCAGATTCCATAAATTTTGGCCTAAGCTTTCTCAGCTCCATGAATGGATAGCCCAGAGATGGAGAGAAAAAATACAAGGTAAGATTGAGCTTTATCCCTGTGCTAAAGCTTACTTCATTGCGGTCTTTGAAACCCCTGCTGATAGGGATTTAATCTTTAGCCAGCATTGGGTTTGGGGGGAACATGGGCTGATGTCCAAACCATGGTATCCGTCCTTCGACCCGTTAAAGGAGTCTTTTGATACCTACCCGATTTGGGTTCGTTTACCAGGACTTCGTTACAACTTTGGAACAGATCTTGTCTCATTGCTATAGGAGATACTCTTGGCTCATGTGTGGCAGTTGATGGTAAGACCTCCATTCAAACACATACTACGTTTGCTCGAATCCTGGTTGATATTGATACCTCCAAACTCTTGCAGTAAATCCTTGATTGGAGAAATCAATCTTGATTGGAGAAAGGCCACAGGTACAGAGGATTGACTATGAGAGACTTGCCTTCAGATGTCGGCGTTGCTTCCAAACTGGTCATGTTACAAACGATTGTGAACATTCCAAACGAAAGACCAAAACTGCCTGGTGGAAGGATTCTCTTCCTGAACATCTCACAATTGACTCAGATCCGGCTGAGGATTCTAGTGCCCCCTTGCAAGTTGACTCACCCGTCGTGGCTGATTCACAGGCCAACATAGAGAAACTACCTACAGACTATGCTCCGCAGATTGTTGATTCAGTGTTTAAGGAAGTTTCGGCCCCCTTCCTATGGGTCACATCCACATCAAATCCATTGCAGATGCTTCGATTGCATTGGATGCAGGAAATCCTGAATGGACGGTGGTGGATCGGAAAAAGAAGGGTAATGTCAAATCTAAACCCCCCACCACTCCAGACAAGGTTTGATTCTTGTCGTTGTTAGTGCTATTATTGTTACATCTGGGCAAATGGCCAACTGCACAGTTGTTGGGTAGCTGTGTTGTTGTTAAGTTGTTGTTTTTAGCTGTTTTTGAAGGCATTGTTTTGTTTTTGTTGGTTCTTGGCAGTTTTTTGTTGTTGGGCTTTCTGGGGTTAAATTTTACTTTTGAGCACTGTTGTAAAAGGGTATAGTCCCTTTCAAAAAACTATTTACCAATAATAAAAAAAATATGAGAGAATATCTTTAGCATGCCAATTTAATTGACCTTGTTGAACTTTATGACTTATATCACTTTCTTTTGGTCAAAATGCAAGAACTTCTTATGCAAGGACTACTTTTGAAATGTGGTTCAAGAGATAAAAAGACAATGAAAAGCAAGCCTTTCATTCATCGAAATATTTGAAGTATTGGTTTCTTTATGACATTTTGGTTCGAGTATTGGGATACGAATATCTCTTATCATCGATGATTTTGGTCATATATTGTGAGATAGTCAATTCTTTGGTTCTTTTTTGTTCACTTTGAGATGGTCTTCAGATGTGTAGCTCATATTCTGTTGTAAAGTCTATTTTGTTACAAATTATAGGGCCATTCCAAAATCTATTGTCTAAGAATTTGCACAAAAAATATCTATAAGAATGGCTTACATTATGGCCACCATACATTGTTTCACTCAAATGCACACATATACTCCAATGAGTTATGTGTAGAGAGTCATTGCAAATCTTTTGGATGAATCTCATAATACTCCATAGTCATTACTACCCTTCCCTCTCCATCGTATATTACCATTCTCTCTTAACCGGCAGCCTAATGTCCACTAATGCTATTTTTGCCACTCCATAAACTAGATTTGGTAATGTTGTTTGCACTTGACACCATTCATTTGTTTCGTACCTCAACTCCCACATACACCAAATGGTCTGATAACACTATTTTTCCATCAGTTCCAGTAAAATGAATTTTCTGTAGAAATTTTTGTGAAAACTATATTTGTACTTGCTTCGATATTTTCAGTACGTTGGACAAGGCATTTACTTAAATCCAATCCAGTAATATAGACCTAAAACACTGCAGTGAACAGGGAATGACACTACTACATAATGTGAATCTGGCTTAAGTTTTGTACCTAACTAGTTGGAAATGTATATCTATCTATTGAACTTGACACAACATGAAAGAAGGCATCCGAGTACCTTTTGGTGTCATTTTCGAACAAAGCTGCTTATTGTACATTGTATGTGCTTCTCTTCATGTTTCCTAATAGGAGCACATAAAGCAACATGTTATTTTCAGAGACAGTTATGTTTAAGGGATATGTAGGCATATGCTTAGTTATGTTTGGACTATACAAAATTTTCCTCGGTGTTTTAGACAAACCACATTCTTGCCTATTACAATCCACTCATCTTTACATCTTCGATTATTACAATCTACAATTACAATTTAAAGGCAGGAACTGGCCGCTTTGCGGCTCTTGTTTAAAGTGAAGATATGAACTAGGACTGGAGATTCAAATTATCGGTGCTGTCAAATTATTTTACGTCATGTTTTCTAAATTTTTAGTTTGTAATTGTTTATCAACTTAATTGTTTTTTAATTGGTCAATAGGCCTTTTTAAAGTCAGGAAGACTTCGTGAGCCATGTAATAGGTGACCATCTAGTGGTTCGAGAGGGCGCCATGCCATAACTAGCAACAACAACCATGAACGCGGCAACTCGTGTGATCGTAACATGATCGATTCCTCCACATAGCGAATTGAGAATTCTAGATATGGTGGGGTCATACCGGATGCTCTATATAGCCGACTGTTGTCACCTCGATTGGTAGCGCCCCAGAGTGGAATTTCGTGTGTAGGGATCAAATCTAGAGATCTATGAAGGAACCAAAAGTGAAGGCGGCTCTCTGGGTCTACTGCGATGTTGGGGCCATATTTCTGAATTCTTGAACTATCAATTTGAGGGTAATTCAAAAGAGCAAAAATGTTATTTCTGCTAAGTTTCTTTGTTAAGTGGCATGGCTTTCATTATTTTGTTTTTAATGGTCTCTTTTTATCGTGCCATAAATATTGTCTCCACATTAACAATTACTCATTTACATTTTGTCCAATCAGTTGCGCCATTTGTATTTAAGTGGTTTGAACTAAAGTTTCATTCTTTGATTTTTTGTTTTTGGTAGGATTTTATTGGTTATTGCCTTTATTTGTCACTCTTGACGGGAAAAGGGGATGTCCTTACGTTTCTTATGTGTGATGCAAGTTTTGACGGTTTTGTGTGGCTCGAGAAATTTGGGTATGCTTTTAGATTGAGAATGTCAAAGTTCCCACCTTTGCCATTTTCATCTACGGAGGAGATAAAGCACTCGAAGAACAACGGGTGTAATTCTATTTCCATAGCTTACGCGAAAAAAATGTTTGCAACAAATTTTTGTTTGCCAAGAAATTTGTTTTTGTCTTTCGATTCTTTGTGGTGGCTTTAGCTTGGTTTTACTTTATCGATGTTTTCCTTTCATTGACAATGCTAATTTTGGTTTTGTGTTGAGTTATGAGGACTCAAAATAGTTGAATTTTGTTTTATTTGTTACTCTAGCCATTATTTTTCATATTATACACAACATCGCAAACATGTTCGGACATAACTCAAAGAAAGAAAAGCGACAATGTCAAATGTAGAGAAGAGAGCATGCACAAAACCTCCTCCTTTCTTGGAACTACGAATGGAAGAGTGCATGCACAAACCTTCTAATGATCCTCATTGGTGACAGATTGGAGCTAAACCTTCTAAGCTTTGGAATGCAGTTGGAGCTTGCTTAAGGATTTTCCTTTACATTTTCCTTTTTTTTTCCTCTGCCACATGCTAGATTTGCCTCCCTTATCTCGCATTGCTTGTTTTGATTTGGTTTTATATACGTTTGCACTAAAACTTACACATTTGGACCCTTTTCTTGGTATGGGTGTTAGTTCTTTTGATCACAAGCTTTTATGGACTGTTTATAGTAGAAACGTATTACTCTCCTCTGCAGCGTTTATAGTGATTTCAACAGTTACTCTTGTTGAATATGAGTTATGACTTAATGGTATGTGTTTTGGTCAAATTGTTTTCTAAGCTGAATTAGAGTTATTTCAAGACTTTAGAAGGCGGGTTGATCCATTCTCTTCATTTTTGTTATGTGGTTTTGGGCTTTTGAAGAAAGTTCAAAAAAGTGTGTGCTTTGGGAGTCACTTGACCTCCATACGACCATTGCCATAGTTGTAAATGACAAAATCATATCCTTCACATGCTCCCTTGTTTCTTTTCATTCTCTGTGTGAGATGATGCTATTTACACAAGTGATATATGATGCTTCTAACAAATGTGTTATATTGCTTGTTGTGGTTGATTAATGAATATAATTTCAGCTATAATATAATTGTTTATTTGGATCTCCATTAAAGAAAAAAATAAAAAACATGCTTGTTGCAAGAAGGTTTTTTCCTCTACTGAATGAAAACTTGTTTCTTGGTAGCCAAATGATAAACTCAAATATAAAGTAGAGCTCTTGAACAATAAATCTGGACTATTAACTCTTTTTTTTATTTTCCTCTGCAAAATTGTGATAAACAGAGCATACCTTTGGTTGAAAGATGATTTGATTGTGAAACATAACACAAAAAAATACATGGCACTATTCCTCGCCAAGACACTTGTTGTGTTTATTTACCAAAATTAGGAAATGATTTCCATTTTCAATACGATCGTCAAAATAGAGGTGTGGAATGTAATTTTCCTTCACCGCATGGAATGTGATATCCGGTGTCTAGCTTTTACTTTATGCGAAAAACTTATCTTTCGCTTCTGCGTTGTTTATAGAAGAAACTTAAGCGTGTCGTTCACGTGTCTTTCGCTTTCAATTCTTTTAATGTATTTGTTGAGGCTTTTCCGTGGCCATTTTAAGGAAATTGGGTAGCCATTTCTTGTAGCACGAAACCACCCTTTTAAAAGAGATGTTGCTTGAAAAATGGTAGTTGTTTCTTGAGAAACTTTTCTTTAATTTGGAACACGATGGCCTAATGGCCGTTGTCATTGTGTTCTAGAATATAACACTCAACACGTATACATTTTTGAAAATATTTGAAAATTATGTTATACCCAAGTCAATACAAAGGGGAGCCCTTTACGTAAAAGTATGATATACCCAAGTAAATAGAATTCCTAAGAGGAGGCTAACTTTAAACAATGCATTGCACTTTACGAGATTGTGTATCTTTGTCGGAGACATTTTAGTATCGTATCACTTGCATGAGTTATGGATGTCCTTTCATTGTATTTTTTTACTCGTTAGCCTTAAAGTTTATTCTTTTGATTTCTAACGTGTAGTTTTTTTGTTGTGATGTCCCCATTTTCGGGCAAATGGGAATTTTACCAAACTTCAACACAAATCAAATCAAGAGGGATTAGATCCTTTTGATTGACCTCAAATAACCCAATGTCAGCTAATTACAACCCAAAATGAGGTTGGAAGTACCCAAGGTGATGAGTGAGATGGGAGAATCAATTGGAATTCACACCTTTTCCAGATTTGATTTTGTTACAGCAACTATTAATTTAAAATAGCTTGTAGACAGTTAAAAACATCGAAATTCATAACTTCATCAATACTCCTTTCATGAAACAAAATTCTCAATAAACTAGGGATTTTTCCCTTTCCAATGAACTAAAGATCAATTTTTTTTCGAGAACTAAAACCCCACCAAAATATCATCCAAACTTCCAGATTTAGGCACTAATTTGAGAAAAATAAACAAAAATATTTCCGGCACTTTCTCGGCCTCCAAACATTAGCCAAATCTGAAAATAAATATCCGAATCTTATATTTCAACCATAAACCCTCAACAAAAGCATCGAAATCTAGAACTTACTATTTTTAGTAAGTTCGTCAAAACCCTAGGTTGAAATATTCAAAATTCCATAACTTTTGATTTACAACTCCACATTGCATGAAACGAAAGGAAATGATAGATATTAATTAGGAGCAACTTTCTATGCAAGAAAACCACAAAAAAAACAAAAACCTAATTTGTAAATCTTGAAATACAATTGTAGCATCAAACCCTCATAACTTGCAAAATACTAATCCAAAAATTATCAACCATAGCTCAAAGCGAAGCATACATTATAAGGAAAATTATGAGAACAATTTTATAATTTTCTAGACATGAATGCCATGCTAAACAATCACACTGAAACACCAAAACAAGTTGATGCCCTAATTCTCGAAAATAGAAATCTTCGTAAATTCATATCTTGAGCAATACTTAGAATTTTGACACGAATACCCTTATTGGAAAGCTTAGACAAAGAGCTTTCCAATGAACATAAATTCGTCAAATTTCAACAATAGAAATTTCCAAAAATGAAATAGAATTTTCCAGCCAAGTCGCCACTTTCCAAAAATGGCAAAATAAGTATCAAGTCTTCAAATCTTCAATGACAAAGTCCTCGAAATCAGATCTACTTCACTTCCAGAGAGATATATATATATATATAGCACAATGAAGAGCTTGGGCGTACATCCCTTGGGTGTACGTTACATTTCTCAAGCATGAAGTGATATCAAATGATCAAATCAACATACCCACTAAAGGTCATTCAATCTCCGTTTATAGAATTAAGGGGTCTGACATTCAAAATGACCGACCTTTTCCTTTTGGGAGGGAAAACCACTAAAAATTAAATTTAAAATACAAAAAGACCCACTTAAGTGCACTTTATTATTTTTAATTAAATAATAAAGAAGTAAATGGTGTATGTGCACTTTTTTAAAAACTAACTAAAGACTCCTTGTAATGCGATGCATATAAAGGGCTCTGATGTAGACAACGTACACCTTAGGACCATCTTCAAGTTCCCTCCTCAAACCCATGAAGAGAGAAAATGGGTTGAGGGTCTTCAGTTCTTCCATTTTAAAAATGTCCCGAGAAGGGGACATTATAGTCCTCCCTTCCCAAGATTATTTGTCCTCAAGCAATAGCAAGCTCAAGTATCCAAATGCAATGATGTAGCACTCTTAAAGTCGTGATCCCATGCCAATCAAGTGGTGAAGACTTTGCAACAACTTGTGATGCTTTGTTTTCTGAAAGTTAGGAGTGTCTTCAGTTGCAACTTCTTTTTCAAATCTGCACATGAAGCAAAAAAATTAGAATAAAAAATAGGGGCCTTCATTAGCCCTCCAATAGGCCTCATGTGGATGGGGTTGTTCTCCTCTTCCTTGGTATCCCCATATGACCATGCCCGAGCCACGCATCTGTTGTGACCAACAACTCTTCATTATTGGGAACAAATCTCCCAAGTCTCAACAACTCAAAACAATCCTCAAATGTGTTAGCAACTTGAAGACCCTTCTTCCACATATTTATCCTTGTTTGTGGGGTAGCTAACAATGAAAAAATTAGACAGGAAATGAATATTACATCAGTTTTATATTGCATACTCCTTATCATTAGGATCTTCAAAACATGTACCAACATATATTCCATCATGATACAAACAAAAAGCTGGATCCTCTTACTTGGGGAGTTAGATACCTCCTCCTTGTATGGCCCATCCATTAGGAAAGAACAAGAATATCTTTTATCTTTGTGAAGAACCCATTTCTAGGATCATATGTAGTCATGTCAAACTTAAAATGGACACCTTTTGGGGCTTCCTTCTTGTTTATAACAAGCACAATGTGGGAATAGCTTAAACATGTGATATT
Source organism: Taxus wallichiana var. yunnanensis (assembly GCA_018340775.1). Taxonomy (NCBI): domain Eukaryota; kingdom Viridiplantae; phylum Streptophyta; class Pinopsida; order Cupressales; family Taxaceae; genus Taxus; species Taxus wallichiana. The sequence continues at coordinate 877,055,001 of CM031242.1, forward strand.
AGTCCCTTCATAATATATTGTCCTCCCTTTCCATACTTCCTTCAAGGCTTTCAAGGAGATAATAGTTAGCATCAATTTGAAATTGAAAGGAAATAATATTATTACATCAAATAAAGCTTGTAATGCTCCTCATACCCACTTTCCTTTACCTCCATATTCCATGAAGAAATATGTGCATGATGACACCCCAAAATTTATTTTCTCTTACGCTTACAAGGAAAGGATAAAACTGAAATATAGTTCATGCATTCGTGAACATGAATCATACAATTAAGGATAACCAATTTGAAACACAACTTGTTCTTACCCATGCTAACTGCAACATCAAAGCATTGAATGAAAAAATCCATAGTGGTTGTCTTAACAAGTTTTTAAACAGAAAATCCTCATTGTCACTCATAAAAGTACCTTTCCCATTGATTTTAAGGTCTTCCAAGGTTGAGACATGTTTGCCAACATTTTTGTTTGCCATATTCAATTTGAAATCTCATTTAGCCACATGAAATCACATATAAAAATCAGAAAATTAGATCTAATAATTTTTGCAAAAACACTTGGTTCCCATACCTTTGTGTGCCCAACATGATGGTTTTGGATCCAGGGGTCTCTTTTCTCAAACCATTCACTTGTTTTGATTGAATATCTCTCAAAATGATGTCGCAAATTCATACTTAGAGGATGCATGTATGAGATATCCTCATGATCCTCTTCAAGGCCTTGCATGTCACTTGTTTGATTCTCTACCTTGGTTGTTACGGAATGGACAACAAAGCTGGTCATTAATCTTATTACCCAAAACAATGACCTCCATCACCAAATTCTCTTCCTTTGCTTACAGATCTGATTTTTCTTCATCCTTAGGCTCAAGATCCTTGAACCCTTCTTCCAATTATGATTTTTCCTTGCAACCAATCAACTCTATACAATCATTAGATGTCAACAATTCATTGAATAAAAAACAAAAGGGCTCATACCTTGGATACATATCTTCACTTTGCTTGAACATTGATCTAAGAATCTTTTTGCTAAGGTGTGAGAAATACATGGATTTTCTTGTCCCAAACCTTCCACAAGTAAGGTTAGCAATTTTGTGGAGAATCCTCATACTCATTCAACATTAGGAACATGATGGTTTGTATAGCAAGCAACCATTATTCTTTATGAATGATCATCATGTAGGACATCAAAAAAAACTTCAAACATGTGGAGAATGAGATCATCACAATCAAGATCTACCATTGCTATGCAAGATCTTACATTTTCCATGTTTTCCAATATCTTAAACCTCTTATTAAAGTAAGGGTTGGAGGTGTCTCAAAGCTTTTGAAAGCTTCCTATCATGAGCTCGTATACCTCTTCCATGGTGGTGTCATTGTATGACAAGCTTGGGGCTATTATCCTTGTCACCTCGCTAATGCAAGTGATGACCATGAGCCTCACATCCACCTCATCATGCCTCAATAATTTGGATCTAGCTAAATGATTCACTAATGAATCCATCACTGACAATATGGAGCCATAATCATATTGTTCCATCATAGCCAAACAACTTTTGCTTCTTCTAGAGTGTTGAACAACACACTCTTCACATGTGGAGGAAACTCAAGCCATCTCCCAAGTCTGTAGATCTTGGCCCTCAAATATCCATCACTTGTTAGTTATATGATTCAAAAACTCTCAAGCAACACCCACATGAGTATAAGAAAGTTGCTCTTATACAATTGCGATGTCCCCTTTTTGGGACAAGATGAAAAATGCCACAAATGGATAGAAATCAATTCAAGGAGTAAATCCTTTTGAATCAACCTCAAATAACCCAATGTCAGCTAATTACAACCCAAAATGGGGTTCAGTAGCTAAAGTGGTGGGTTACATGAGCAGCATCAATTGGAATTTAAATCCTTTTAATTCGATTTTTATAACAACATTAATTAAATAAATAAGGCTTCCGAGATAGCTGAAAAACTTATAAAATTCATAAATTCCTCAATACTCCTTTTCTCATGAAAAAAGGTGCACAATAAACTTGGGATTTTACCCTTTCCAACAAACTAAAGATCAAATTTTTCTGAGCACTAAAACCCCTTCAAAATATCACTTAAATTTCTAGATCTGGGAGCTAAGGCTAGAAGAAATTAATAAAATATTTCCAGCACTTTTCCCACCTCCAAACACGGTGAAAATCACCTCCATTGCTTAGAAATAAATGATAAATAAATCAGATTTGTAGATCTTGCTTTATGATCACCAAAAAACATGCCAAATAATTCTGGAAATTATTTAAAAACCCTGTCTACAACATAACTTTAGAAATTCATATTTTTTGCTAGAAAAGTCCAAATGAGCTGAAACTTTGGATCTTATGGCAGAAAAATATGAAGAATAATATTCCAAAAGTATTTTTCACACAACAAACACAAAACTCTAATATTTCCCTGAAAAGTAGGTCACCTAGCACCTTTAGGTCATCAAATCATTTCCAAAAATTATGAAATTAATGACAAAACACAATAGATCTGAAAATCAACAAGTATGATTCCAAACCATGCAACAATAACCAAATTTGCACCATAAATAAATGCGCTTAGGCAAAGAACTCTTTTAAGCAATTCACCACACCACAAATGCAACACACACACTAATGGATCCTTAACAAAATTAGATTTACTTCACTTCCAAATCGAATGTGTGTGTGAGAGAGAGAGAGAGAGAGAGAGAGAGAGAGAGAGAGAGAGAGAGACACACACACACAGAGAGAGAGAGAGAGAGCTAGGGCATACATCCCATTTCTCTAAGCATGATAAAGACATAAATGATCAAATCAACATCCCAAAGAATGGCCATATAACCTCCCTTTATAAGATAAGAGGTGTCAACATTCAAATGACCGACTTTTTCCCTTTTTAGAGGGAAAACTAATAAAACTTAATTAAAATATTAAAAGACTCACTTTATGTGCACTTTATTATTTTCTAATTAAAATAATAAAAAGTAACTAACCTATGTGCACATTCTAAGACTAAATAAGACTCCCACTTGTAGCGCTAGGCATGCGAGGGATATAATGTAGACAATGAGACATCTTAGGACCATCTTCAAGCTCCCTCCTCGAACCCATAAAGAGAGAAAATGGGTTGAGGGTCTTGATTCTTGCTTTTAAAAATTCTGAGAAGGGGACATTACAGTCCCCCTTCCCAAGATTGTTTGCCCTCAAGCAATAGCAAACTAATGTATCCAAATGCAATGATGTAGTACTCCCAAAGTTGTGATCCCATGTTAATCAAGTGGTGAAGCCTTTGCAAAAACTTGTGATGCTTCTTTTCCGAAAGTTGGGAGTGCCTTTACCGCAACTTCTTTTCACATTTGCACATGAAGCAAACAAATTATAAAAAAATAGGGGCCTTCGTTAGCCCTCCAATAGCCCTCCTTTGGATGGAGTTGTTTTCCCCTTCCTTGGTGTCCTCATATGACCATGCATAGCTGCATACAAATGTGACTAGTAATTCTTCATTATTGGGAACAATGCTCCCAAGTTGCAACACCTCAAAACAATCCTCAAATGTGTTAGAACTTGAAGATCCTTCTTCCACATATTTATCCTTGTTTTTCGGAGCACCTATCAATGAAGAAATCAAACTAGAAAGATACCTCCGATACCACTGTGATGTCCCCTTTTTTGGGCAAATGGGAATTTTAACGAACTTCAACACAAATCAAATCAAGAAGGATTAGATCCTTTTGATTCAACCTCAAATAACCCAATGTCGGCTAATTACAACCCAAAATGGGGTTAGAAGTAGCCAAGGTGATGGGTGAGATGGGAGAATCAATTGGAATTCACACCTTTTCAGAGCTTTTTTTTTTGTAGCAACTATTAATTTAAAATAGCTTGCAGACATGAAAACTTCTAAAATTCATAACTTCATCAATACTCTTTTCACATGAAACAAAGTGCACAATAAACTTGGGATTTTTCCCTTTCTAATGAACTAAAGATCATATTTTTCTCGAGCACTAAAACCCCACCAAAATAGCATCCAAACTACCAGATCTAGGCGCTAGGGCTGACAAAATAAAAATAAAAAATATTTCTAGCACTTTCCCACCTTCAAACATTAGCCAAATCTGAAAATAAATATATGAATCTTATATTTCAACCATAAACTCTCAACAAAATCACTGAAATCTAGAACTTACTATTTATAGTAAGTTTAGTAAGTTCATCAAAACCCTAGGTTGAAATATTCAAAATTCCATAACTTCGATTTACAACTCCGATTTGCATGAAATGAAAGGGGAATAATAGATATTAATTAGGATCAATTTTCCATGGAAGAAAACCACGAAAATATGGAAAACCTAAAATTTTTAAATCCCCAAATACAACTACAACATCAAACCCTCATAACTTACAAAATACTCATTCGAAAATTATCAACCATAGCTCAAAACGAACCATAAATTATAAGGAAAATTATGAGATCAATTTTAGAATTGTCCAACCACGAATCTCATTGTAAAAATTCACCTGAAACTCCAAAACTAGTCGCTGCCATAATTTCGGAAAATAGAAATCTTCATAAATTCATATCTTGAGCAATACTTGGAATTTGGACATGAAATTACCCTTGTTGGAAAGCTTAGAAAAAGAGCTTTCTAATGAACATAAATTCGTCAAATTTCAACCAACGGAATTTTTCAAAAATGCAACAAAATTTTCCAGCCAAGTTGCCACTTTCAAAAATGGCAAAATAAATATCAGGTCTTCAAATCTTCAATGAGAAAGTCCTCAAAATCAAATCTACTTCACTTCCAAATCGAATGAGAGAGAGAGCACAATGAAGAGCTAGGGCATACATCGCTTAGGCATACATCCTATTTCTCCAAGCATGGAATACTATTAAATGAGTGAATGAACATACCCAATAAAGGTCATGCAACCTCCTTTTATAGAATTAAGGGGTGCAACATTCAAAATGACCGACCTTTCCCTTTTGGGAGAGAAAACCACTAAAAATTAAATTAAAAATATAAAAAGACCCACTTAAGTGAACTTTATTATTTTTAATTAAATAATAAAGAAGTAACTAGCTTGTGTGCACATTTTTTTAAAACTAACTAAAGACTCCTAGTAGTACAAAGAATACCAAGGGATACAATATAGACAAATGACACCTTAGGACCATCTTCAAGCTCCCTCCTCAAACCCATGAAGAGATAAAACGGGTTGAGGGTCTTCAGTTCTTCCATTTTAAAAATGTCCCAAGAAAGGGATGTTAGATTTGCTCAAGGAAAAAACAAATTATATTAACATTTTGGTTATTATATTTTGAAAATTCTTGTGCAGTGACCTCTTAATCAAAACCACTTGCCTTCCATCTTCATTACCAATCATTGTGACATATATTTTTATATAGAAAAATTGATGAAAGCAAACAAGAATTTAAAAACACCGGCATGACTCTGAGACAAAAACATATATACTATTAAAACATTTGCTCTAACAAATTGCATATTTCCTCTCTGTATTGAATGTGTTATTAGTATTAATATGAGAAATATAGAAAATAGGATGGTAGAACAATTCATTCTCCATTATGCTAAAAAATCCCCAACCCCGAAAAAACAGGGAAAAGAGCTTGACCAACTAACATCCTTTAACCCTGCTATTATGTTTTATAGTCTATAGACAAAAAGGTAATTATCAGTAATTAACTAGCAACATAATTACCACAGAGTGAGCAACTGGAGACCTTGAAGTCATGATTTTTACGTAATTAGAAATTGCTAATAATCTACAAATTAAAATCCATGACAGTAATAACCAAGAGTTCCCAAAAAATAGTTGTGTCAACATTCACAGCCATGCCCTCTAGAGGACTCTTGAGGCCCGATTGAACATTTGAGTAGAGATGGCATTTGGTGACCTCCTTGTTGACATTGGTTCAGTCCTCCAGAGCTATCATGACTGTTTTGTGGGTCAGAAATAGCTTGCCTTTGTTAATAAGTGTTTTTACATGCTCCTCCATACCCTGCACACAACAACCATTCTCAGCCTTCCCTTCCTCCAGAAAATAAAACACTTCACAATTTCCACACCCTCACTGAATTATACGTGACATAAATGCCACACTCTTCTTCTCATGCAGACTAGCATTCGAAGTAATGGAGCTTTAAGTGTCCAATACATGGTACTATCCCTAGTACTTCCACCTCCCATCAAATTCCTCCCAAGTCATCAATTATCTACTCTAGTTTGGTAATACAATTTTTGACACGAATTGGTTCCCATTAATCCTTTCCAAAACAAGATGACCAATCCGAACCAAAAACTCTTTATTATTTGATTTTTTGTTGAATTTTTTTCTAAAGCCTATTTAGTATTATTATGACCTACTCGATTATTTGTTCTTTTTTTAATTCCGTACTATGGAGACATAGCCTATCACTTTTGTGGCCTTATTCCATTTGAAAATTAGGATAATGACTTCAAACTTTTACTCCTTATTCATCTATCAAAAATGTTTCTAAACTCCAGTTAAGATATTTTTGAAGCTTTGAATTCAACACATGTACAAACAGAGCTCATCTTTATTTGAAATTTGTTTGACTTGTGAAACACAATAATTGTTTTAACACCATGATAGGGTGTATACATTTTCCAAAGATATCAATCCACCTTTTTAAAAACAAAACAACTAAAATTTTGTCGTATGCATACAAACTTGTATTATTAACAATAAGTGGCTTGCATACCTGAGGTCGCAAATAAATACATAAATTTCAGCAAACCAAATGTTCCCTACCTTTACAAAAGCATGTTCTTCATCACACGCTATGTAGAGCATTAACTAGATTATGTAATGATAATTCCATTGCCCGATTCAATTGATAAGACACAAACATTAAGATACGGTCACAAATGAATGAATGGGATTAGTCAATGAATGTGCAGAATCACAAGATAAATTCCAACCGAATTCTAATTTTTCTTAATATAATTGCTTAATTTTCCCACGCTTGTATCTTGGATTATTTTTTCTTCCTGCAAAGTATAATGCTACGGTGTCTTTGCATTTGCTTTGCATTTCAAGTCGATCCAATGGAACAATTCTATATGGATTATGCATTCAACATTGTCTACCAAAACAAATGGTAGAGTTCACAACAAATAACACGATTAATAATCTCCTTTGTATATATCATGCGAATAAATACATAAATATATAGGCCGGACAGCTCGCTCCTATAAACAAGGAGTTAGCCTTAACTACCCACCCAACTCATTCTATTACATGTGCATGGTTACAACCATTATTGTTCACACAATAAAAACCTTATTAAATATGTTCATACTAATATATATTTCTTGACATTGCCCCCTTAGTGCAAACATGGGGAAAACATCCACACACTCATTTTGAGTATGATCACCCATGTGAGACATGTCCTACTATGTGACTCATGATCGTGATCAAAAGAAAGGCTCTCTCCTTCCATGGTTTTAAACATGTTTACCACAAACCTTGACGTGAACATGCCCCATCAATTGTCCACCTCGTGTGGTTTTCTTGCTCCTCCCATAAACTCTTTCAAGATCCATGAACTAACTTACTTAAGGGCTTTTGTTCGCCACTATGCTTGTACATCAGGGAATTATATAGGAATCACAACTCACTTATTAGAACACTAGAACAATAGAACATATACTAAAGGTGCATAACTCATGTATTGCTCATGATCCTCAGAAAGAATCGAGTGAACAAAAATAGGAGCTCTATCAATGTGTGATCCCAATGAAGTAACTACTCGAAAATCAATGTCATGGTGAGAATTCCACTTAACATGTGGAATATGAGAAACAAAACCTGTGAATGTCTTCCAATACCTCTGCCAGTGAAACCCATAAAACGGAGCATGTGAGAATCGAATGCAATGGTATGTTTCTCAAAAGATTCATGCATATGAACAGAAGTAAGATACACAACATATGATATCTTGTAATAGGCACGAGATGTGGAAGAGCATGCAATAACAAGCTTCATAGACTTATGAGCATTAAGAGAATGAAGCTTAAAAACCGACATATCAATGTCGGTGTGGGTACAAGAGCACAACATTTGCAAGTGGATTAGGAGCATGGACATGGTTGTTCACAATATGATGGTGATGTAGGCTAGCAAGTTTTTGTTGTAGGGAATGTATCGAGTGTATCATTATCGTGAATGAGTGATTGTAGAAGAGAATTTCACTTCTTAAGCGATCTATTTTCTTCCATAAATTTTACAATATCCTCTTGAAGTCCACACACTTAAAAGAAAAACATATTATTCTCGGAATCCATGATAGATACAAGAATGCAACTCCTAAAAGTTTAGGACGTCGGGCTCACCGAAATTGCATCCACAATTGATTACAACACTCCTCCATATTTGACACTTTATAATTATAGTACAATTCTCAAAATAAATATTTCCCTTTGGAAAGAGCATAAAAATACTTTTACAAAAACAACACTCAAAACCGAGTTACCGATCAAAAGATACAAGCTTTTCAATATTATGCTCTGCTATTTATTTTAGTTGCCACTAAAACAAAATAAAATGTTATTACCTTCACCACACAAATAAAATGAAAGGGGGCTGAAATTAAGCACCTATTAGTACAAAACTACATGCAACAACAATATACGACCAAATCCCAAATATATGAATATACAAATAATTTATTTGTAAAATAAAACTTACTGACCAATTTCAAAAGCACTCTCCTGCTCTGATATCATAAAAGGAACAATAACCAAATTGTACCAAGCCAAGAACACAGATGTTAATCAAACACCACAATCTATTTGCAAACAAATGAGTAGCAACATCATATATTATTATGGAACTCAATGAATTACAATGAGAATGGATCTTGTTTATATAGGCAAAGAATAACAATCTAATAATCATTCAAGGTCGTAAATCAAGCCATAAATCAAGGAATTAACTAGTCATCAAATAACTAGTTAAGACCATAGATTTAGGAGAGAATTAAACATCAAAAATCTAGTCAATACTATAGATCAAGGAAAAAGTTATACCTAACAACTAGATAATATCTCATAATATCTAAATAAGATAAAATAAATATCACACACATAAGTGAGTGAAAATAAATACAATAAAGATAAATAATATACCTAGGTGAACATGAGCTAAGGTAAATATATACTCTAACATCACCCACTTAAATTCACCCATTTAAAAAAATAAATAGTATTTTAGAAACTAAACTCAAAATTGTACAATTTATGTTCTTATAATATCTTCAAAACTTACCCATTTAAAAAAAAATTAGTATTTTATTAACTAAACTCAAAATTGTACAATTTATGTTCTTATAATATTTTCAAATTTTGAGTGAAACTTTTTCAAATAAATAGTACAAGTTGAAGATTTTTATTTTTAGAAAAAAAGAGTGTCCACCTAAGATCCCCTTTTGCTCCTCTTTTCCATGAACTTAACCCCTACTATTAAATAGTTTCAAAATAGATTCTCAAATTGTTATCACAAAATTCCCGTAAATAATCAATCATAATACTTATAGTGAACATCGACAACATTTTAAGACCATCTCTCCAAGAAATAGTATCTTCTAATTAAATCTTCCCTTCACCCAAACAAAATGATTGACCTAATTTTAAAAAAATAGGAATACCATTTCTAATGGAAAAACATATGGGAATACCATCTCTAGTAAAACACGTGTACACCCTTGTTTCATCAATTCATATTTGTAAAAATGTGCACTACATTTCTTTAATTGAAAAATGTATAAGAACATTATATCTAATAAAAACGCGCACAACTTTTTTCATCAAATCTTTTTGAAAATGAACACACTACATTTCTATTGTAAGTCCATTTTACGTAACACCTATAGCTCTATGAGACCAAGGCATTTTACAACAGGCTACGTCCTTGGAGTAAATTAGTATCTACACAATGCAACCTCCGTTTGTAATCCATTTATTTTAACTTTCTTGTAACCAGCCATAAAAAGATGCATTATTTAAGCAACCTAGATTCCTTTCCAAGAAGACAAAGGAGGTGTTTCTGAGTTCATCCATGTAAAATCTTTTTCGAAGTATCGATCTCCGTAGACACCACTAGAGGAAACTATGGCTTCTAATTCTTTCATTTCCTCAAGTGTAAGCTTCACAGAAAGAGCACCGATGTTTTCTTCCAGATTCTTGACTTTGGTTGTCCCTGGGATTGGGGCAACATCGTTTCCTTGGTGCTGAACCCAAGCAAGTGCGAGTTGCCCTGGGGTGCACCCCTTGCTTGAAGCAAATCCACGTAGCTTTTCAAATATAGCCGTGTTTCTTTCAAGGTTCTCTCTTCTAAACCTTGGCAAATTCTGCAAAAAAAAAAAAAACTTTCACAAAATCAGAGATCCCAATTAAACACTGGATAATGAAGCTCAAAACTTCCTACTTGTGTAAATGGGTTCTTAACCAAAGGAGTAACTCGGCAAGATACCCACTTTCCTTGGTATTTATTTACAGACATCCATGAAATTGCAAGAGACTTGTTACAATGTAAGAGACCTAAAATTGGTGAAAATAGAACTTCTGATCTTCGTGTTTGCGGATATAGAGCAATTTTATTGTTCAATGGTCACCAATTATAGGAACAAAATGGTAAGATTATAAATGATAATAGCAAGCATCTATCAAAGAGCTTAGCTGCTAATACTGTGTAAATGCAAGGGAGAATAAATGGATGCAAATACCTTTCTAAAATCGTCATCTTCTAAACTCTCAACAATCTTTGCTCCAGAACAGAAGAAACCTTGGCCTAAAGGGCAATATGACACAATTCCAATACCAAGCTCCCTACACGTAAAACTTCGAGTGTTTTCATTCAAAATAGGAGATAAATGGTAACATGGAAAATTCTAACTCGAAAACCTCACATACCTGCAAGTTGGAATAATTTCTTCCTCAACATCCCTAGTCCACAAGGACCACTCTAATTGAACTGCTGTAATAGGATGAACAGCATGTGCTCTTCGAATTGTTGATGCAGAAGCCTCAGAAAGTCCAATGTATTTTACTTTTCCTTCTTCAACAAGTTTCTTCAGTTCTCCAATCTGTAACAGACACATAAGAATACATAGTATCAAACAACAAATACACAGTTATAGAAGACTATTATGAAGGGATAACATATAGATTAAGAATCAACAACATGATTACTGAATTATCAAATTTGCTTAGACAGCAAGAAAAAATGTTGAAGACATAATTACGGTATGAAATTTAATATTTCTGCTTAAAATGGAAAGTCAAATATGTGGGACAGCTTCCAACCTGAAACACACGAAGACAAGATACAAGGTTATAAGGTTACTGTGCAAAGCAGCAAGCAGTGGAACCAGAGTCACAGAAGCATGTAAAACTCAATCTATGGGTTACAACTCTATTCTTCCACCCACCCCAGCAAACCATATGGTAAGAATTATGAGCATCAGAAATCAAAGACTCCCTGCTGCTATGGTTAATGCCACTATTAGTCTTCACTGCCTATTAGTTGTCAATGCTGGCGGCTTGCGGCCGTAAGCATATGACTATGAGTCGCAGAATGAATCAAAAGAATTAGAATAAGCAATAGTGAGAGTCAGCTATGAAAATACCTGTAACGTTATGCCCATGTGATGTTAGATGTGATGGAAGGACCTTTCTCAGCTCCACAATTCATCTCTAAAGAGTATGCCTATGCAATTATAAGACTACGCCTCTACTAGAAAAGGGTTAAAAAAGGAAGTGCTGCTTGTTAAAAGACCATATAAGTGAATCTTGCCAGAAAAGCAGTTTCAATAACCTTTATTTACTAAAGTTGGGTCACAAGTTCGAGTCACACACAGAGTTGGATGCCAGGTAAATCTGGCACCCAGGCAATAGCCTTAATTATTCATTTACTGACCCCAAAAAAACATTGCCATAAAGGCACTATTGTAGTCTTGTACATAATAGTTTCTTGTGAAAAGTGGATATCACTTTTAATGAACTTCATCACATATTTGAGAAAGATCAGGAATACCCAAGTCATTCCAAATTCTACAGCCATTCCCTGCTCATGCCAGAAGGCTCAATCTGGCAACAAAGACACAATTTAAATGTTGTTGAAGTCATCAAGCTCACTCAACTACAAGTTGTTGAAGGAAAAAGATATAGCTACAAGTGCAGTAGGCCATCTTGAAAGTAGATCCAAGGTGTGAAAGAGGGATATCGTTCCATTACCTGTTTATCAACAAGTACAACCATCCACTAAGTGGATGACTAAAGTTATGCTACAAGAAAGTACAGCAGTAGGCCATCTTGAAAGTAGATACAAGGTGAGAGAGGGCACAATTTCATTACCTTTTTATCAAAAGTACAACCATCCACTAAGTGGATGACTAAAGTTATGCTGCAAGAAAAATACTTCAGCCCTCAAGCTCAGGTTACCTCAACTTTGGCAAGTTGAAGACTCTTCTGTTTCACAAAACAAGCTTTGAAAGTGATCACCTCACAAGTGTCGGGTAGCGTTTAAGCCTCGAGTTTCGAAGAGTGAGACGGAGACAGAGAGCAACTTCCCTAAAAACGTTTTATACACTGGACCTCAGAGAAGATCCAAGAGTAAGACAGAGACAAAGTTTCAATACCTTTTAATCATCAAGTACAACCATTCCGTAAGGGGATGACCGAAGTTAAGCTACAAGATAAATACTTGAGGCCTATCCAAATTGAGGGCAAGGTGGATGCAGTAGCCCACAAGTTGAGGTTCTTTAATCTCTGGCAAAATGAAGGGGCGCTTTTTTTTACCCCTTCCAAACTCGTAAGTGTTGGGTAGCATTTGAGCCTCAACTCTCACCGAGGTAGCAACTTTCATACAAAACGTTTTATATGGTGGACCTCAAACACGGGAAAAAAATGGTCTGTAAAATGTAAGATAAAGTACCAAAAAAATACAGTAAATTACATCTATAATAATACTCTGTTTTTGGAAACCCAGCACAATATAGAAATTCAGAGCTACCTCAGAACATCTAGACACATCCACTAAAGAGATAAATGTTTTGCTTTTTAATATGCTGGATTGAAAGAAGTAGAAAAATAAAAAGCCTAAAGGCAAAATCTAAAACCCATGCTGAAGAAAGAGATGATTAATTAAAAAACATGGTCCTGCTCTTCAATGATGAAGGATGACTACAGCTTATTCCAAAACAGATTCAGGAAAGCAAGCATGGGATGAAATTCCTAGTTGAATGGGAAGCTTTAAGCAAGAAGAGTACAGCCAATTAACACCCTTTTTGATGTCCAGCAAAGAGCTAAGAGTTTGCACCTCGGTGCCGGCTATCCCTCGGCAAAGAATTAGTGCAAATTGCTCATTATGAACTTTTAAAGCATTTGCCACATAACAAACGCGGTGAGGTTGATTCTAGACTTCTTTCAGTGATTATGGTGGAGCAGAGTGCTGTGCTATTTTGAAAGAGAGCTTATATTTAACCCTCGTGACTACAAATTGCAGAATAATTCTAGGTATCTGTAATGAAACACTGGTACATGAAATTTTAAATCAAGACATTCAAAATTTCCTTATAACACTGAATAGCCATAGGAATAATTAATTATAAAAGTAAAATCCACTTCAGTAGATTCTAACATAATTGCCAGAAATTGAAACATGATGGGAAATGGGGTTTTATGAGGTATATCAATGTTAAGGGTTCAAACATCATAAAAGCCACAGTGTAATGTTCAATACATACAGTGATTTCTATGGGGACTGTGGTATCAATGCGATGTTGGTAATACAAATCAATGCAATCAACATCCAGTCTCTTCAGACTCCCTTCACAGGCAGCACGAACATATGCAGGATCCCCACAAACCTTCATCTTCCCACCTGAAACATCCAATTTCCCACCTGCAAAACTGATTCCAAACTTAGTAGCCAACTGCACTTTGTCTCTTATTCCTTTCAGTGCCTGCCAATCAAGTTTAAAAGTTCAAGTTAAAATCCTACCATACATTGGATTAGGAGGGGGAAAAAAGAACATTGAAGGAAGAATTGATTGCACCTTTTCAAGGAGAATTTCATTGGTGCGAGGGCCATAAACATCAGAGGTGTCGAGGAAAGTAATGCCTTTGGAGACTGCATGGCGAATGAGAGCAATCATTTCGTCATCAGGCTTGGGAGGACCATAGCCTGCAGACATGCCCATGCAACCCAATCCCTGTGCTGATACTTCAAATCCCTCAGGACCCAACTTGATCCTTGGCACTGCCATTATTATTGTTACTCTGTTTTACAATATTGTTTTCTGTTGAGAAGGTTGAGAGCCTCTGTGTATTTATAACACCAGTGAGACTGTAATGGTGGAAGCAGATATCCAGCCTCCACATTGCACCCATACACCATCTTATGATCATCTTGCCAGCTGGCTTTTCATTTGTCAAAATTAAATAGATTTTTCATTCAAAAAATCCCAACTACCTACAACCTGCTATTTTTTCCTAGCCTGTTTTTTATTTTTGAAAACAAATACGTAATAGTGACGTAACTGCTGACAGCAGGGGAAACAAAGCGGTATTATTATGTTATAAGACGGGGAAACAAACCTTATCCACTGAGTAGATGGTATGTCAGTTCTGGAATTTCAATTTAATGGCCCCTCTCAATTCAAATTTTTTGACTCGCTAATTTTTTACAGTTAATTTCTTTTTCAACAAATTTATGTGGGTCTAATTTTTTTAACAAGCTTTATATTTTCTCAATAAAAATAAAAACTTATTGTATATATATAAAATAATCTTCTTATAACAATATTAAATTTATTCCTTGACTGAGGAGCTAACGGCAGGGGATTCATCCCTTCAAAGAATGATCCTCCATCACCTTTCAGTGCTGCTGACCCATGTGTTTAAATATGTATCTCTTAAATTTTGTTCAGTTGCGGTTGTTTTAATGGCGTGTTTCTTGTCTTTTAGGTGTTTCTATGTCAGTTGTTTGATCACTCTGTTATAACACTTTGTATTTTAATATAAAAGAGTGTTGCAATAATAAGATGTAAATGTTTAGAACTCATGAATTTTTGCTATCATATATAGTTTAAATTAAAAAAATAGCTCAGATTTCATTATCAATAATTCAACTCCAACAGGAATTAAATTTGACTGACTTTTAGACTTTTTTATAATTGTAATTGTAAAATAAAATATTTAATTAATAATTTATAAATAATATTATTTTACATTTTTAAAAAATATTATTAAAAAATTAACACCGACAAAAAAATTGAAACACAGGTGGCCGTCAAATTTAAAGTCGCGATAAATAATTTTCACGGAAGCCGATATATACACAGTGTTTAGAACGTGATTTCCCATGAGGCTAGAGTGAAGGTCATTTATTATGTTTGATTGGTACATGGGCTCAAGTTATCAAATAAATAATCTAAGTAGGGTTTGGCCTATTATTTTCCAAAAATATCGTTATATGCGTAATTCTCGTTTTAGATCATTATTAAATATGCTTATTGGATTGATTTTTTATTAGTGTTTTAATGATTGTTTCATGGATTTTTTATTAGTTCCTTCTTGTTTACCACACTACATTATACCTTTCATGTAGTCAATTATATTTAGCAATATTTTCATAATTATGAATATTTTCAGTGTGAATATTATATTGAATCATAAATTAACAATATTAATTTTTAAAGAAAATGATTTATCTCTATTTTATTGGTGACAATGTAATGATTTGACTATTTTAAGACCTTATTAATGTCTAATTTTTTATTAATTTAAAAAATACAATATGACACATGGCAAGACATTTATTAACAAGACAACTAATAAGTGGATTGCATAATTTAAAATAGTAAAGGTCAAAAATATCAATTGGTACTAACAATAATGATGAGATGACATTTCCATTGAAAAAATTACTAAGAATTTGAGTTTGAAACATCCGGTTGAATACTATTGAAAAATATTACGAATATGGTGGTTCTAAATTGAGGGGTAGAGAAAACATAACACACTAGAAGTATAGGGTTGCATGCTCATTCATTGTGTTATCTTCTAAATAGAAAAATAAATGATTGGCGTTTTAATGACAAAGTTTAGAGTTTCCTCAAGATAGATCACAAGGCGAAGAACATCAACCATGCACATAAATTGATTAATCAAGGCGTGATGTGATTCAATTAAATCTAGATATTTTATTAAAACCAAAGCAATGAGCTACAATTGATATACAATGAAATACAGATGCTAGGCAATTTATTTGATTTATTTATGAAAGCAAATACAAGAGATAGGGCACTTACCTTGATTTTGCTTATCTCGAAGTGTGTCTGGATTGGAGAATGTGATAGAACAAAAATATAGATGTTGTAATCTCATTAAAAAAATGCAAAGATGCTCGAAACTCCTGGACACAGTGCGGATAGGGGCGGGGGCACCGCAGCACCCTAGACCTCGGGTGGGTGTCGAGACTCGCGAAAAAGCTTGGGATCCGGTTCGACACTGCCGCTAGGGCTTCGCACTTTTCGCCACTAATTGCCCGAAAGTCGCACTTTGACCGCAGGAGTGCTCGTAAATGTGCAACACAAATATCCTCCCTGCAAAACCCTAAAAATACATCAAATTATTAAAAAAAAGATGCAAAATGAAGGGTCGATTGTCTCTCGGTTGTTAACTAGTGAACTTATGACTAAGCGATGCATAACATCTCAAACCCAATGTAGTTTTATGTGCTTGTGTATGCAACAATGCTCCTAGGTTGCCCTCACGTCGATGATGCCAAGATAACAAACATTAGCTAGATAAAATGCAAATGTATGGGATGGAAAAATGAATTTCCCTTCCTATGTAGTGTGTATGTAGAAAAATGCACCCAAATGCAATCCCTTAAGATATGTAGATAGATAGCCCTTGATAAGAATTGTATGCCCTTATAATGGTATATATGTTGTGTTTATATAGGGATCTCTTGCTTGAATTTCGATATTAATGACTTGACATGCCGACTAGTACCTTGAGATATGAGTGGGAAAACTAAAAACCGACCTCAAATGTCAAAAATAAGATAAAAAATAAAGAGGACACGGTGCCCACGATGGACAGGAGTGTTTGGGCACTAGTGTCCAATCCTGGGCGTTAATGTCCAGAGACAATTGACGACAAATGTGCGAATACTAAGAGACATGGATCCTTGTGACCTGACCAGAACTGGGTGTATGAGTGACAAGTGTGTAAGATAAAACAATAGAAACAAGCAAGAAAAACAAATAGACTAGACAATGGGCCATCAGTGAATACTTTTCTTATGCAAGATCCATATATAAAACAACACACTTGGCGGTATAATAAAATAATAGTATGTGTGTGATTTTGTGTCTACATTTACCCTCCCTTTATGCTATTTGAATGAAATTCAAGTAGTGTAAAGGAAGTAAGGAACATACTTGAGAAGATCCCGAGAGAAGCCTTGTTACGGAAGTACGCATAAATGTTGTAGAAGTATGCGCAAAATAAGAACATATAGTGTGTCGAATCATGGATCAGGGTGTCGATCTATGTGGCATAAAGAGAGACGTAGAGTCGTTGTGAGGAGCATTGTGTGAGATTGATTGTTTTGATATTTGAGTGATAAGAGATTTTGATTTTATTGTTGATGGAGATTTTGATGGGGTAGGGAGTGATCGGTTCAACGCTATTTTGTATGTGTGAAAACTAGCGAGGATTTGGGCGTCCCCGCCGCTAGAGGAAGAGTGTTGGGAGAGAGGTCTAATTTTACCCTCCAACTTTAAGTATATCCCTAAGAGGTCCAACCGTTGCAAATGGAAAAAGACCAAATTTGTTCATTTCGATACTTTTCAATCAAATGTGAATAACCCATATAGGAACAATATAGGAAAGGAAATGACGTCTCATTTCCCCCACTCTAAGGGTGCCACAATATGTGTGAGATGGCTTCCATGTTAGGTCATTTAGAAGCGATAGAAAATGTGGAGATAACTTCCCATGTTAGGTCATTTAGGAAAGTGGTGATGTAACTCCCAAGTTAGGTCATCTAGGAGGGAAAATGCGTTGTGTTGTGTCGATTGATTAATGTGAGTAGAAGATTTACGTTGTTGAGATTTGAATGTGTTTGATTGATTACTCATGGAGAGATTTTACGCTTGTTGCCCCCAGATTAGGTCATTAGGGGGAATTAGTAGAAAATGGTGTGAAATGTCGCATGATGTACGAGAATTTTTTTGATAATGTTGAATTAGAAATGTAGAATGATCACGTAATAGTGTGAGGGGAATTTTAGGATGACCTCGATTATATGCCCCCTTTCGCGAAAGGGAGAGTAATGAGGAGAATGAAAACTGAGCCAGAAAGTTGACGTAAATGTGTTCGATGCGCAATAGGAGATATCATAAAATTGAGTGTATATGGAGTTGCATTTATACATCGAGTGTAAATATATTGTCATGGAATGTGTTGTTGGGGTTAACACAAGGTTGTACATATAATATATTAGATCTAAGCATACATGCAATAAAAACGGATATTCTACCAGAAGAAATATACAAAACAAGATATATAAATCAACACCAGATTTAACATGGTTCACCTAGTGTGGGCTATATCCACCAAGAAACAAGCCAATCTATTATCTAAAGCTTTCAGAAGATATACAATGAAGATTTACAATCTTCCACACCTCTCACGATGTACAGTACTTTCTCTCTCTCAAGCTTCTCCTTCTTCTCCAAGAATTCTCTCTTACACAATTATTTTCATAATAATCATTAAATCTGCGTCTAACCCTAGCTTTCCAACTTGTGAATCTTCTCCAGGTTCAACCGCCCATCCTCCTATACCTACCGTATGAAGTGATACTTCAACCGAATGTGTTTCGTTCTAGAATGAAACATTGAGTTCTTTGCCAAATGAATTACACTCTAATCATCCTTTCGAACAATTTGCAATCATCTTGCTCCTTTCCCAACTCTTCCATGAACACGATCATCCATATCATCTATTTGCTAGCCTCTGTAGCTATAACATACTCTGCCTCTATAGTAAAAAAAAAGCCACAACCTTATGCAATCTCGATATCCAACTAACTATTGTTCCACCTACTATGAAAATATATCCAAGTAGTGCTCCTTCTACCATCCAGATATTCAGCCATATCTAAATCAACATAGCCACATAAAGAAATATCCGAACCTCCATAGCATAACTACATGCTAGATGTCCCTCTCAAATACCGAGTATCCATTGGGATCTGTTTTCCAATGCTCTTTACTTGGATTGGCCATAAATCTATTCACGACTCCCACGCATGTGCAATGTCCGGTCTAGTACAAACCATAACATACATGAGATTCTCAAGCTGCTGAAGCATATGGTACTCATAGGGCCTAGATGACCAAGATAGGGTATATGAAGGAAAAAAACATGCTTGTAGCAATTGAATGAGTAATTTTGAGCCTAAAGGACATATTTGCAAGTTTTTGATGTTTCCAAGCATAGAGAACAAGGTACATTTTTACAAGATTTGAACTAAGTTGAAGTTGATTATCTAACTTTTCTTGTTGTGAGTGTCAAGATACTAGATGTGACTACATCACTCTACCACAAAGGGGTCCAAAAATGTATAGGAAGGGACTAGACTATACTCTACTACAATCACTATATGCTAAATTCTCAACAATAATTGGATGCATATGTATTTCTAAAATCACTATATGTTAAAACTCTCAACAATCTTTACTCTTGAACAAAGAAAACCTTGACCTAAAGGGCTTATGGCACATTTCCAATACCAATATCCCTACAAGTACGAAATTAAGTGTTAAGTCATTCAAAATAGGAGATAAATGGTAAAGTGGAAAACACTAGCTCTAAAATCTCACATGCATACAAGTTGGAACAATTTCCTCCTCTATATCCCTTGCCCACAAAGATCACACTATTTTAAACTCTATAACAATGTGAAGAGCATGCACTCTTTAAATTGTTGATGCAAAAGCCTAAAAATGTCCAATGTATTTTTAACCTTTTTCAACAAGTTTCTTCATTTCTCCCAATATTTCTCTCCCTCTCCCCCTTTCCCTCAACATCTACCATTACCAACCCATCCCACTCCCTCCGTAGTGTTCAACATGTGCAAGAAGACAAAGGGAGTAAATTAGTGTGTTGCTGATCCATTTACCATATGATTTGGTCCATCATGATATCAAAGCCTTTTAGCCCCATGTTTAAGGTTTCTCTCACCTTTATCACTTGTCATTTGATTTAGGGATATATTTTCTTCATCTTGGAACTCTTCGTAAAATAAAACCACTAGAGCACCACTTCTAAAGTGCCAGTGAAAAAAAAAAAATCCCCATATGAGGTTATGTAAAGAGTATGCTCTATTTACAAAGGACACTCCTATGTTTAGATCCTTAACCACGGTGGAAATTCCATGATTTTAGTAAACATGATTCAAAGTTCTTCATTTTGTACAAGAATCATTTATGGTTTATTTGGACAATCTTGACAAAGGTTCTTAGTGGACTATGCCTCAATTTCTCTATCTATAACAATTAATGTCTCTTTATATACAAATATCTACTTAGATGACCATTAACTAGAAAATATACACCATACATTGCAAAAGTGAAATGCTTAATGATGAACATTAAGGACATTTTAAGACCATTTTTCCAAGAAATAGTATCTTCAAACTAAATCCTCCCTTCGCCCAAACAAAATGATTGACCTAAATTAAATAGAAACAAATGGGAATACCATTTTAATAGAAAAACATATGGGAATACCATTTTAATAGAAAAACATATGGGAATACCATTTCTAATACTAGAAATTACACCAAAAGTGTGCAATGGACACACCGATAGGCCACTAGTGGAGATGGCTGAACATTTTTGTCATAGAAATGCAAATTTGTTATGTGTTGGTGCATTCACATGCAAATGATATCTCTTCACCGATCTATACACAAGATTCCAAATAGAGATAAATGTTATTTGTTCCCATGCTTACAAAAAATGCCATCTATTATACTTAAAAGCAAGTGAAAAGTTTATCGCACTTGACAACAAGATGGATTTCATTCAATGTAACATCCAACCAATTTTAGATGTATGGATTTGAATGATTTATTTCAAATTGATAAATAATAGTTCAACAAACATAAAATTGTGGAGCATCTCGTAGGTGTCATTGTATGCTTGTTCAAACTTGCATGTATGGTTAGGAGGAAATGTATGCATCTTCATATTCTATGAGACTTATGCCAAAGTTGTAGAGGAGATTTAGGGTTTCATAGTGTGATTTTTTGAGCTTGCATATACAATTGAGAGGAAGTTCACACAATCTTCATATTTTGTGAGACTTCTACCAAAGTTGTGATTGTAGAGTGAAGGTGAATGCGTGAAGAGGTTTTACGAATTTTGGATCTCAAAGGTAACATGCCTAGATATACTCCCCCAATTTGTTTTTCCATTTCGAAGGGAATTGTCTCGATTGAAGAGACAAATATTTAGAGAGTAATTTGACATTCCCATTTGGTTGCCATAAGATCTATTTTTTATTCTTTTCACATAATAAAAAGGTGCCTAGATCTTTACAGTTTGGTAGAGGTGGTTTGAAATTTCAAAGAACTTTTTCCTAATTAATTGAGAGAAGTAAACCATGGGGCTTCAAATTTAGGTGTTGCCATCTTGAACAGATTAAAATATAACATTTAAAATCAAGATATGGAAGAACACTTGAAGAAAAAAAGCCTTTAGTGAATTACCAATGATACCAAAAAAAAAAAAAAAAAAAAAAGGCTTTGAATAGTGCTTATTGATTGGTAAAGTTCAAATATTATTTGGATGAGCCAGCCAGAAAATATAGTCATATTGCGATGGA
Source organism: Taxus wallichiana var. yunnanensis (assembly GCA_018340775.1). Taxonomy (NCBI): domain Eukaryota; kingdom Viridiplantae; phylum Streptophyta; class Pinopsida; order Cupressales; family Taxaceae; genus Taxus; species Taxus wallichiana. The sequence goes on from CM031242.1 coordinate 877,076,971, forward strand.
GCTAATCTATGTCACTTTGAAGAAAAAAATTCTAAAAAATAAGTAAGCTCAACAATCAAATAAGGACTGTCATGTTTGTTGCTCACCGTATGATTTATTTCATGTTATGTTTGGGGGCATAAATGATATAACACAACATATATACCTATCCAAATGTCCCTGTGAGAAATGATATGCTAACATTAATACTTAAATGTAATAAAATATATAGGTAGTAAAAAAAGATCAGATGCACCATCATAAATCTTGATTATATGGAAGAACACAAAACAAACTTGTATTTCCCTAACAAAAATGATCAATTTAAACAAATATATATGCCATACATAATCAGGTTTTTTTTTCCTTGGTTGGCTTGTAAAACTCCTCCCTAATCTTTGAAGTCGGTATGCCAAAAAAGCCACAATTGCCAAGTGTGTTATATGGACTGCTTTAGCAACTATGGATTTAACATCAGCTAACTGTAGAATTATGTCTATTGAAGACCTGTGCAGTACAAATCTGCTGGCTAATGGGGAATGGATCGCCATTCTGTGGCAGTACAAATCTTCCGGCTTGCAATAATGGTTCAAAAATAAATTAATATAAAACAAACCAAACAACTTAAATAAGCCAACATATGGGCAGAAGGTGCTGGACTAAAAAATATGAATCAACGGCCAATTTCAGCTCCATGGTTTCTACCCCTCAAAAGCATTTGTCCACCATCGACGAACAACTGTAGTAGTTGTACCCGCTTCATAACGGAAATGACCATCAAGGCCAAAAAGTACAGTTCAACCATGAGTAGAGAGCAAATGAAACCTCAACTAACTCAATGCACCATGAAAAGGAACATAGCCGGTTGGCGTGAATCCTATGGTCCTCCATGTGGATGGAGAGAACATCAACCATTGATTTGCACATTGCAGTTCAATTACGGCTGAAGTAACGCCTATATGTGTAAAGAAAAACATATAACAATACCATCTCTAATAAAACACGTACACCCATGTTTCGTCTGTTGAAATTAGATGACAACGAATTCCTCTTCTGTTGGATTGAGATCCTATTATTCAGCTTGCTATTGTAACAAGACAGCCTTAGTTAGAATATGGATAGGAACACATTTAATGAATTCAGTTCTGTATGAAATACTATAAATCCATGTATGCATGTCTTACATTGATTCACACTTACACAACCCATAAGGGCTCCCATAGATAGGCTGAGAGATAGAGAGTTGAAAGAGGAACGATTGTGCTGATTGTAATTTCCTGACTTGAACAATAAGAGAACCGATACCATTGCTCCGTGGATGTTTCCCTCTTGAGGGTTTTACCACGTAAATCTGTGTGTTTATGTTTTTGTCTATTTTGCCATTGAATTTCATTTACTCGCATTAATAATTTTCGCTGTGTATAATCTTTTCGTGGCTGCAAGATTCAACAAGTGGTATCAGAGCTCGTTGGAGGGAGGCCACGAAGGGCGAGTGCAAAGGGGCGATTTTCCTACAGGCCGCGTTACGAAGCAGGGGTGAGTTTGAAGGGCGAATTCGTTCGCTGCGTTGAAGGGCGGCATTCACATTGCTACTCGGAGGTTGCATTCGAGGCCGTGTCCACAGGCCCTCGAATCCCGCAGCAAGGCCGCGCCCAACAAAGGAAGACGCGTGCGGCAGTTAGAGGCCACCCTTAACTCATTCTCGGGAGGCTGCGATCCACACAAGAGAAGTGTGAGCACGTGCGGCAAGGCTGCACTGCGCTGAAAAACACGCGTGGAAAACTAGGGAGGTCGCTTACGGTGTTTTCTAGACTCGCGGACAGAGCAATCACAGTGTGGAAGCGTGATGGCAAAGACACAGAGTGCTAAATTCGAGATCGAGAAATTTGACGGGAGCAATAACTTTGAGTTATGGAAGGTCAAGATGCGGGATATACTGTGTGCAAGGAGTTGTGAAGGCACTCGCAGGAAAAGCGAAGAAACCCGCGAGTATGGATGATGATGACTGGGACGAGATGGAAACTCGTGCTCTCAGTGCTATTCACCTATGCTTGGCCGATGATGTATTATTCAACATCGTGTCTGAAACAACAAACAAGGACTCTGGACAAAACTGGAAACCCTGTACATGACTAAATCCTTGACGAACAGAATCCTCCTGAAGCGTCAGCTATATACCTTGCGTATGAAGGAAGGTATGAAAATTTCAGAACATTTAAATACTTTTAATACTTTTATTTGTAAATTGAACAGCACGGGTGACAAAATTTCGAATGAGGATAAGGCGGTAACATTATTAAGTTCTCTGCCTGAATCTTGGGATCATTTCGTAACCTCTATTAGTTTTGGTTCTAACGAGGTTATTAGCTTTGATGATGTTGTTGGAGTTATGATATCTGAGGAAACTCGAAAGAGATCTTCTCCGAAAACTTCGACATCAGAAGTTATGATGTCCGAGGCGTAACCACCGAGAGGGGACAGCATTCGAAGGGCCCAGCTAGATCCAAGTCGAAGGGCAAAAAGAGCAAGTTGAAGTGTTGGTTCTGTAACAAATCAGGACACCTCAAGAAAGATTGTTGGAAACGTAAAGGGGCATCTATGGAGGAGGACTCTATAAAGGAGGCTAACATAGCCGAGAAGGATTCAAGTATGGTTGATGAGGTATTATCTACGTCTATTGTCTCACAGTACCATTATGACTAGTTAATTGATTTTGGGGCATCCCATCACATGTGTCTGCATAGGAATTGGTATTCTACGTATCAATCTATTGATGACAGGGTAGTTTACATGGGTAATGATGTTACATGTAAAACTGTTGGGATAGGGAGTATCAGAATTAAAATGTATGATGGGATTGTTAGAACAGCGACAGATGTGAGACATGTGCCTAACCTGAGAAAGAATTTGATATCTTTGGGAGTTCTGGATTCTAGTGGATATAAGGGTTTAGTTCAAGGTGGAGTTTTGAAGATATCAAAAGGTATCTTGATTGTTATGAAAGCTAACAGAGTCGGAAACTGTATAAACTTGAAGGAAGGACAAAAATCGATCAAGCGGGAGTCGCATCAGAGGATGCAGGTGAATCCACTCGCTTATGGCATCAACGATTGGGTCATATCAGCGAGAAAGGAATAAAGGTACTTGCTGATCGTAAACTACTTCCTAGTTTAAAAACTGTAGATTTGAAGTTCTGTGAGCATTGTATTTATGGGAAACAAGCTAGACAAAAGTTTAAACCTGGAAAACATACAAGTAAAGATATCCTTGACTATATTCATTCAGACCTTTGGGGTCCATCTCTGAAACTCTCATATGGAGGATCATCATATTTTGTAAGTTTTATAGATGATTACTCGAGAAAAGCTGATGTATTTAACACTTTTAAACAGTTTAGAGCTTTGGTTGAAAAAAGCATAGGCAAATCCATTAAATGTCTTAGAACAGATAATGGAGGAGAATTTACTTCTAAGGAATTTGATAACTATTGCAAGAATGAAGGGATCGAAAGGCATAGAACCACTGTTTACACTCCACAGCAGAATGGTGTTGCTGAACGCATGAACAAGACTCTTCTCGAGAGAGGAAGAAGCATGCTTAGTAATGCAAAGTGCAGCAAGAATTGTGGGGAGAAGCTTTGCTTACATCTTGTTACCTGGTTAATTGATCACCATCGACAAGCAATTGGCTGCAAGATTCAACATCGTCAATTTATATATTTGAAAATGTGCACTCCGTTTCCTTAATAGAAAAATGTATAAGAATACTATATCTAATAAAAACGCACTCAACCTTCTTTCATCATATCTATTCGAAAATGAGCACACCACATTTCTATTGTAAGTCCATCTTACATAACCACCTATAGCTCTATGAAACCAATGCATTTTACAAAAGACTATGTCCTTTGAGAAAATAAGTAACCACACAATGAACCCTCCGTTTATATATTTTTACTTTTAAACTTAAAAAGTAGAATCAACCTATTTAACTTTCTTGCAACCAGCCATAAAAAGTTTCTTGCAACCAGCCATAAAAAGATGCACTATTTAAACAACCTATATTCCTTTCCATGAAGATAAAGGAGGTGTTTCTGAGTTCATCCATGTAAAATCTTTTCCCAAGTATCGATCTCCATAGACACCACTAGAGGACACTATGGCTTCTATTTCTTTCATATCCTCAGGTGTAAGCTTCACAGAAAGAGCACCAATGTTTTCTTCAAAATTCTTGACTTTGGTTGTCCCTGGGATTGGGGCAACATCATTTCCTTGGTGCTGAACCCAAGCAAGTGCGAGTTGCCCTGGGGTGCACCCCTTGCTTGAAGCAATTCCACATAGCTTTTCAAATATAGCCACATTCCTTTCAAGGTTCTCTCTTTAAACCTTGGCAAAATCTGCAAAATGGAATACTTTCACAAAATCAGAGATCCCAATTATACTTATAAGAAAGAAAATCACAATTAAACACTACATAATGAAGCTCAAACTTCCTATTTGTGAAAATGAGTTCTTAACCAAAGGAGGAAACCGGCAGGATACCCACTTTCCTTGGTATTTTTTTATGAAGTAGGTATTTATTTACAGACATCCATGAAATTGCAAGAGACTTGTTACAATTTTAGACACATAAAAATGGTGAAAATAGAACTTGTGACTTCGTGTTTGTGGATAGAAAGCAATTTTATTGTTCAATAGTCATCAATTATACGAACAAAATGGTAGGATTATAAATGATAATAGCAATCATCTACCAAAGAGTTTAACTGCTAATACTGTCTGTGAATGCAAAGGAGAATAAATGGATGTAAATACCTTTCTAAAATCATTATCTGCTAAACTCTCAACCATCTTTGCTCCAGAACAGAAGAAACCTTGGCCTAAAGGGCAATATGGCACAATTCCAATACCAAGCTCCCTACAAGTAAAACTTTGAGTGTTTTCATTCAAATAGGAGGCAAATGGTAACATGGAAAACTCCAACTCGGAAACCTCACATACCTGCAAGTTGGAACAATTTCTTCTTCTACATCCCTAGTCCACAAGGACCACTCTATTTGAACTGCCGTAATAGGATGAACAGCATGTGCTCTTCGAATTGTTGATGCAGAAGCCTCAGAAAGTCCAATGTATTTTACTTTTCCTTCTTCAACAAGTTTCTTCAGTTCGCCAATCTGTAATAGACAGACAAGAACACATAAAATCAAACATCAGGTACACAGTTATTGAAGACTAGTATTAAGGGATAATATATAAATTAAAGTTCAACAAAATGAATACTGAAGTATCAAACTTGCTAAGCCAGCAAGAGAAAATGTTGAAGATATAATTATGGCATGAAATTTAATATTTCTGCATAAAAATGGAAACTCAAATATTTAAGGACAGGTTCCCACCTGAAACATATGAAGACATGATACAGTCTTATAAGGTTACTGTGCAATGCAGCAAGCAGTGCAACCAGAGTCATGGAAGCATGCACGACTCAATCTATAGGTTACAACCCTATACTTCCACCCACTCCACCAAATCATATGGTGAGAATTATGGGCATCACAAACGTAAGACTCCCTGCTGCTATGTTCAATGTCACTACCAGTCCTCACTGCCTCTTAGTCCTCAATGATCATATGACTATGAGTCACAAAATGAATCAAAAGAATAAAATTAAATAACCAATAGTGAGAGGCAGCTATGAAAATACCTCTAATCATTGGATTCATGCGATGGTAGGTGTGATGGAAGGACCTTTCTGAGCTCTAAAATTCATCTCTAAAGAGTGAGTATAAGACTACATCTCTACTAGAAAAGGGTTAAAAAAGTGTTGCTTGTTAAAAGATCATACAAGTGAATCTTGCTAGAAAAGCAGTGTCGATAACATTGCAATAAAGGTTTACCAGTAGGTTTGAAAATAGATCCAAAGTGCGAGAGGGACACAGTTTCATAACCTTTTTATCTTAAGTACAACTATCCACTAAGGGCATGACTAAAGTTAGAATGCAAGAAAATACTTCAGCCCTATCCAAACTAAGAGCAAGGTGGATACAGTACCCCACAAGATCAAGTTACCTCAACTTTGGCAAGTTGAAGGCTCTTTCTTTTTCACAAAACGAGCTTTGAAAGTGGTCAGCTCACAAGTGTTGGGTAGCGTTTGAGCCTCAAATCTTCCCAAGGTAGCAACTTGCCAACAAATGTTTTATACACTGGATCTCAGAGAAGATCCAATAGCAAGACAGGAACAATGTTTCATTACCTTTTATTGACAAGTACAACCATCCACAAAAGGAATGACCAAAGTTAAGCTGCAAGAAAAATATTTCAGCCCTATCCAAACTGCCAAACTGAGGGCAAGGTGGATGCTGTAGTTAACAAGCTGAGGTTACTTCAACTTTGGCAAGTTGTTAGGAAGTGGCTCTTTATTAATTTCCCCCAAACTCATAAAAGTGTTGGGTAGTGTTGGAGGATCCAGTCTCACCGAGGTAGCAACTTTCATACAAAATGTTTTATACCGTTAACTTCAACATGGAAACAAAAATGGTCTGTTAAAAGGTAAGATAAAGTACCCAAAAAAATAAACGATAATTAACATCTATAAAATACTTACTCTGTTTGTTTTAGAACCCAGCACAATATAGAAATTCAGAGGTACCTCAGAAAACAGCTAAAGACTTGCACCAAAGAGATTAATGTTTCACTTTTTAATATGTTGGATTGAAAAAGGGGAAATTAAAAACCTAAAGGTAAAATCTAAAACCCATGTTGAAGAAAGAAATGATTTAGCAAAAATCATGGTCCTGCTCTTCAATGATGGAGTATGACTACAGCTTATTTCAAAACAGATTCAGGAAAGCAAGCATGGGTTGGAATTCCTAGTTGAATGGGAAGTTTTATGCAAGAAGATTATAGCCAATTAACACCCTTTTTGATGTCCAGTAAAGAGCTAAGAGCCTGCACCTCAATGCCGGCTATTCCTCAGCAAAGAATTAGTGCCAATTGCTCAGTATGAACTTTTAAAGCATTTGCCACATAACTAACGCGGTTAGGTTAATTCTAGACTTCTTTCAGTGTTATGGTGGACCAGAGTGCTGTGCTTATTTTGAAAGTGAACTTGCATTTAACCCTTGTGGCTACACAGTGCGGCATTATTCTAGGTATCTGCAATGACAAACTAGTACATGAAATTTTAAAACAAGACAGTCAAAATCCCTTGTTAACAATCAGCTAAAAGAGTAGATCAACATTAATCGATTCTAACTTAGTTTCCAGAAATGGTAAACATTATGTGAAGTGGGATAGAGGAGGTTATGACTACAAAAATGCAGCATAATTCTAGGTATCTGTAATGAAACCCTGATACATGAAATTTTAAATCAAGACAGTCAAAATTTTCTTTTAACACTGAATAGCCATAGGAATAATCAATTATAGAAGTAAATCCACTTCAATAGATTCTAACATAGCTGCCAGAAATGGGAAACATGATGAAAATGGGGTTTTATGAGGTATATCCTTGTTAAGGGCTCAAACATCATAAAAGCCGATGGAGTAGGACTTGGGATGTTGAATACATACAGTGATTTCTATGGGGACAGTGGTATCAATGCGATGTTGGTAATACAGATCAATGCAATCAACATCCAATCTCTTCAGACTCCCTTCACAGGCAGCACGAACATATGCAGGATCCCCACAAACCTTCATCTTCCCACCTGAAATATCCAACTTCCCACCTTCAAAACTAATTCCAAACTTAGTAGCCAACTGCACTTTGTCTCTTATTCCTTTCAGTGCCTGCCAATCAAGTTTAAAAGTTCAAGTTAAAATCCTACCATACATCAGAATCCAACTTGGATGAGGAGAGACTAAAAAAAACATTAAAGGAAGAATTGAATGCACCTTTCCGAGGAGAATTTCATTGGTGTGAGGACCATAAACATCAGAGGTGTCGAGGAAAGTAATGCCTTTGGAGACTGCATGATGAATGAGAGCAATCATTTCGTGATCAGGCTTGGGAGGACCGTAGGCTGCAGACATGCCCATGCAACCCAATCCCTGTGCTGATACTTCAAATCCCTCAGGACCCAATTTGATCCTTGGCACAGCCATTGTTATTGTTACTCTGTTTTACAATATTGTTTTCTGTTGAGAAGGTTGAGAGCCTGTGTGTATCTATAACACCAGTAAGGCTGTAATGGTGGAAGCCTAAGGATTGCACCTACACATTATCTTATGATCATCTTGCCAGCTGGCTTTTGATTTGTCAAAATTAAATAAATTTTTATTCTGCCATTTTCCCTGGCCTGTTATTGATTTTTGAAAACAGAGGAAAAACAAATATGTAATAGTGACGTAACTGCTGACAGCGTGGGAAACAAAGCTGTATTATTATTATGCTGATTTTTTAAAAATTAAAACAAATTTCTATGCTTCTAATTTTTAAAAAAGAAGTTTTATGTTTTATATTTTTGAAAAATATTATTAAAAAAAATAGGACCACCAATTTTTTTTTGAAACGCAGTGGCCGTCAAATTTAAACTTGTTCAGGTAAATAATGTTCACGGAAGCAGATATATGCAGTGGTTTAATTAGAACGTGATTTCCCATGAGGCTATTGTGAAGGTCCGATAATATTATGACGACATATGGTCATTTATTATGTTTGATAGATAGGTACATGGGCTCAATTTATCAAATAAATTCTTACTCACCGACCTTTTCATAATCTAAGTAGGGTTTGGCCTATCGTTTACCAAAAAATATGGATATATATATAAATCTTATTTTATATGATTATTGGATTGATTTTTTATTAGTGTTCTACATTGTTATTTTATATGTTTGTTTGATTGATTTTTTAATAGTTCTTTCTTGCTTACCACATTATATTATACTTTTCATCTAGTTAGTTAGCATAATTTATTTGAATTAATTATATTTATCAATATTTTTATGATTATGAATATTTTCTAGTGTATAAATATTATATTTGCATTCATAAATTAATAATACTAATTTTAATAGAAAATGACTTGTTTTTATTTGTATTGGTGACAATGTAATGATTTGACTATTTTTAGACCTTATTACTATATTAATTGTTTTAATAATAAAAAAATTTACAACATGATACATGGGAGGACATTTATTAATATGACAATTAATAAGTGAGTTGCATAAATTAAAATAGTAAACCATAAATGTGGTTGGTACCGACAATAACTAAAGTAGACATTTCCATTAAAAAAATTACTAAGAATTTGAGTTTGACAAGAGTTCACTTGGTAGGCAAATATTTCTTGTTCCAAATATAAGTTCCACTCGATTTCGAGATTTTACCTAGTTTTATAATCTAGCTCTTGCATTGAATAAAGGTGTAATGGTTACGTCGATAGTAAAATATAGGAAGATTGTTCTACTACAAAACTCGAATCAAAACACCAATCATTTAAATAACATTTAAATCATCTCCTTTGTACTCGATTCTTTCCCCTAAAGATGCAAGTGCTAGTAATTAAACAAATATTGGAAACATCGGGTTGGATACTAGTGATTAAATATGACAAATATGGTGGTTCTAAATTGGGAATAAAGAAAAAATAACATGCTAGAAGTGTAGGTGGTTGCATATTCATTCATTGTGCTATCTTCTAAATAACAAAATATGTTATTTGCATTTTAATGACAAAGTTTAGAGCTTCCTCAAGATAGATTGCAAGACCAAGAACGATAACCATGCACACAAAGCGATCAATTAAAGGTGTGATGTAAAAGACTTTCCTGAAAACTATTGGACCTCAACTACGACGGAGCAAAATGCCTCTATGGTGTAGGGGCAGGGGTGATTCTCACTTCTCCAGAAGGGAGAGTTATGCCCTTTGCTTTTAAATTGAATTTTGAATGCACAATAACGGAGCAAAATACGAAGCTCTACTTCTTGGTCTCATTGTGGCCAAGAGGATGTGTGTACACAACGTTAGAGTCCTAGGTGACTCACAACTTATTACGAATTAGGTTTCAAAAGTTTACGAGACTAGAGCAGAAAGAGCACCTTCAACTTTACAAGTTCATTGTGCGTGAACTATGTAAAGATTTTGATTTTATTTCCATAGAAGCTATTCCTCGAGAACAAAATCAAATCGTCGATTCTATGGCTACTTCTTCCTCTCGATTTTGTCCTAATGAGGATTTAAAGGAAATAGAGTTCACCATTTCAGTTCGAGTCGAATCCTTGGTTCGTAAGATGCCTAGCAATGCAATTTTGGCATATGTAGAGACTAAAAATGAGCCTATTACATTAGATTTTAGAGAATGATAAGGCAATCTTAGGATACCTCCACGCATATACTGATCTTCATCCCGCACATCATAAGAAAGGCTTTTTCCTTACCCCCACCCTTCTTCCTATTTTGGAGATAGAACAATGAATCCTTCCTCATTAGAGGGCTTTGAAATCTATGAAATTGAGGAAGAAGTGGAGTTACCTCCATCTCCTCCTGAGTTCGAAGAGGGTAATGCTTCCTTAATCGAAGGAACCATTGACATTAACATTAGAATGGAAGAGGAGCCTAGAATTTTGAAGCTTGTCACTTTCAAGAAGTAGAAATACACACCAAGGTGCTCAAAGAACATTCAAAAGCCTTTATTTTTAGTTACAGGGAGATAATAGGTGTCACTCCCGATGTAATAGTTCTTAACCTAGTCACTAAGCCTGATGCAAAGCCCATAAAACAGAAGTTGAGACCTATGAAGCCTAAGGTCGCTTTGATGGTCAAAAAGGAAGTGATGAAACTTCTTCAGGTAGGGTTTATTAAGCCAGTAGATTACTCTATGTGGTTGTCCAACATCGTCCCAGTTCTTAGAAAGAACATGAAGATATACATATGCATTGACTTTAGGGACATTAATAAGGCCTCCCTAAAGATGATTTTTCATTGCCTTCTATTGACATCATTGGTTATGCAACAACCAATTATGAGTTATTGTCTCTCATGGACGACTTTTCTATATACAACCAAATAAGGATTTTGAGGAGAATCAAACTAAGACTACTTTCACCACTCCTTGGAGGGCCTTTTGTTATGTCGTCATGCCGTTTGGTTTGAAGAACGTTAGAGCCACGTATTAACGGGCCATGACATATATTTTCCATGATCTCATTCATAATATTGTGGAGACATATGTTGATGACCTCTGAAAAAGCTAAGAAACAAGGTGATCATCCCGAAGTTCTTCATATTATTCTCTCACGATTAATTGAATATGACGTAACATTAAATCCATAAAAATGTGGGTTCGAGTTACGGGGGTAAATTGTTGGGTTATATCATTTCATCTTGAGGCATCAACATAGATCCTATAAAGATTCAAGCAATATTGGAAATGACCCCACCGACGGATGAGTCAAGCATTAGATATTTCTTGGGAAAGCTTAGGGCAATTCATAGATTTTTCCTTGATTTGACATATGTCATTCACCCTATTAATGGCTTACTAAAGAAAACATGTTGTAAAATCTAGACAACTAAATGTCACAAGGCTTTTGAGTCGATAAAGTGCTTCTCTCATGTCACCACATACGCTCATGCCACCCAAAGTCGATCGTCCTCTAATTCTATATTCTCAAGCCACAGATGTCTCGATAGCGTGCATGTTGGCATAAGAGGATGATGATGGTCACAAACGAGCCATCTATTTCATTAGCCACACTCTCCTTGATTATGAAACATGGTATACTCAAGTGGAGAAAGAGTGTTTGGAAATTGTCTTTACAACTAAGAGGTTAAGGCATTATATGCTTAACCAAGAAATGTGGGTAATTGTTAAATCAAAATAGTTGTGGACATTTTTGACCCAAATAGCCTTATCTAAGAAGGTTTTAGATTTGTCACGCTGATGGGTGAATTCAAACTCACTTTCATCAATCAAAAGTATGCCAAGAGATAAATCATCGCTGATTAGTTGGCGGATAAGCCAATAGACAACAGAGAGCTAGTTGATCTTGATTTCCATGACGAATGTGTTTTCTATATAGAAACAAAACCTCACATTGCTTTGTGTTCATGGTATAATGACATAGTAAATCACATCATAGATCGATCGTATCTTAAGGTAGCAAATTCACAACAAAGGCAATAGTTGTGTGTCATAACCGTAAAGTATGTAATAGTAGAAGAAGTAATCTATTGCAGAGACTTCGACGACGTGTTGTTGAGATGCGTCGATGAAGAAGAAGCAGAAACTATTCTCCTTAAAGCCCCACAACCGAAGTCTTTGGTGGACACTTTGGAGGGCATTTGATTGCTCGTAAGATTCATCGAATGGGCTACTTTTGGCCCACATTAGAACATGACATTGTAGAATACGTGCGTAAGTGCCAAAAATGCTAAGAGTTCTCACACACCATACATATTCCAGCACAGACTCTACAACAAATTGTTACACCCTAGCCATTCTCTACTTGGAGTATGGATCTAATAAGTAAATTCTCTTCATCCTCGTCAGATGGCCACAACTTCATCATCATGGCCACAAAATACTTTACAAAGTGGGTTGAGGCCATGCCTCTAACCACTATGTCCGGGTCGGTTATCGATAAGTTCATCTTAAACTAGATAATCTATAGATATAGTGTCCCACAGTCATTATCTTAGATAATGACACTCCCTTTAAGAATGAAGAGGTGCGTGAGTTATGTGCTCAATTTAAAATATCTCATCACACAACCTCTTTATACTACCCTCAAGCCAATGGACAAGTTGAGGCTATGAATAAGACTTTGAAGTCCATCCTCCTTAAGACAATTAAGGAGAATAAGAAATATTGACACTTAAAGCTATTTCCATCCTTTTGGGCTTACAAAACCTCAGGCTGAATGCCTATGGGGTAATGCCTTTTTCTCTAGTTTTCGGTGTTGAATCGGTCTTATCTTTTTGTAGGTATAACTACAAGTCTTCGTGTGTCTCTACAAGGAATTCTCGTGAAGATGCATACCGAGAAGTATGACTAGGAAGAATTAGAAAACCTAGATGAAAAATGGCTCAAATCCAAACAACATCATGGGGTCTACGCTAAAAAAATTTATCGTCAATACAACAAGAAAGTCTATGAATGAGAAATCCAGGTAGGATACCTTGTGTTAAGACTTGACAACCGAATAGACAAAAAGGTGGTGAAGGAAGAAAATTTAGGCTGAAATGGTTAGGGCCTTATCAAGTAATGGAAGACTATAAGAATGGTGTGTATCATCTGTGTACCTTAGAGGGTGAGGATTTTAGTGATTCTATCAACTCACTTCACCTTAAATGCTTTTACATATAGTCACTTTCATTCCCACATTGTACATTATTGCATTCATACCACTTTGTCATTTGCATTATCATCTTGTAAAATTGTAAAATGGAAACTTACTTTTCAAGTAACTTTTTAAATTTTAAAACATTGGTGAATACATTAATCATACTTATTCAACATTCATTACACATCTTCAAATTATTTGATCTTTGTTGATGAGACAAAAATTTACATTGATACTACAAGGAATTATATGCTTAGTCTTCTTCATGGTTTCTCCCAATTCGGGTGTTTCTTGCCCATAGTTTTCTCTAGAAGATTCTTGATGATAAATCTTCCCTAAAAATCTCTCTTTATGATGAAACATTCTAAACATTTCACTTGGAATATTTTTTTCCTATCTCAACCTTCGGTGGTGAGCCCTCGTATCCTACTGGTTGTGTGGGGTTGAGATTAGGGAAAATTTTCTCTCCTAAAAGCACAACTCAAAGTCAAGTCAAAAATTAAAAAAAAGGGATAAATAAACAATAAACAAAAATTTCTTTCATTTACAAATAAAACTACACTTCTCATCCCCACCAACCTTCAATGATGAGCCCATGCTTCTTACTTAGTAGCATGAGATTGGGAAAGGAGGAAGTGCCCTTACTCGCCTATGTCTTGTCCTTGGTGATGAGCCCATGCTTCTTACTAGTAGCATGGGGCAAGATGTAGGGGTCACAATAATAAATCATAAGTTACAAATAAATAAATGAATAAAAGTGCTTCTAAAAATTCCCATGAAAATGAATTAGATGTGTATGTTAAGAGAGAATCATTCCTAAAAACCATATTTTGTCAATTAATAGGCCATCCATGAATCTAAGTCTAGTCAAACTTGTAAGCAAAATTCATTTCGAACTGGGTAGTTTATCTTGGTTAGGGTTGAGTTACAAGTTTCTAATTGGATCTTTGTCAAAGTCTTGTCTCTTGGTCATCATTCACGTTCACATTCTTCAAGTCATATAACTCATGTCCTTCTTGGCTCTCGGTGATGAGCCCTCACATCCTACTAGTTGTGTGGAGTTAAGAATAGAGTGGGTTCATCTTTTCATCATACCACATTCAACATAAATTTTCCAATGAAATAGAAATGCTAAATATTCCTTGAGAAACAAAGTGTATAAATTATAATTTTTGTTATATGCATAGTCATACAAAATCATTTTGTTTACCACATTGCATCATCATCCATAAGCATACATTTTAAAACATAAAAACATCAGAAATTCCAAACCATCTAAGAGTACACAAATGAAATAAACCATAACAAAGTCAACTCTTACAAGGAATGTCGAACCAAAAAGATGTCTATATATATATATATATATATATATATATATATATATATATAATGTCAAGTTTCGTGTACAATGTCATCACCTTTGTAGAGTAAGTGTTGTAAAAAATTCTCAATCATGAGCCCAAAATACAAAAAAATTGATAAATATATGTATATATATATATATATATATATATCAAAAATGTCTCAAAATATTAGAGTCCCTAGGTAAATCCCTCTCTCCTAGACCCATGTTAATGGGCATGAGTGGCATAAGGACTCTCTGCTGCGACTCCTATAATGAGTTCGGCTTGCAAAGTGCCATATAGCCTCCATGTGTAGACCTATGAGAATGATCATGTGATTTCGCCGGGTGAGCGACCAATAGCAGTGGCTCCACTGCGTGAGGGTGCTCTGCCACCGTCTCTCTCTATCCTTGTGCAAAGTGATGTCTAATATCATCTGGGTCATTACCTCTGCAATATGCCAAGATGGTGCAAATACGTCAGTATGGCGGCCTGATATCGTCGGGTGTCCTGTGTCAGCAAGCGGTTGATCTCATGTCATCTTCGTAGGGATCATAAACATGTCAAGGAGTGTACACTGAATGAGATCTTACCATCCATCCATAGTGGTTCAGCAAAGTACAAGTCTATAATGGTAATTAAAAACTTAAAAAAATGAAATTGGAATAACTTACTAACATCTAATACTAAAAGAAGATTGTGAAAAGATTTTTTTATTTACTGGGTCTCTAGGAATCTAGCTCGGAGAAATAACTAGTCTTTGGTGCATCCTCATCTTCGGCCTTGGCCTCCTCCTCCACACCCTTTGTGGGTGTACAAATACCTCATATGTATCCTCGGGATACAATGTCTCCCCCCTTCACGTCGCCTCGAGATCTAGCCACTCACCGAGGCCTCTCATGTCCCTTGCCACTTTGATTTTTCTCCTCCTTCGAGCCCGACTCTATCTCTGCCTCCTCCTCCTCACTCTTATGTGTCGGGCCTGCGACAATCTGGAGCACCTTTGTAGGCCTAACTGTTGTCCCAATAGCTGGATTTTGTGTGACCTATCGTATACCAATAGGAATCCAGGAGTAACCACCCTCCACTCTAGCTATCCTCTCGGGTGGCTCTCGAACTCTTGTATGCCCCTATACTCTTTGGCTACTCCATTGGGAGAGCATCTACATATGGTAACCCAAACTCTTTGGGGTACCTTGAGCTCGGATAATTCTCGACTCTACTATTCTTGTCAATCAATTAAACCATAGTGTGACATGTGGTCAAGGTAATGCTCTCTGACCCCATCTACTAGCCATATCTTGATATGGTTTCATGATCATGCTTTTCATGATCAATGTAGAAACTAACTGATATGGGCCCCTAAGTGGAGCCATGTCCACCCACCTGGATACTCTAACTTTTGTGGGATATCTTTATCCCAAATCCCCTCTTGTAGGGATCATCCTCTCATATACCCAAAACATAACAAGTGTGGGATGGTTGAGGGACTTAGCCCCCAATCTGAAAATCCTGTAAAGGTCATGATAAGTAGTGCCCAAAATGTCTACTCCCCATGCGTAGACTCTGCCATATAGCTCTATACTTTGAACGATGGGGCCTCAAAAATAGGAGCCTATCCCGCCCTTGTCCCCAATCAAACGTGAGACCAAGATACCAATGATGTTCTTGCACATAGTAGGGATAGGTGTGATGTCAAATGAAACCAATCTAACACCATGCTTAGAACCAATAACAAGTTCCTATGCATCTCCCAAATAAGCGGCCCACTACAAGCCTCATTGTTGGACTAAGATTTTAGCACTAACTTCCTGCTAGTGATAAGAACTCCAAGAATTCGGTAGACATCCTCTAAGGTGAAAGTCCACTCACCTCTTACTTCACTGTGCATCGGATCGGAAAGTGTTCTAGTCTACATTCTAGTAAGTTGATAATTCACAAAGTAAGTGACTCACGGGAGCAAAAGATCGTGTCTGTGAAATCCTCCAAAGGCCATCCCTCCCCAATAAGTCCCTCTCTGCCGAGTCAACCCCTGCAAGATATTTGGGGCAATCAATCTTGCTCGCGAGCTTTGTTCCATCTAACATAACCTCCCTACATCCATAAATAACAAGAAAAGAGAAAGTTACAACCTCATAGACATATAAGGAGATCATAAAAACAATATATATACAATTAAAAACAAAAAAAAAAATTCCATACTTAGCCAATAAAATGCAAATATCCTTAATGGTTACATAACCAACACTTGTAGCAGAGTGGTGGTTGCAGACAACCGTCATGGTGGTTACGCATTCGTCACTTTACCTTAGTGGAAGTTATGTAACTATCACGCGGAGGTTGTGCAACCTCTGCTCTACATAGAGCAAGGCGATTGCATAAGCCCATGACGGTTCCACCCAAAAACTTGGGTCGTATCCTAAAAGCTAAAAATTAAAAAAATACAAAAATGCATCAAATTCAACCAAATGAATTACATATCCTAAGTGGTGCCCCTCATGGTCATTTTGACTATAAAATTATTAAAAATTAATACCCCTATAGTTAGTTTTAACTAAATCCTACATTTTTGGCAAAAATGAATAAACACAGATAACTTACTTGACCATGACCCTCTGCCGCTTGCCGGTGGTTGCATTGTCATCATCTTTGAATGATCGTCAATTTGGTTGTACTCTCGCACGAAACGGTCACAGGTAATCCAGAGCTCTAAAAATCACTAAGCGAGCGGGTAAAAATGATTTCTATAAATGGTAAAAAGTGGTATGTCTATTGTTTTATAAAGTCATTTTGAGTGTGTGTATACATGGTTAGAGCCTTTAGTGCAAGTATATTTATTATCCCATGCAGATATGGTAAATATTCTTGGCATTTTAGTTCAATTTTTTTTTTCGATTATGTTTTATATCTACGCTTGATTTTCATTTTTCTCTTCTAGGTGGTGGGAAGCTTAGATTGGTGTGGTTTCAACACACGAACGAATGAGGTATAATTTCTAACTTTCCCATTTGGGAGTGCCATACTCGGAACTTGCATTTTACGCCCATTCATGGCTAAAATGATTCTCTAAGGGGGCAATATGTACGCACCCAAAATTTACATGATGCTAAATTAGGGGAACAGTAAAAATACCCTATGATGATAAATTTCTTTTCGAGAACAAATGATAAAGTCCATATCCTATTTCCTTCTCTATCGTGTACCTATATGACTTATTCTTCATTATTTCTTAGTTCCTTAGCTTTTCTTGCCTTTACAAATGATTTTTCCCCTTTTCCTTAGTGTTTTCTTCTTTAGTTATGTAACCTGCTTGGTCTACGCAAACCGGTGGTTCCGTGCACTTTAATCCGAGACTCAAACCGTGAGTTATGTACGCATGTTACAAGCTTCTCAGTGTCTTTCTTGCACATTTCTTGACCATTTCCCTAATTTTAAGCTTGTTGGATACATATGGAACTCCTCTTCCTTCCTTACTATTCTTAGAATGTTGATTGCCCCTTCCTAGGATGATATGGAATTTCTTGATTGTCAAGTGTGTTGGACTTCTTCCCTATTATTTTTCTATTAAAACCAAGCTTTTTCCCAAAGCATTGGTTGGAGATTCTTGATTTTGATTGCCGTTACTCTGCTAAAATCTTACAAATAACTACACAAGTAATCAAATCATTGCCTTGTTGCTTCATTGCTGCATTTGAGACTAGCTAGCCTACAACCACTCTACTCCAACATCTTCACCATTTCTTCTTCAACCAACCAACACTGCTCCTAGATCAATTGGACTCATCTCTGGAAAGGAAGCTGAGGGGATAAAGAGAAGCATAACCACGCTTGGGAATCATCTCATTTCTATGATAACCAGGTTGGGGATGTTATTTTAATTTTCTTCAAATATTTTTAATCTAGAATCAATATTTTCGTTAAATTAATAAAGTAATATAACTTGTTTTAAAGGGGTAGAATTCATAGTTGTTCATTTTCCTATAAGAATCTTCCATTGATACTTCCTTCTCGACTTATCCCTATGGATTTTCTGAGAAAGGATTTGGAGGAAGTTCTTGTGCATCAATTTCCTTATTTCTTCATTTAGAATATCTGTAGATTTCATTTTCTTTATCAACTAGTTTTATGTGTATACAAACAATCTTTTAGTAGTGACTTCTTCCCTACTTATCCCTGTGGATCTGCTAGGGAAAGAAGCTTGAGGAAGCTTCTATATCTATGCTTTTATTGTGTTTCTTCACTGTTAGTATTTTTCTATGCAATCTATTGTCTCTATCGGGAAGTCTTAGGGGAAGAAGAAATTGCTTTTGAGAAGCCTTATTTCTTCCCGTGATTTTGAGTGCGACAATTAGAAGTAGTAAATCCATGATTACAAATTGGAAAATATCTTTATTTAAATTAGATTAATCTTCACATCCTACAATAGAGGAATAGCCACATCTGGCTATTCCCTGTTTATTTTATTTTAGTGTAGAAGTAGATTTTATTTAATTTAGAAGCAATTTCCCTTGTCTGTAGATTTATTTTATTTTATTTCCAGTAAACAGAAAACCCAAAAACATAGAGTAGAAGTTAATTAGATTTATTTTATTCATTTACATTTAAAAGCTTCTTTGAAAATACAAAAAGTAATTAGATAGTTTGTTTTTTATTTATTTAATTAAATATTTGTGACCAAATTTAACTGAAGTAAAGGGGAAATCAATCAACTTTATTTAATTCATATTTACTTGCTTTGTTTATTTAAAGGTAGGAACTTAGATTAATTATATTTGGAATAAACAAACCCCCTTGTTTCCATAGTGGCCTAAGCTACCAATTCTTAGCTTTAGTTTCCTTTGGTTTTTGTGTGATTGTTTGTTCTTGTAGTTGTTTAGTTTGTGCCCACATGACCATTCAGGGTCCACAACAACCAAGACATAGAGTTTGTGACCCAACTATGCCACAACCAAACATTGATACATGCTTTGATAGACATTGACCAAGGCTTACATCAAATTATCTTTAGAACTACCTCGATCCCACTTGATATTATTCACCAAGCACATTGCTTTGAAAAATGAGGTAGATACTCTTGAGTAGCTTTGGGAAAACCAACCAAGTAGAGATTAGATTTTATGATCTCTGGTTTTCTCTTACCCCATATTTTGTCATATCTTCATGACCCTCTTCGGAGAGGAATTCATAGATGAAGAAGGGAAATTTCCTCGTGTTCCACAACTAAGTAGAGTCTTGTTTGGTTCTACCGATATTGACCGTGACTTGCGTACGATGATCATCCTTGATCGTAACATCACCCCTAAGCAAGTAAGATAGGCATTTATTTCCCTCAATGAACAAATACCCATTTTTCTAATTGAGAACATTATGTTACCTTGATTTCTTTTCGTCACTTCCACCTATTCGCTTTATATCCTATTGTTATCCCGTAAAATCGACAAGGAAATTTTACGGATAACCATATCCGAAATTTTGTTCCGATCCCTCATTAGGGATCCCTTGCATTCGAGCGTTGCAAAATCCCTTCTGGGAAATCGGTTTTCCGAACTTAGTCGTTTTTGGTCTTTTTGGCCGGGCGCATAGAATGACTATGCAACATCAACTTTTGATGCGCCCCCTTTAAAGCCTTTGGCGCATCCTTTCTTGTGTCAGCAGTCATTTTGGTGCGCCTCTCTATGTTGAGGCTTCCCTGCGTGCGCCGAGGTGCATGCACCTTCCTGTCGACATATCTTTTGTTGCGCCCCTTTTTGGTGCGCCAAAGGCGCACATTTCCCTCTGTCAACACCACTTCCGGTGCGCCATAGGCACACATATTTTCATGTTGACGAGTCTTTCGGTGCGCCAAAGGGCGCATGCTTTCCCGTGTCGACAGCTCATTTGGTGCGCCCCTTTAGAAAGTTGGTGGCACATTTATTACTGCCTCACCTATATATAGGCGCGTCTGCGCTGTCATTGTCACCAGGAGCAATCACGTGACTATTTTCATTATTTTCTCTGACCCTGTCAGCGCACCTGCCTTGTCACTTTCGATTGCGTTGTGGACCCGTTCTCACGCTTTTTCATCGTTTATATCTGGGTAAGTGGCCTTCTGCCCTTCGTGCGTTTTGTTTTGTGGTTTTTGGCTGTTTGTGGGTGTGTTTTGGATTGAAAAGAAAGATAAAATTCATCAATTTGCTTCCTTCCCCCCTACTGTCTTTCCACATTTCCTCCTCTTTCCAGATCTGCTGGTAGAGGAAGCTCTGTCCTAAAAAATAATAGCTTGGAACCCCTTTTGGTATAGCACCTCTTCATATCCCACAATGAAACTTGCAAAGAGAGCTTAGCCATATGTGGAAACCCCTCTGGGAAAAATTTGAACCTAAAAGAGAAAGGAAAACTGTATTTTCCTTTGGCGCATTGGCACTCCATGCAGCATCAAAAAGCAGTCGTGCCTTGGCGCACTGTCGCCTACAGCATAATGAGCGATGCGCCAATGGCGCGCTTTCCTGCCTCGCTTCATCATAAAAAGGTGTGGCGCACTTCCTTGCATCGCAAATGCTTTACATGCGCGCCACTTGGGCGCATCAAACTTGGATGCAACATAAAGATTTCCTGCGCCCTTTTGGCGCACCCAGCATCCATGTAACAGTCTCTTTCTATGCGCCAAATGCAAAGCTATACAAGGCACAGGCGCGTCCCTCATCGCAACAACGTTGTGTCATGCGGACCCTCCATGCGCCAGTTCCCTTAAGCGCGAAAAATGCACATGTTACACAAACCCTATATGCACCTTTGGCGCACCGATGTCCCATGCAACACAAAGTTTTCATGCACCTTTTACAAAATACATCCATATGGCGCGGGTGCACTTGTCCTTACAAAGAACACGAATGCATCTGCGAGTTCTGCGCGCCATGCGCCCTTTGGCGGCTGATTTAACCCTCGCATGCAGTCTTTTCCTGTGTGCCTTACCTATTTAGCTCTGTAAACTGCAATATCCATGCGCCATGTGCCCCGAGGCCTTTAAATTGCTGACTCTTTCTTCTGTCAAGCATTTCAATGGAAAATCAAGCAGCTGACACGGCTTTCTTCGACTGGGTTTCACGTCTTATTCTTGCAGATCAGTAATTAAGCTCAGAAGAACATATGTCAACATCAAGCAAGAGACCCACCAAATCCAAAGACAAGGCCAAGCTTGTAGAGGAAGAAATGAAATATAAGTATCAGAGGGTCAGAATGCCCGACTCCCAGGCCGAGTGTGACCTGGACATCAGAGACTCAGAGTTGGGTCATATTGATTTGGAGGATTTCTGGGTCAGGACTCAGAAGGTCACAAGAAGTCCATGGATGGACAAGTTGATAGGCAGTGCCCTGCACTTCGCTGGAGGAATCCCAGTCAGCGCCGTGAATAATGAGTTTATGATGGTGGTTGCCCGGTGTTACAACAAAGACACAAGATGTGTCGTGAATAAGAAGGGCGAGGTCATAATCAACCTCACTGCCCGCCACTTTGAGATAATACTCGGCATTCCTCATCACCGGCACTTTGTGGCCGTTAGCCAAGATGACTGCATCAAGGCATGGGACGACAATGAAGATTGCATGCGGTGATGAACGAGGTCTATCTCAAGACAAAAAGGTGGTGACCGTTGGCCCGAGATCATTCATCGCATCAATTTTCAGAGGAGCTCAGTGACACCATTACGTTCCTGAGCAGGGTGTTTGGGCTTCCTGACGCCCACTTTTTCCATAAATGGATGCTGCGGTACTTAGAGACTATGAACAAGAATGTGCCCGATCAACGCTTTTGCTGGGCAGAAATAATAAGCAGCACAATCTCTGAGCAGCTACAACAATTTAATACAACTGGGAGATTCTACATGAATTCCTATGTTGTTTACGCTGCAGCTTCAGAAAGGGACTACCCAGCCCTGATGCGGAGTGGGGTTTGGCCCCAGGTCAAAATTTATGAATACTATCCAGAATTGAAGCTGGAAAATAGCATCCCTCAATTTACAAAGATCAACGATGCATTTTTCTACTTCATCATCTGCCTGTTGAGGCCAAATATGACTTACGGTCGCACGACCAAGAGCATAGTGACAGCCACTGAGAAATGGGGGGCCCTGTTCACCCAATTCCCCACATTCACCTATCTCGAGGGCAAGCTAATCTCGGAGAACCAACTAGATTGCCAAGGTATGCTTTGGACGAAGTTGATTCTCTTTGGAGTCATTCAAGATAGCTAGTCACTTATCATGAAAAGTGCCAAAAAAGAAAGAAGGGTGGGACTCCTTTCCCCCTCACAGTGGGTAGATATACGTGTCTAACTCACAACAAGGCAAAAGACATGTTCGCAAAGCTGGAGCTGCTCAATCTGAAACATGACTTCCCAGCAAGGCCTACCTTCGACCGAGAAATTGTCTTCCCAGGGCCAAGCTCGATCCAATCCACATCCCTCAGATCGAGGATATTTACATTGACCTATATCATGAGGTGGAGCTCAGGAGGAAGGACCATTCTCATTTGGCCTTGGCAGAAATCATCCAATACGGGGTTGCCATCGTCCCCAAAGGCTTCCAAACTACTGAGGAGGAAGTAGATCAAGTATATCTTGATTCAGGTGGGGACAATTGGCCTTTTGCGGCAATTGATAGAACCAAAGCTCCTCAAACAATTGAGGAAAGGGTCAAGGAAACTCTGCGCAGAACAGAGCATTGGTGCCGAATGAACGGGCTCATCTACCTCGGAGTCGATTTCACAACCTCTCCGTTGGGTAACACACCTCCTAGATCAAAACAGCAGCCTAAAGGCAAAGGAAAAGGCAAAGAAGGTGAATCTAGCACCACTCAAGAGGAAGCTCTTGAAAGTCCTCCTTCCACTGCACCAGAACAAGTTGTAACTCTGGCTTCTCCAGAGAAAGAAGCAGAAGAGGATGTTCCAATAGGCCCATCCACTCAGGATGTCGGCACTGCTACAACAATTGAGGTCCCTTCTGTCCCTTCTTCTTCTCCTCCTTCCCCTCCTCGAGTGACTCAAGCGACCATTCCTTTGGTCGTGTCCTCTCCCCCTTCTTCTACTATTCCTCCCACTTCTTCGTCCATCTTCTCTTCTCTTGCGGATCTGTCCCCCTCCATTTCTTCCCTCATCTCTGAGCTCCCTTCCCTTCCTATGTCTTCCTCTCCCTGCAGTATCTGTTCCTCCCGTGAGCACTTCTTCGGCCTCCCTCTCGATGCCGCCTCCAAGTGTCTCCACTTTTTCCCTTCTACTACCTGCGGTTGTCCCCTTCTCTGCATTTCGGCGCTTCTCCCATAAGTCCCGGCTGGATCTCCAAAGACTTAAGTCGATAGAAAGGAAAGTTCCCATCGCTCAGATGGACCTTTCGTAATCCCGCCCAAAGGGGCAAAGATCACACGCTTCTCTCGAGTGCTTCGGGAGAAAGGGTGATGGAGATCGCATACCCTAATCCCCTCAAGGATAAAAGGATCTGTCTCCAGACAGACAGTTAAATGACTCAAGTCACAATGGGTACATCTTTTGAGAGCCTTGAGGAGAAGCCTTATCTCTGCGATTGACACCCTCTGCAAGAAGCTTCAAGAAACAAAAAGAAGAGAAAAGGCTACTGAAAGAACAAAATAAACATCTCGCTCGAAGCTTTACAGAAGATGGGCACCTCCCACAATCGCCGCCAAGACTCCCGAGCCTCGAGCCGGGATAAAATTAATGAGTATGCAAATATCGGGCAGCGGGTACTTTTCCTTCTTGGAGGAGCCGGATCCTCAAAGATAGTGAAAAAGTAATTGCAAGTTCTCGACTTGTATCTCGAACATCAACAAGGCGAATAAAGAGCTCCAAGCACTAGCAGGACCCATATCGGAAGATTTGGACCATGCTGGTGCAGCATGATACCTTTCAACAAATGTTCGACTGCTCACCGAAGATCTCGATCAAGTTCGGTGTCTTCGGTCATCCCAGAGCCCTCAACAAAGTCACTTCCACTCTAGACTACCGGATGGATCAACTGGAGTTTGTCCTTGAAAAGATCGATAAGGTAAAGGAGGAAGCCCTGGACGCGATGCACCAAATGGAACAAATCATTCTCAACATGTCTCCAGGGCTGCTTACTCCTTCCTTCGCCTTGAGAAAAGTTGATGAAACCATCCAGATCTTCAAGGAGATCGTTTTGCGAGGGTGAGGCCGAGGTCTCGACGCAGAGTCCATCAATAACTCCGGCTGTCGAGATTTCATCGGGTTCCTCATAGAAGCTGAAAAAGAATATTCCAAACTCCCAGAGAAGCTCATAGACGAGTGGGAGACTTGCGAGGCGATCAGTGAGCGACACAAGGATCCTTCCCAGGATCAACTAGGGCCCATGATCAGCAAGTTCATGGAATACCGCGCTCAATTCCACATCTCGTCACCTGAGCAGCAGTAAAAGCAGGCTACTCCCTTTCGGCCGCAGGATGATGATGATGAATAGTGGCTTCTTCTTCTTCTTCTTCTCTCTCTTCTTTGACTTTCTTTTTGTGAATATCTAAAGTATGTTGGCATAAAAGATGACATCATCCATGTTGCACCATGGGATGATGTCATCCATCAAGTTGTCAAAAGTCAACATGACTTTGAGATATTTTGTAAATATCTTTGTAAATAGGTGGTTGGCTCCTTTTTGCCTTCTTTTCTCTCCTTCTTCTATAAATACCCCAATACTTGTTGTATTGTGGATGAGTGAATATCTTTCAGATGAAAAATAGAAGTGAGGAGAAAAGACTTTGAGCTTTTTGTAACAGAAATAATTATTAATACAATATTTAGACTTTGTGCTGAATACATGTGTTATTTGCATCAGATCTTTCTTATGTCAGATCTCTGTGTTTATTCTGTTAAATCTGCTTCTGTTTTATTGTCATTTATTCATCAAGTATTGCTTTGCTTGTTTATGCAAGTAGGTTTGGCTTTGTTTACTACCAATCCCAAAACATAAACCTTCTGACCTTTCTGCTTTGGAATTCATTTCTTTTCTTCCTTCGGACTGTTCTTTCTTCATCCTCTCTTCCTTTCCTTTCTTTTGCGATTGAAACAATGGGATGAGATCCCAAACCCCGAAGGCGAGAATTTGTGAGACTTACATGCATTCCTACTTTTGGTAGAATAGCAATAAACCGTTCGCTTTTCTGACTCAAAGAGGGCTATGCCCTACACACTGTTGGCTTGTTTATCCATAGATCTACCCAAGCATGATTTTGGACCAACACCTATTTACCCATCATACCGCCATCCCATTCATTTCATTCGGCTATCCTAAAGATGCGACCTCGTGGATGTCACGTGCATCTAGGAATCATGTGTTGATTCTCGGGCATAAAAATGATGAACCCGACGTGAAGGACTAATTTATTTTTATATCTCCTGTCTTTCTTTTCTTTCATCCATCCTTCCCCTCTCCCATTATTCTATGGGTGTTTATACAACCCCCAAATATGTTGGGTCAGGAGTATGGAAGACACATCTTAGGTCTCAAGCATATTACAACCATGTGGGTATGCAACAATCACCCTCATTATTAGGGTGGGCTAATAATTAATCACATAATTTGTTATCTCCTCACACACCCCTCCTCAAGGGCTTAATATAAACTCAACAGTTAGGATTGAGGAGATAGAATAACCTAACTACAGTGCACAACCAGAGTTCTCCAACTCCAATAACATGACGTTTATAGGAGAACAATGTTTTTATCCATGGGTCTTGTCCAGACCTCATATTAACATGCAATCGATTCCTTCTCTTCTTATTTTCCACCAAATGATGAGCTTCTAGTATGACTCACACAAAGCGATGATTTTTTTGACACTATAGATGAATCCTTAGATAGAATGCAAGGATATACAAATACTCTTCTTCATAACAATACCGCCATCCCTCCTCCAAAATAGAAAACACACCTAAAGATGGGTGGTCTACAAAATACCAATTTATAACGGGGTATCATGTACCTTTGCAACCTAACAAGACCCAACATATGGTTAAACAAAACTCATAACCTTCACCTAGCGATGTGATCTCAACATTGGTGGGTAGAATCAAGGAATTAGAAATTGCTCAAGCCTCGTAGCCTACACAATTTGTGGGTTCAAATAATAATTCCCATCATATGCAAAAGAAAAACTATGTTCCTTCCACAAGTGCCTATCAACAACCACCATATCAGACTACTTGGGTGCTCCTAACCCGGTGACCTCCTTATAGGATCGGGCACATTAGGGATGGCCCTCATCCTTCATATACATATCAGCACAAGGTCCTGGATAGAAGTGCATTCTGAACTTTTCCTCCAGAAATGCAACATTTCCCCGGTTTTGTGCCTGCAAGTCCATACCCTAGTGTTTTTACCCCCTACATACACATGTATTCCAAATCTCCTCATATGAATGTGTAATCTTTCCCGGTCATTACGATCAACAAAAATGGGTTCTTTATTCCCTGACTAATGCCTACATGTGGCGTATCAAACTCTAGTCCCACCTCCACATCACCATCAAGGATCATTGATGGTTGAGTCATATGTAGTGGGAACATACTCTTAGTACCTAAAAGACCTTTAGACTTCACCATATGAGGTGTTATGCTCCCACAACCATTTCCTGACCTCCCAAAATTTAAGGGGGAGGAGATTCAAATTCCCATATTAAGGCATATGCCACTGCCATTAGAGAGCTACTCCCTTGGGATGTGATCATTCGTAAAAATATTTCCTAAGAATCTTGAAGGGATTCCCTCGATTGGTATTACAAAATCCCAAAATCCTCTATCCATTCCTTCAATTAATTCATATCCGAGTTCATTAAGGATTTTGATATGAACAAGTTATCGAGAATAGAGATTAGAGAATTCCAACATATCAAACAAGAGCACAACTAGTCCACTTCCCAACTTCATTAAAAGGTTCCAACAAGTCCTCTATTATTTTTTCGCTAGTGATCTAACATGGATCAAATGGAGCTTTGTGGCTTATTCCTCCATTCTCTTAACCAAGAGACCAAGGAGGAAGTCCAAAAGTTTCCTCTTCGGAGATACGAAGAAGTCTTAGAGGCCACACTTCACATTGACCAAGTGGAAATAGAAAACGAACACAAGACTTATGGCCAAAACAAGCGGTTGGTCACCCCCACTCAGAACAATTCTAAATATCAAAACGGTTAAAATAACAATCAAGGACCCAAGGTCCTTAATCAGAACCGTGGTGTCACAAAAATGGTGTAATCGATCGATCAAACCTAAGAAGTCAAATTTGTGAACACCAACAATGTAAATAATAACAATGCTAATGTGAACAATCAAAGGAACAATAACCTTACTCCTATTAATGTGGTTGACTTTAGTCATCCTCCTGCAGGTTCAACAGGTGTTCAAGTGGCCTAAACTCGGGCCATGAATCAATACCGAACTAGGGTCAAAGGCCTTTGAACTATAACTAAAAAACATAGAATCAAAATAAAAATGGGAATTATGGAATTATGGAAAAAAAAAAATCTAGGAACTATGATATCTATGTATTTTGGATTCCATAGAGTTATAGGTCATGACAGCTCAGACTTGTAGGGACTGTAACAAGTTCATACAATTACAAAGGATCAAAGATAAATATTTATTGAGATGTTCTTATCCAACCCCATAAGAACCTTCGTAAGGTACCCACATGGGACTTGTTTCTCCACAAAATGCTACCCTTGGGATTTATAGAGATCCTTTCCTGAAGTGCCTGAAAATGAGAAAGTTAATCCTCAGGGTGCAAAAAAGGGTGATCCTATAGGGACAAATGATCACAAAGCCTTTACATCTATTGATCCATAAGTTACTCCTAACTTGGACCAACATAACAAGACTAAGATCGTAGGCCTAGTAAAGTTAGAGACTAAATTGGAAATCCATGCATCTACCCGTACTCACAACTACACGTCACAACCTCTCCATGTTTACCCTTCAGTGCAAGATGATGCACCAGTAGTCCCTAAACCAATGGGGCTTACGATTTGATTACAGACCTAACCAAGACCTTTTCTCACATCTCTTCTTAGATTTTTGAATAATTACTTAGTGCACCGATCTCCTTTATTAGAAGTGTTAGGCCTTGGTCACTTATTTCACGTTACACCTCCTCAGAGGCCCAAATTAACCATATAGATTTTGACATCTATCCTCTAGGCCAACATGAGAGAGACATTGGGTTTGTTTTTCGATATCAGTAAGATTCCCATAGACACCGAGTTAGCATGGAGAGGTGATCTTGTATTGTATTTACAAGTATGGATCTACAACAATTATGTCAAGAGAGCTATGATCGACGATGGAGTTCATGGTTAACATTGTCCCCTTTTCTTTCTTACAAAAGATAGGCTATGGAGAAATGAATTGTTCTTCAACTCAAAAACATGCTAAGAGGCTATGATAGCCTTAAGGATACATCCATTGGGACTATAGTTTTCCCAGTCACTCTTGGGCCTAAGACTATTTTAACTGAGTTCTATATTATAGATAGGAAACCAACTATAATATGATCCTTGGTAGGCCATGGATTCATAGGATGAAGGAAATTCCCTCTACTTTGTTTCAAGAAGTCAGATTCCTTCATCTAGGGAAGGTATTTGTGGCTCAAGGTGATCCAAAGCCATTTGACATTCACCTAGCTAACCTTAGAAGAAAATTGGGGTCCATTTTGAATTTGAGCTCCCAAAAAAATCAGTTAAACAAGCCTATTCCTTTTGGAGGACCAATTCCCACATCAAAAATTGTTCCAACCACTGAGTTAGAGCCACCCAAGGCAATTGAAGGGGTGGATATTAACGAAAAAAGGTTTTTAGTAGAAATTATTTCAACAAAAACCACAATAGAAATAGTGAAACTCTTAGAGAATGATATGCGATTATTATCCCATTCGATTATTTGGGCATAGGAAATGCTCTTGGATACCTCTCTCTTAAGAGACCAAATTTAGGAGAGGTTTGCATGGTTGAGGTTTTGAGGTTAGGAAGAGGATTCAAAGAATGATGAAACATCTATCTTTCCTAAAAATTGTTGGACCTCAACTATGATGGAGAGTGAAATTCCGCTATGGTGTAGGGGCAAGGATGATTCTCACTTCTCTAGAAGGGAGAGTTATGCCCTTTGATTTTAAATTGAATTTTGAATGTACAAATAAAGAAAAATATGAAGCTCTACTTCTTGGTCTCATTATGGCCAAGAGGATGGGTGTGCACAACATTAGAGTCCTAGTGACTCAACTTATCAGAAATGCGAAGGTTTGAAGTTTATGAGACTATAACAAAGCACCTTAAACTTTACAAGTCCGTTGTGCTTGAACTATGTAAATATTTCAATTTTATTTTCATAAAAGATATTTCTAAGAACATAATCAACTTGTTGATTATATGGCCACTTCTTTCTCTCGGTTTTCTATCCTAACGAGGATTTAAAGGAAACAAAGTTCACCATTTCATTTCAAGCCGAACCCTTGGTTCATAAGATTCCTAGAAATCCAATTTTGTCATATGTAGGGACTAGAAATGATCCTATTACATTAGATTTTGTGGAGAATGAAAAGGAAATATTAGGATACCTCCACGTATATAATGATCTTCATCCACACATCATAAGAAAGGATTTTCCTTACCCTCACCCTTCTTCCTATTTTGGAGATAGAACGATGAATCCTTCCTCATCAGAGGGCTTTAAAATCTATGAAATTGAGGAAGAATAACTAGAGTTACCTCCATCTCCTTCTTTGTTTAAAAGAATAATACTTCCTTAATCAAATGAACCATTGACATTAACATTGGGATAGAAGAGGAGCCTAGAATTCTAAAGCTTGGTTCTTCATTGTTGCCTGAAGAAGTAGAAGCACACACCAAGGTGCTCAAAGAAAATTCAAAATCATTTACCTTTAGTTATAAGGAGATGACATGTGTCACTCCCAATGTAGTAGTTCATAACCTATTCACTAAGCCTGATGTAAATCCCATAAAATAGAAGTTGAGACCTATGAAGCCTAAAGTTGCTTTGATGGTCAAAGAGGAAGTGATGAAACTTCTTCAGGTAGGGTTTATTAAGCTAGTGGATTATTTTATGTGGTTTTCCAACATCATCTTGGTCCTTAAAAAGAATGGGAAGATACAGATATGCATTGACTTTAGGGACATTAACAAAGCCTCCCCAAAGATGATTTCCCATTGCCTTCTATTGACATCATTATTGATGCAACAACTAGTTATGAGTTATTATCTCTCATGGATGGATTTTTTGGATATAACCAAATAAGGATTTTTGAGGAGGATCAAACTAAGACTACTTTCACTACTCCTTGGGGGACCTTTTGTTATGTCATCATGTCATTTGGTTTGAATAATGTTGGAGCCACATATCAATGGGCCATGACATATATTTTCCACGATCTCATTCATAAGATTGTGGAGACGTATGTTGATGACATCCTGAAAAATATAAGAAACGAGGTGATCATCCTAAAGTTCTTTGTATTATTCTCTCACAATTAATTGAATACAATGTAACCTTAAATCGAAAAAATGTGTTTTGAGTTATGGGGGGTAAATTATTGGGTTATATCATTTCATCTCGAGGCAGGCATAGATCTTACAAATATTAAGACAATATGGAGAAATGACCCCACTAATAAATGAGTCAACATTAGATATTTCTTGGGCAAGCTTGGGGAAATTCGTATATTTGTCCCTAATTTGAAAATATGCCATTCACCCTATTAATGGACTTGCTAAAGAAAACAATTTTAAAATCTAGACAACTGAATGTCATGAGAATTTGAGTCAGTAAAGTGTTTTCTCATGTCACCACCTACACTCATGCCACCTAAAGTCGATTGTCCTCTAATTTTATATTCTCGAGCCACATATGTCTCGATAGTGTGCATGTTAGCACATAAGAGGATGATGATGATTGTGAATGGGCCATTTATTTCATTAGCCACACTCTCCTTGATTACAAAATGTGGTATACTCAAGCAAAGAAAGAGTACTTGGTAATTATCTTTACAACTAAGGGTTAAGGCATTATATGCTTAACCAAGAAACACGGGTAATTTTTAAATCAGAACAATTGTGAAAATGTTTTATCCAAGTAGCCTTATCTAAAAAGGTTGGAAGATTTATCACATTTATGGGTGAGTTGAACTCACTTTCATCAATCAAAAGTTTGTCAAGGGACAAATCATCATTGATTGGTTGGTAGATAATCCTTTCCCTGGTGAATGAATTTTTTTATATAGAAATAAAACCTCCCATTGCTTCATGTTCATGGTATACTGACATAGTAAATCACATCATAGATCGGGTCATATCATGAGGGAGTGAATTTGCAACAAAAAGGCGGAGGCTATGTGTTATACTGCAAAATATGTAATCATATAATAAGTTTCTCTATCATAGAGCCTTCGATGACATGTTGTTGAGATGCGATGATGAAGAAGAAGTGGAAAAATTCTCTTTGAATCCCATAGTGGAGTTTTGTGGTGGCCACTTTGGAGGGCATTTGACTACTCATAAGATTCACTAAATGGGATACTTTTTGCCCACATTAGAACATGATGTTGTAGAATACGTGCGTAAGTTCCAAAAATGGCAAGAGTTCTCACACACCATACATATTCCAACACAGGCTCTATAACCAATTGTTATACCTTGCCCTTCTCTACTTGGGGTCTTGATCTAATAGGAAATTCTCTCCCTCCTCGTCAGATGGCCACAAATTCATCATCATGGCCACATAATATTTACAAAGTGGGTTGAGGCCATGCCTCTAACCATTGTGCCTGGGTCGATTATCACTAAGTTCATCTTAAACCATATCATTTGTAGATACGGTGTCTCATAGGTCAATATCTTAGATAATGACACTCCTTTTAAGAATGAAGAGGTGCGTGAGTTGTGTGCTAATTTAAGATATCTCATCACATAGCCTCTTTATACTACCCTTAAGCCAATGGACAGGCTGAGACTACAAATAAGAATTTGAAGTCCATCCTCCTTAAGATAGTTAAGGAGAATAAGAAATATTGGCACTTAAAGCTATTTCCATCCTTGTGGGCTTATAGAACCTTAAGTGCGAACACTCTGGGGGTAATGAATTTTCTCTATTTTTCGGTGTTGAAGCGGTCTTACCACTTGAGGTATAACTACCAAGTCTTCGTGTGTCTCTACGAGGTGTTCTTGATGAAGATGCGTAATATACTTGAGAAGTATGACTAAAAGAATTAGAAACCCTAGATAAAAAATGGCTTAGAGTCGAACAACATCATCGGGTCTATGCTGACATAATGTGTCATTAGCAATACAACAAGAAATTCTATGAATGATAAATCCAAGTAGGAGACCTTGTGTTAAGACTTGAAAACCAAATAGATAAAAATGTCGGAAAAGGAAGAAAATTTAGGCCGAAATGTTAAGGCCTTATAAAGTAATGGAATACTATAAGAATGGTGCATATATATATATGTACCTTAGAGGGTGAGGATTTTAGTGAATCATCAACTCACTTCACCTTAAACGCTTTTACATATAGTCACTTGCATTCCCACATTGTACATTATTGCATTCATACCACTTTGTCATTTGCATTATCATATTGTAAAATGGAAACTTAATTTTCAAGTAACTTTTAAAATTTTCAAACATTGGTGAATACATTAATCATAAATCTTCAACATTCATTATACATCTTCAAATTATGTGATCTCTATTATCATCTCCATTCATGAGACAACAATTTGACATTGATATTACAAGGAGTTATAAAGCTTAGTGTTTCTTGCCCGTAGTTTTCTCTAGAAGCTTCTTGATGGCTTTCATAATGGGATTTCTCTCAATCAGCAATCTCTCTGGTGGTCACCGATTTTTCAATCCCAAGATAAATGCTTAACAGAGGTCCCGAGAATATCCACGCTCAAATTCTTTAAGCGCATAATTCGCACCATCGAGGAATTCTTCTACAAGAACACTCAATCCTGGTTATCTTGGCTAGATTTTAAAGCTCTGTTTTGGATTTCCAACCAAGATCATGATACTTTCACTACTGTGATCAATTCGGTTCCTGATCACATGTTACATAAGATTGTTGTGCATTCCTCTCACCCATGGTGGACATCATTGGAAGTGGTATGCCGATACTCCTTTCTATAACTACAAAGCAAACAAAGGCTATCATTGGCTCTCACCCCATTTTCCCATGGTGGAAAAACTTAATACTCATTGGGAATTCACACCACTTTTTCTACGAGGGTAGACAATTTGAAACTATTTAGACTATATGTGTGGAGCCCAAAAATTCTCATTTTTTTAGTGTACTCTACACCAAGTCCTTCCTATCGAGGCTTGTCTTGTTTAAATTGGGATTCTGACTCCCAACTTCCCCTTTTATGGGCATCTGGAAACGCTTTTGCATGTCTTCTGGTTCTATCCCAAAGCTCAAATTTCCTAGAATTAGATCCATTTTTTTTCCTTCATGACCCCACTATTTCACTTGGAAACATATCCTCTTAGGAGTTAATCCCAAACATCTGCCTATGTTCACCCAGATTTAGCATGTTTTCAAAGGGAAGATTCTATTTTAGATATGGAAAGAAAGAAATGTTTTTTCCTTTATTAATTATGTAGTTGATCAATCTTTCTTGATTTATAATAAATCTATGGTGATCTCCAATGTACTTATGCAAATTCAAGTTTAAGCAAACAAGGTGACGGTGGAGGTGGATCCCCTCTAGACCTTGCTTCACCATTGGGAGGAAGCCTCATGTAACATTGTCTAAGTGCCTCTATCTCCCACCGGGTGCTCCTTTCCTTCACCCGTGGTGGATGCGCTACCAAAATTGATCTTAGTTTTATTCTTTGAAATCACCACACCCATCGCTCTCTCAGAGGCCATTACATTGGCATATATACTCGCATGTTTTTTTGCCGTGGCTAGGGCTCTTGCCGCATTCGTGAACTCACTATCGTGGTTGGGGATCACCACCTTGCCATCATGGGTGGGAATTTTTTTTCTGCATTCAGAAAATTTAGTAAGGTTAGGGTTCTCCTTTATCAAGTAATGGAATTTACTTCATAATAGGTCACTTGGCACCCACCGCCACCTCTGCCACCATCTGAAAAATTCCCTCACCTCAACCTCGTCATTCCTACACATGTGGAAGTGGAATTGGAGGAAGAAATTATTCTATGGATGGGAGATTCTAGATCTTTGGTCAAGGACTTTTTGGTTTGGGGTGGCTTGATGATCGGGATCCGAAACTTTACTAAAGCATGTTTGTTGTTCTGAATACTTGATAGTGCCTTTTAAGTGTTTTTGGGTGATGCCTTTTGTTTTGTTGTACTCTCCTAGGCTTGGCCTAGTTTGACTCTTGTTGTTCTAGGCTCGGCCTAGCTTGTTCATGGTTTTGGGGCATGCTCTCATACTACCCACTTTTTTTTTGAAATCTATCTTGTATCTTATTGCATTAATATAATATAAGATCCCTTTTCATAAAAATAAATCTACCCCTAAAAAGCTCTCTTTATGACAAACATTCTAAACATTTCATCTCGAAATATTTGTTTTCCTATCTCAACCTTTAGTGGTGATCCCTCACATCCTACTGGTTATATGGGGTTGAGACTAGGGAAAATGTTCTCTCCTAAAAGCACAAATCAAAGTCAATTCAAAAATAAAAAAGGGATAAACAAACAATAAACACAAAGTTCTTTCATTTACAAATAAAACTACACTTCTCATCCCCACCAACCTTTAGTGATGAGCCCATGCTTCTTATTGGTAGCATGAGATTAGGAAAGGAGGAAGTGCCCTTAATCACCTATGTATTTTCCTCGGTGATTATCTCATGCTTCTTACTAGTGGCATGGGGCAAGACATAGGGGTCGTAATAATAAATCACAAGTTGTAAATAAAAATGAATAAAAGTGCTTCTAAAAATTCCCAAGAAAATGAATTAGATGTGTATGTTAAGAGAGATTCATCCCTAAAAACCATATTTTTCAATAAATAGGCCATCCATGAATCTAAATTTGGTCACACTTATAAGCAAACTTCATGTCGAACTAGGTATTTTATCTTGGTTAGGGTTGAGTTACAAGTTTTTAATTGGATCTTTGTCAAATTCTTGTCTCTTGGTCATCATTCACATTCACATTCTTCAAGTCATATAACTCACGTCCTTCTTGGATCTCGGTGATGAGCCCTCACATCCTACTAGTTGTGTGGAGTTAAGAATGGAGTGAGTTCATCTTTTCATCATACCACATTCAACACATTTTTCCAATGAAATAGAAATGCTAAATATTACTTGAGAAATAAAGTATCTAAGTTACAATTTGTTGTCATATGCATAGTCATACAAAATCATTTTGTTTACCACATTACATCATCATCCATAGCATACATTTTAAAACATAAAAACATCGAAATTCAAACCATCTAAGAGTACACAGATGAAATAAACCATAATGAAGTCAAATTTTACAAGGAATGTCAAACCAAAAATATGTCTATATATATGTAATGTCAAGTTTCTCGTGTACAATGTCGTCACACCATAGAGTAAGTGTGGTAAAAAATTCTCAATCATGATCCCAAAATACAAAAAAAATGATATACATATCAAAAATTGTTTTGAAGTAATAAATTTCCTAGGCCTATCCCTCTCTCCTAGACCCTTGTGAAGGGGTAGGAGTGGCGTGGGGACTCCTGCTACAACTCCTATGATGAGAGTAGATTAGTGCAGCAGAGAGCCTCCATGTGTAGACATTTGAGAATGACTCAACAACTACCAAGGTGAGAGACCCATGGTGGTGGATCCTCTACGTGAGTGTGCTCTCGTCGTATTTCTCTATCCTTATACAAAGTGATGTATAATCTTATCAAGGTCATCACCTCTATAGCATTCGGTGGCACAAATACATCACTATGGTGGCTGCCGTCGATGGGTGTCATGTGTCGATAAACATATGATCTTGTGTCATCTTCATAGGGATTGAAAACATCTCAAGGGGTATACTTGAATGAGATATTGTCATCCATCCATAGTGGCTAAAGTTTAATTAAATAATGGTGAGTAAGAAAAATTAAAAAAGAAAGAAAAATAAATTGGAATAAATTACTAACATATAATATAGGAAGTGAGTGTAGAAAAAGAATGTTTTACTTACTCGGGTCTTCAGAAATCCAGCTCGGATCAACAGACGATGTTGTTATAGGAGCTAGTGCATCCTCCTCGGCCTCGGCCTCCTCCTCCACCATTTTTAGGTGTACGAATTCCTCATCTATATCCTCAGGATACACTTTCTCCTCCTCTATGTATGCCTTAGCTCTAACCGTTGCTTTGAGGCCTCTCTCATCCCTTACCACTCTGAGTCTATCTCCTCCTTTGATCCCGAATTTGTCTCTACCTCCTCCTCCTCACTTTGTGTCCACAACTGCGGCAATCAAGAGCACTGTCTAGGAATAACTGCTACCCAACAGGTTGGATTTGGTACATCTTGTCGTATACCAATAGGAATCCTAGGAGTAACCACCCTCCACTCTAGTTGTCCCTGTCTGGGTGGATCTCAACTCTTGTATGCATCTATACTGTAGATACAGTGGGAGAGAATCTGCATATGGTAACCTAAATTGTTTGGGTACCATGAGTACCGAGATGAGTCTCAACTCTACTAGTCCGGTCAATCAATTAAAGCGTGGTATGACATGTGGTCAAGGTAATACCCTCCCAACCCTATCTACCGACCATATCCTAATATGGCTACGTGATCATGTCTGTTGTGGTCAATGTAGAAACTAAGCGATATGGGCCCCCTGAGAGAGAAGCCATGTCCACCCACCTCACTTATCTAATTGTTGTGGGATCTGTTATCCCAACTCCCCTCTGGTAGGGGATCATTCTCTCATACACCCATGACATAACAAGTGTGGGATGGCTAAGGGAACTATCCCCGAGTCTGACAATCCTGTAAAGGTCATGATAATTAGTGCCCAAAATATCTACTCCCCATGCGTAGACTCTACCATATAGATCTATACTCCGAACGATGGCCCCAAAAAAATAGGAACTCATTCCCGCCCTTGTCCCTAATCAAATGTGAGGCCAAGATACCAATGATGACCTTGTGCAGAGTAGGGATAGGTGTGGTGTAAACTAAAACCAATCTAACACCCTACTTAGCACTAGTATTAGGTGCAGATATATCTCCCAAATAAGTGGCCCCACTATGAGCCTCAACTGTCGAACTAGCGCTTTTTATCTGCTAACTTCCTATCGGTGATGGGAACTCCGAGAATCGGTAGACATCCTCTAAGGTGATAGTCCACTCATCTCTAACTCTAGAAAGCTGGAAAGCGGTCCAATCTACATCCTAGTAACTCACTAAGTCACAAAGTAAGTGAATTGCAGGAGCAATAAGCCGTGTCTGTGAAATCCTTCAAAGGCCAGCCCTCCCCAATAAGTACCTCTCTTTCTAGGTCAAACCCCGTAGTATTTGGGGAAACCAATCATGCTCGCAGAGCTTTGATCCATCTAACATATCCTCCATGTATCCATAAAAAATAAGAAAAGAGAAATTTAGAAAATCATAGACATATAATGAGCTCATAAAATAAATATATATGCAAGTAAAAACAAAAAAAAATCCATAATTAGCCAATAAAATACAAATTTCCTTGATGGTTATGGAACCACCGCTCGTAACAGAGTGGTGGTTGTGCATTCATCACTCTGCCTTAGTGATGGTTACGTAACCATCATTATGCGTAGAGTGACGGTTTGTGTATCCGCCACGACGGTTCTTCCCAAAAACTTAGGTCATACCCTAAAAGCTAAAAAATAAAAAAATGACAAAAAAATTAAATTCAATTAAAGGAATTATATATCCTAAGTAATGCCCCTCGTGGTCATTTTGACTATAAAATTATTAAAAATTACCCCTACACTTAGGTTTAACTAAATCCTACGGTTTAGGGGAAAAAATAAATGCAAATAACTTACCCGATTATGACCCTCTATCTTTGCCACTAGTTGCATTACCATCGTCTCGAATGCTTGTCGATTTGGTTGTACTCTCACGTGAAATAGTCACAAGTAATCCATAGCTCCAAAAATCACTAAGTGGATCATGGGTAAAAATGATTTCTATAACTGGTAAACAGTGGTATGTATAGTGTTTTCTAAAGTCATTTTGAGTGTGTGTATGTATGCAGGTTGGAGGCTTTACAAATATATTTCTTATCCCCATGGACATGGTAAGTATTCTAGTTGTTTTAGCTCAAAATGTTTTGTCGATTATGTTTTATATCTGCACTTGATTCATGTTTTATTCTTGTAGGTGGTGGGATGCTTGGATTGACATGGTTTCAAGACATGAACGAATGAGGTATAATTTCTAACTTTCCCATTTGGGAGCACCATACTCAAAACTTTCATTTTAAGCCCATTTATGGCTAAAACAATTCTTTCGAGGGGGAAATATGTACGTACCCAAAATTACATAGTACTACATTGACGAAACGGTAAAAATCTCCTTTAACGATAAATTTATTTTCCAGAACAAATGATGAAGTTTGGATCCCATTTCCTTCTCTACCATGCACATATATGACTTATTCTTCATTATTTCTTAGTTCCTTATATTTTCTTACCTTTGTAA
Organism: Taxus wallichiana var. yunnanensis; assembly: GCA_018340775.1. Taxonomy (NCBI): domain Eukaryota; kingdom Viridiplantae; phylum Streptophyta; class Pinopsida; order Cupressales; family Taxaceae; genus Taxus; species Taxus wallichiana. The sequence goes on from CM031242.1 coordinate 877,116,278, forward strand.
ATGCTTTTTGCCCCATTTCCTTAGTGTTTTCTTCTTTATGTATGTAAGCCGGTCTATAGAGGCTAAACATTCTGTGCGCTTTAATATGAGACTCTAGATGCGATTTCTATATGTGTGTTTGCAAAGTTCTCAAGTGTCTTTCACACATTTCTTGACCATTTAACCTAATTTTAAGCTTGTTGGATACGTATGGAACTCCTCTTCCTTCCATATTATTCTTATAATGTTGACTTCCCCTTCCTAGGTTGATTTGGTATTTCTTGATTGCAAGTGTGATGGACATCTTCCCGTTATTTTTCTATTAAAACCAAGCTTTTTCCTAAGAATTGGTTGGAGATTCTTCATTTTTATTGCATCGTTACTCTGCTAAAATCTTGTCAAGAAGTACACAAGCAACTCAGATCATTTCCTTGTTGCTTCATTTCCTACATATAAGACCACCGAGCCTAAACCACTGCTCCAGGTGTCCTCACCATTTCTTCTACAATCAACCAACTTCACTCCCTGGACCAATTGTAATCATCTTTGGAAAGGAAGTTGAGGGGATAAAGAGAAGCATAACCATGCTTGGGAATCATATTAGTTCTACGATAACTAGGTTGGGGATGTTATTTTAATTTTCTTCAAATATTTTTAATCTAGAATCAATATTTTTCATTAAATTAATAAAAGTAATATAGCTTGTTTTAAAGGGGAAAAATTTATAGTTGTTCATTTTCTGTAAGAAGCTTTCCCGAGAATTTTCTGAGAAAGGATTAGGAGTGAGTTCTGTGCATTAGTTTCCTTATTTCTTCATTTAGAATATTTGTAGATTTCATTTTCTTTATCAATTAGATTTACATGCATACGAATAATCTTCCAATGACAAAACTTCTTCCCTGCTTATCCCTATGGATCTGCTAGGGAAAGAAGCTTGAGGAAGCTTATGTATCTATGTTTTTATTGTGTTTCTTCACTGTTAGTATTTTTTTGTGCAATCCATTGCTCTACCAGGGAAGTCTCAAGGGAAGAAGAAATTTCTTCTAAGAAGCCTTATTTCTTCTCGTGTTTCGAGGTGAGGCAATTAGAAGAAGTAGAAAATCCACAATTACAAATTGGAAAATACCTTTGTTTAAATTAGATTAAGCTTCACTTCTGTAATAGAGGAATAACCACATTAGGCTATTCTCTGTTTATTTTATTTTAGTATAGAAGTATATGTTATTTAATTTAGAAGCAATTTCCCTTGTCTGTAGATTTATTTTATTTTATTTCTAGTAAACAGAAAACCCAAAAACATAGATTAGAAGTTAATTAGATTTACTTTATTCATTTACGTTAAAAGCTTCTTGAAAATACGAGAAAAAGTAATTATATAGTTATTTATTTATTTATTTAATTAAATATTTGCAATTATATTTAATTGAATTAAAGGGGAAATCAATCACTTTATTTAATTCATATTTACTTGCTTTGTTTATTTAAAGGTAGGAACTTAGATTAATTATATTTGGAATGCAAAAATCCCCCTCGTTTCCATAGGAGCCTAAGCTACTAGATCTTAGATTTATTTCCCTTTGGTTTCTTGTGTGATTGTTTGTTCTCGTAGTTTCTTTGTTTGTGCCCACATGACCATTGGTCCATGCAACCAAGCGTAGAGTTTGCAACCCAACTGTGCCACAACCAAACATTAATACATGCTTGATATAAATTCACCAAGGCTTACATTAGATTATGTTCAAAACTACCCAGTCCCACTGATATTATTTACCAACCCATTGCTTTGACAACGAGGTAGATCTCATGCAGAGGAGTTCTAGGAAAACCAACCATGTAGAGATTAGATTTCACAATCTCGGCTTTCTTACCCCATCTTTTGTCATATTTTCATGACCTACTTCGAGAGGAATTCATAGACGAAGAAGGTCAATTTCTTCGTGTTCCATAACCAAGTAGAGTCTTATTCATTTCTATCGATATTGACCATGACTTATATACGACGAACATCCTTGATCGTAACATCACCCTTGAGCAAGTAAGACATGCGTTTATTTTCCTCAACAAACAAATACCCATTTGGCTATTTGAGAACATTAGGTTGCCTTTATTTATTTTCATCACTTCCACCTATTCCACCTACATCCTATTAACTCATCCTACTACCATCCAATTCATTTCATTCTAGTTATCCTGGAATGACCTTAGGAGGTCGCTTGTGTCTAGGAATCACGTGTTGATTCTCGGCGCATACAGATAACATCACCGAAAAGTGTAAAAACCATATGGTAGAAGGCTGTAAGGAGAAAATTTCATAAACTCGGAGGTGTAAATAAAGAGAAGATGGATGATTATCCCAAAGGGAAGATGAAAATTCTGAAAAGAGCAAAAAAAACCTAAGGTAGATGTTATAAGAATAAGGTTGTCAGATAGAAATATAGGTCCAAGCAAGGCCATGAGCCTAAGTGAGGATGTGCATAATATCACAGCGATCTAATGGGAAAGACCGGGGCATACAAATCAAAATGTTGATATTGTTGTCGAGAGAAGTTTGATGAAGTAGTGAGTTTGAGAAGAAAGGGTGAGAGATAGTAGTTGAATACCGAAAATCTCAAGCTCCTTCATGCATGAAACATTTTAAGGAATTGGGCATATGTTGGTTCTTTAAAGATGTGGCCTTCATTGGTTTGAAGATGATATGTGTTAGGACCTATGATATCTTTGATGAGGTAGGGACCCCACCATTTTTGAGCATATTTTCCTTCTTTATCATGTGTATAATAAAGTTTAAGAATGAGGTTTCCCACGTCGAAAGTATGCGGAAAAACAAGTTTTTATGTTGTTTGACAAGGCATTTTTTATGTTTCTGATTACGAGTGTATGCTTTGTCACGTCATTCTTCTAATAGGTTGAGGTCATGGAGATGGGATTCATGGCATTCCTCGTTTGGAATGATCTAGTGAAGGTAAATGCAAAGTCAAGGGAGTTCTACCTTGAGTGGAAGAACCACCTCAACTCCATAGGTAAGTGAAAATGGGGTTGCCCCAGTGGTCATACAGACACTGGTGTGGTATGCCCATAATGTAGGATATAACTTCATATGCCAATTTTTTCTTGATTCTTGGATTATCAAGATCTAATATATTATTGAGAATTTATTTGTAGACTCGGCTTGTCCATTGCATTGCGGATGATATGGTGTTGAGAATCGATGTTTGATTTTGAACTTAGTGCAAATTTTCTTCATTTCTTTACATTTGAAGCTCCCACCATTGTCAGATATGATGGTGTGGGGAATTCAAAAGAGGAAAATGATTTGATTGAGGATAAATTTGGATGTAGTAAGACCATACATATTAGTGAGAGGCATGGATTCAACCCACTTAATAAAGTATTTTGTGGTTATGATGATGAATACATGACCATCTTGAGATCAAGGAAATTTCCCGATGTAATCCAATCCCCATGTACTAAAGGGCTAGGGAGATGCAATGGATTGCAACTTAGTCAGGGGGGAATGAATCAAGTCATCATGATATTAGCAAGGTTGATTTTTTTGGAAAATATGTGAGCATCAAATTCTAGTGTAGGTCCGTAGTAACCCATACGTAGGAACTTGTGTGTAATAGCATGACCATTACAATTTCCACCGCAAGTGCCCCCATGTGCTTTTCTAAGACAAGGCGAACCTCATATTTGTTAACACATCAAAGTAGGGTACCTTTAAAGTTACGATAATATAATATGTTGTCTTTAAGTATGTATTTGAGAGCCTTTTTACGTATGTGTAGTTGTGTTCGGGGTCAATAGCTTCTAGGTAAGTCTAGTATTATATGAATTGGGAAATGTCCGAATACCAAGGGTCATGTGAAAGGCTGTATGGATTGATACGGTAGACATCTTGAATGTCCTAAGGAGGTAAAGTGGTTAGAGTATGACATATTATTATAAGGGTATCATCATGAGAATCAGAATATGACTGAAACCGAGTGACATACATGGAAAAGGATCAACAAAGATATTCTATTCATGTGAGATTGATTTAATGGTAAATGAAGTGAAGAATTGCATGAACTCCTAGACTATGTCACAAGAAGCCTTGATTTTTTCACCGTGACATTGATATGCATCACTACATGTTGACATACTAATTGAGAATCCCTCATGGCATGAAGATAGGATACATTCTTAGCCAAGGTGGCTTATATACCTAAGATAAGAGTCTTATATTCTGCCATGTTGTTAGTGATTTCAAACTCAAGTTGATAAGAAAGAGGGAAAGCTGTCTAGGTATCAGTGAGAACACAACCTGTCCCAAATCCTTGGAGGAACTTTTCCTTGTCAAAGTGTAGTGTCCATGATGGAGATTGATGGTGGCATCCTCATCGATGATTATGGCCATTGGTTTGGTTTTAGGCAGAGGAAGTGCTTCATACTAGCATTGGAGGATTACATCGAAGACCATCCATGAAGCTATAAAAGTATTATTTTATGGAAATGATGTTTTATGCCCTCAATGAGGAGGATGTCCTCATTGAGTAATGCATCATGAATAGGCTAAAGGGTAGGGATAGGATCAAAAGCCAACTAGTCCACTATGACTTGGCATTTTACCACCCTTCTGTGATGATATATAGGTCAAAATTCATTAGGAGGGTCATCCACTTCCCAATGCAATCCATGGGGAGGATAGCGTGTGAGAAGAAGTGTCGTCAAGGGATATGTATGGATAATGATGTAAGTAGTTTGATACAACATGTAGTGATGTAACTTCGTAGTTGCGTAATATATGGATAAACAAGCCTACTCAATGGATGTGTTTCATGCTTCATAGTCCAGTAAGGCTCAAATAACATAATAGATAGCATGCCTCTTGCCCCTCTTGTCTTCTTATTTCAACATTTCCCTTACAAACACCTAAGCTGGAAGAGTTGTATAGTAGAAAAGGTTGATCTGGCGAAGGAGGTTGTAAGGTTGGTAACAAGGACAAAGAGTGTTTCATATTGTCGAATGTTTGTTGACAGTCTTTGGTCCACTCTAGTTTGGTATATTTTCAAAGGATAATTAATGGCATGAGTGTGATAGGTAAAATCAAGGACAAATCATTAGATTGCGCAAGTTTTCCGAGGAAAGTGTGTATGTTTTATATGGAGGATGGTTGTGGCATGTCAAGGATAGCTTTAATATTTATTGGGTTGACATTGATACCATGTTTAGATACTAAGAATCCTAGGATTTTTCCTCATGTCACCTTGAATATGAATTTTCCAGGATTGAGGCGAACCTTGTATTTGTGAAGGCATCCTAAGGCAATGTCTAAGTCATGAGCGTGATCATCAGTGCGTCAAGATTTGATGAGTAGATCATCAACGTAGACTTCGACTATTTTATGTATGAGATCATGAAAGATGTGTGTCATGGTGCATTGATATGTTGTGCCAGCGTTATTGAGTCTAAAGGGAATTTTTACGTAATAATAAGTGCCCCATTCCATAGTAAAGGTGGTCTTATGTTGATCTTCAAGAGAAAATTGAATTTAAGTCATCTTTAGGACACACGAGGTTAAGGTTTTGAAATTCAATGCAAATAGGATGGCCAAAGTTTCCTTCTTTCGAACCAAGATGATATTGAACACCTACTTAGAATAATCCATTGTACAAATGAATTTTGCATCTAAGAGTTTGATGATTTATTTATGACATAAATCATTGATCTTGGGAGGAAACTTCCTTATATTTTTCCAAATGGGAGCGGCATCGGGATAGGTAATGATGTTATGGGAGACAATTTTAGGATCAATGCCAAGCATATCGAGCATATCCCCATGCAAATACCTCTTTATGTTTTCATAATACTTCTATGTGGTGTTCACATAGGTGAGGAAAGCAATCACCAAGCATGACTACGTGTGTGGGATTGTCATCAATATATACAATAATAGTTTATTTAACCAATATAACATTTCTACCTTGGAAATGATATGGGGCTTCGGGTAATTTAGCTACTTCTTCTGGCTAGGGTCAAGAGTAACGACATAATCATGAAAGTGCATAGGTGTCTTAGAGAAGTTTCCCAACTTATGATGATGTTGAGGGATTTTATCTTCTCGGGCATATAGGAGTTCTAGAATATCATAATCATTATTAAGGGTAGGGAGAGACCCATGGTATTCTACATCAATTTCTAGGCCTATGTATCACCTATTTTCTCTATGTTTCCTAGAGTGGTTTATCATATATCTAATATCCAAGTGTCTAAGGTGACCAATGTTGAGTGTAGAGGCTACCTTAGAAGTTGGTGTGGTTGGTGGAGTTTTTAAAGAGAGTAACTGAAGCATAGCCATATATTTTCTCAATGACCCAAGGAGTATCAAGGAGTGGCATATTGGTAGGAGGTACTTAAGGAAGTGTTTATTCTTCATCCTCACTTGTCACTAGTATCATAGATGGGGATTCATAGGATTTGTCGATGGTATTAGTTTCAAATCGGGAAGACTGTTCCCATTGGTAGTGCTATACTTCTAAGTCTTTAGACTCAAGTTACAAAATGATGTAACCTTCATTGAAGGTAATCACTTGTCCTTTAAAATTAGTTTATGAGCATCGTTGATCCTTAGACTTTAATTATCTCTTAATTGTCAATCCAAGGTAGTGTCCACAACTCTTTACAAAAAGAAAATTATTCAAACCGTGGTCAACATATATTCACTAACGAACTCAATCAAATACTATTCTAAATGCAATCAAGAAGTGAACTCTATCGATAAAACAAGAGATTATTTAATTCAAAATTAAAATACTGAAAGCAATGAAATTATAGTAAATTGAAAAAATGCTGAATAACAAAGATTAAATAAAACAAGAAATTATACCTTCATGTTGGGGAGGAGTGACCCTTTCTCCTTCTCTCTGATCTGGTTTAGAATTGCAAATCACACAAGTCGATTTATCCCAAAATCATGTACTTTATTGAATAGAATAATTCTTTAATAGAAATACACAAACTAACTTTACCATTCTACTACAAATGCAATTTTATATCAAGAGAAATCCTTTTCACTCAAGGAGAGAATAGTTTATTTGTAATAATTAACTACTACTCTAACTGAAATATCTATATGAAAACAAATGATTGATGAAGAGTTAAATTGTGGAAGAATAAGTGCATGCCACACTTAGATCATATTCATCTTTTAAACTACAAATGAAGTTCTGTAATTAACTCTCAGTTGAGATGATTTAACTGTGCTAGAAGATGTCAAATTTTTTACATTGAATCTCTACAATCTTAGTGACTATAAGTTGTTATGTTCATTTGTTCCACGTCTCCAATCAACTAGGAGTTAATTCGAGCTTGCATGATCTATATAAGTTGCATGTTGTTTTAGATGATCATCCATGTTTCATGCCCTTTTCATCATATCAACCCATGTGTTGGCCAAATCAACTCACCTTCTTTCCATCCGAGCCCTTTTCTTTCTTCACATGAGTCCTGCGCACTCCAAACGAGTCCTGTGCCAATGCATGGACGAGTCTATGCTAGTGCATGGGAGAGTTATATAGTCTTAAGCAATTCTTGCACTAGTGCACGAACGAGTCATGTGTTAGTTCATGTATGAGTCCTGCAATAGTTTAAGATATGTTCTTCAACACATTATTAATGCACATAAAGATCCATTTAGACTCATTTTTATAAACATACACAAGATGAAAATAACAAGATTATGCACAAAAATTCCTTTCAAATATACTAAAGTATTAATTACAAAATGATAATATAAGTCTTAGCACGAAACAATGACACTACAAAATAGGGGTTTATATAGGCATTAACAGGCTCATCACTCCACACTTAAGGTTTAGCGGGTCCTCCTACAATCTATTCAAGGACTCAACAATATGTTTATAATTGTACTCATTGGTAAAAGTAAGCCATGTCTCATCTTGCTTTGTATTACAAAACCCAAAGAATTTTATCATTGTATCCCTCCATGTTTTGTAGCTTACTTTAGGTTGATCCTAGGTGGTGTTCCATCATGGCACATGTGCTAATATTAATGGAGTTTTTTATCTCATTCCTATCCATTTCTCTTGCATTTACAACATAATTTTGTAGAGTCCTTAGCCCTTTTTAATTACCGGTGGAGATTGGTTGGTGAAAAAATCTCCTTCTTCCATAACTTTGGAAGAAGTCCATTCCTTTGACAAGAAAGAAAAGTCATGTTAAAGTTTGGGAGTACATACTCCCAAAAATATGATACACAAGTTGAAATATTTTCTTTGTACTTGTCCACAAGCTGCAGACAATAAACCTAGGATTGATATCTCCTGAAGAATCTGATTGGAGCTGGGAGATCATGCCTCATTAAGAGGCTGCATTAGTTTATTCTCTCACATATTCCCCTCTTTTCTCATGCCATATAGATTGATGTCTTAAAGTGGAAACAAAGACCTCAATTGCACTTCTCCAACATACAAATTGATTGGAATTTCTATTTGCTTAGGGAGAAGAAACTTATGTACATAAAACTCACATAACATATTCTTGCCAATTGTGTCTACTGATGTATATGCCCTAAAAAATTGTTTATCATTATAAAACTCTATGGACTCAGTGGAACATACTCTAGAAAATTTCCACTTGAAGAACTTCTCTTTCAAGAATAATGCATAAAAATTGGAAGATTCCCTACAAGAAAGGGCTTGGTCATATAACCTGCAGATAAGAAGTATGTTATCTTGAAGTATCTTTTTTCTTCTTTTAACACTTTTTTTTTCTTCTGCCACTCCTCTGAGATCATAACATTCTTTCATCCATTTTACCATTCCTTTCAACATAATGATATGGGGAAATACAAAGTTTTTTTGATTTTTCTAATCAGTGGTTTCTACAGACTTTGTTTCCTTCCTATCTTCTTGTAAGAGCACAAGTTCTATGGTCAATTATTTAGTTATAGACTGAAGACACTGAATCCTTTTTGTTTTTATCTTCTGTATCATGTTGTAGTTGTTGGATTACTTCTTATTTCTACTCTAGTGATTGTTGGAGATGTTGAATTTTCTCTTCCTTCTCTTCCTCCAATTGAGATAAATTTTCCTCTTTTGTTTGTAAAATAAGTTGTAATTAAGAAATTGATTCTTGAGATTACCTGGAGCTCATACTGAACCTTGGAAATAGATAACACTTGGGGAGAATTGTATCAGAATAAATAGGTGAGCTAGGCTCACCTTCCAGCATGACGGATTTCCCTTTGTCATGAATGGATGTCCCCAACCATGATTTGTGTTTTATTAATCTCCATCTTAGAAATAGGGCATGAAAGGGATACAAAGTGAGGTGAAGAAGAAGGAGGCATATGGTTTAGAGATTACATGATGGCAGTAGCTTCTTATTCCTCCTTTGAAGGAACATTTTCTATTTGATGTTCATCAAGGGTTTGGGTAGCCCTGATGACCTAAGGCATTTCTTTGGCCTCTCTAAGGTAGAGGGCCCTCTTTCAAGAACCAAAGCAGGTTCAAGGGCATACTTATTTTGAAATTTAACCCACTTTTTAAGCCCATGACATTTCTTAATGAAATGGTGCTTACAAATGAGGTGGATAAGGCCTTGGAATTTGAGGTAAGAGGAACCCCATCAGAATTTCTCAGAAGCAAAGGAAATAAAGTCAAATAAAATTGAGGCAAATTAACCTTGTTTTGGGCTTTGGCCTGACCATGGCATAGGTGAATGAGGATTCTAAAAAAATGCCTAAAATAACCTCATATTGACCATCACATGTAAAGTATTTAATCACCCATTTAGCTACATTCGCCCATGGCTCAGAAAAGTACCCCTTTTTATGCCCTTAGCCTTTCCCTTATTATCAATAACCAATTCTAATTTCTCTTTTTTTCAACAATTTTTTTAATAATTTCGAGTAGGGGATCCCAAAATTAACCGATTTCTCTTCCTCACGGAATGCCATAAATGTCACTAATTATGGAAGGGTTGAACAAGATTTTCTTACCTTTCAATTTTGAATGTCCCTCCTCCATGTTCACTTTGTGAATTCTTCTATCATTCTTGGGTTGAATTCCTCATATGCAAGCATGAAGTATAACCACCCTACTTTCTCAAAAGCGATTTCTATCGAGAGAAATTCCATCAAATTTTTGGTTCATGATGGGGCTGAATTCCCATGGTTGGTATTTGGAACAAAGAAAGTAATGGCGTAGGAATGAAAAAAAGATAGAGTGGGATTGGGGTAGTGACGACACATGAATGAAAATTTGTTAGTGCAGGAGTGGGACCGATGGAAAGCGCGGGAATGGAGTGATGTCAATGGAAAATAGAAAGAAACAAGGAGGAAAATGGTTTTATATGGAAACAACATGAATTGGGTAAAATTTAACCAATTGTGATGAGACAATGAAAGCATGGAGAATAACTTGGTATGTGAGAGAGATTAATTGGGGATGAGTGTCAGATTTACTCGAGATATGGTGTGCGTGTGAACATATTGGAAATGGAGTCATCATTTCACACAAGAATAATAATTATCACCTCATAATTAAAATTTTTAGCATTTAAAAGGGAAGTAATTGCACATACCTTGTTAATTATCACTTGTCAAATCTGATAAGAAGCACTTAGATTCTCCTTTTTCTCTCTCCACATGTTGTCTCAACACATTTATTGATGGCATGATTTTGGGGGTAACCACCATCGTTGGTTTTCACCACCGCATTTATTATTATTATTATTATTTTAATATTAGTTTATTTTTTTAGAAGCAATGACCGTCATTTCTAGTTTTCAATCATTACTTCATAAGATGATGAATGTCATTTCATCTTTTCATCCATCCCCTATTTATTTTTGATGAGAACTAATTTAGCCTTGCGTTGTCTTGGACAATTAAACTTTTTCAAACAATTCAGAGCTGCATTTTCTTGTAACATCTTCTTGAATTCCTCTTTTGATGTTGGATTTTAGTATATCCTCAATCTATGGCCATTAACCAACATTAATATTCTTTCACCATTAATTTGAATCACTGTATAGTCCCATTGTTGAAGACTTCATCAATTTGATATGGACCCATCCATCTTGTTTATAATTTTCCCTTAAATTTCTTGTACTTTGAATCAAATAGAAGAGCCCAGTCTCCTTTTTGAAACTTCCTATACTTAATATGACTATCATGCCACACTTATCTTTAATTTTTAATGATTTTTGTTTGATGAATTTCTTGCACTTCATTTCATCTAACTCATTTAGTTGAAGAATCCTTGCTTGTTGTGCTTCTGATAACTCAATTCCCACTTCAACAATTGTTCTTAATGTCTGAATTTCAAATTCTATAGGAAAGATAGGCTTATTTCTATAAAAAAACTCATAAAAGAGTGAATCTTTTAGTTGTTTTCCAAGTGGTATTAGAATATCATACTACTTCATGTAGCTTTTGAACCTAATTTTTCCTTGAGATATCCACTATATTGGTTAGGATATTCTCCAATTCTCTGTTAGTGACTTCCACTTGACCATTGGATTGTGGATGGTATGGGGATGATTTATTATGCCTTAGCTGATATGTTTCCACAAAGGAATTGATTACTCTGACATAAATTGTGGTCCTTGGTATGAAATAATGGATCTTGGTGCTCCAAACCATTAGAAGATATGTTCATACAAGAAGTCTACAACTTTCTCATCCCTTGCATATTGGAGAGCTTGCACCTCAACCCATTTTGTAACATAGTTTGTACAAACCAAGATGTATTCTTTTCCTTGAGAAGATGGGTCAATTGGTCTAATGAAATCTAATCCCCACTTCTCAAATGGATCTAGAAGAACCTAAGGTTGGAGTGGCATCTCAGATGTAAATGTTGGATTTCCCATCCTTTAACATTGATCACATTTCCATACATACTTTTGACATCTTTATATAATGAATGCCAATAGTAGCCAACTCCCAAGAATTTTTGGATAGTTCTCTTGACTGAATAGTGTCCTCCTGATGGTTCATCATGACATGCTCGAGTATGTCAAATATCTCATCCTCAGCTACACACTTGCGTAATACATGGTTAGGTCCACATTTGAAAAGCATTCCATTAGTCCATGTATACATCACACTTTGTTTAATTAATTACTTTCTTTGTTTATGTGTGAGGAAAGATGGGAACTTCCTTGTAGCCAAGTAGTTAGCCATGTCTGCAAACCAAGGAGAGATAGTTGAGATTAAAAACAAATGTTCATCCGGAAAATCATCATTGACCTACTCCTCTGTACCTGAAATGGTTAGCCTTGAGAGAAAGTCAGCCACCACATTTTATTTCCTGGTTTATCAATAATTTTGATGTTAAATTCTTGTAATAACAACAACCACCTTACAATTCTACCATGCACTAAAGGTTTATTCATTAGATACTTGATAGCAGAATGATCAAGTATGAAAAATTACTTCATATCTTGTAATGTAATGACAGAACTTGTTAATTACATAAACAACTATAAGAAACTCCTTCTCTGTGGTAGTGTAATTCCTTTCAGCAGGGGAGAGGTTCTTGCTAATGTAGTAAATAACATGCATTTCTTCTCCTTCCTCTTGTTGTCCAAGTACACCTCCACTACTTCATTGGAAGCATATATTTGTATGTGGAAGGGAAGCTTCCAATTTGGTCCTCTTAAGACCGGGGTATTTGAAAGAGGGTTTAAAACCCGTAAGCGAAGATCACGAGGGACAACATGCACATCAATGGACATGCGAATGATAGCGTGAAGAGATCTCGGGAGGAGCGAGCATCAACCGAATGTGCATGCAAAGATTTGAAGCACGGGTAGAACCTGGTTAAGCCATAAAAATCTACTCTATCTCGTAGATCAAATGGGGTGTACATATAGGAAGTGCTGAGTAACCCCTAGTGCTGCAATCATGACAACTCGAGTAGAGAGGGGGAGTTACATTCCCAGAATAGAAGTGTAACTCCCAATGATGCATATGATGCAATCGACGCACTAACGCTCTTTGACCTTTGACATGCACCGATGCACCGACGCATAAGAGAATCTCATAATGACCCCTAAATGACACACGTGGACCTACGATCTCACCTAAGTGAGATGACTCACCTAATGATGTGGAAAATACACACACCAACACCCCCCCTTCATCATAACTTAGGATGAGGTGGCAAGTCAGAAATGAGAAATGGGTCCCAGCACAAATCCTGATGAGGTACCCATGCACAAAAAAGGTCCCAAGTAGTGAAGGAAAACCCAGTGGGAAAAACATCCACCACAAGAGAACAAAACACTCTCTAATCTAAGAAAGATGCCAAATATGGGTCCCACCATAGACGAGCCTAAAAGGGTACCCATGTACAAAGAGGTAATCTCTCGGAAAGATGAAGAAGAGAGAAGAAGAGGGAGACGAGAGGAATGCAGAAGATGCCATGGACGGATATGAACTCTGCAACTCTAGGAAGTCTCCCAAGAAGAATGTCGATCATGAGATCCTCTGCCTCTAGACTGAAGAAGAGCCACCCGCAACGAACTATGTGTGCCTACCCTTAGGAAGGACATAAATGTCGTCTTTGGAAGTTTTCCCACTCTAGAAAGGAAACTGAAGGTAGCAACATGAAGAACTCTGAGTCTGGTGCACGGAAGTGTGACATAGGTCTAGCGAGTGAGTGCCAAGGAACCGAAGGTAATGCCACGTGCATAGAACTATCAAAGTGAAAAAGAGGAACACCCGCAGAAAGGATGTCCAAGTGATGTGAAGGGAACAAAACATCCTCCACAATAAAAGGGATCCACAGCTAAGGGTGGATCAATGAAGGTCTCTGGAAATGTGGAAGTGACATGATTCTCGGAAGGGGCACTCCCAACAACAGAGATGATGAACTCCTCTGAAACACCTGTAGATGGATGAGGGACTTGTAGTGCATCACAAGTAGACTCTGCGAAAAGATGACAAAGGTCAGGCAGATACTCATCCCAATGAGGGGGCTCAACAAACAGAAGAGTGATGTCAGATAGGTATGAGTCATCCAATGAAGGTAGAGGAGTGGAAGGGGCCTCACACACTGAAGGTGGAAAAGAGGCGGGTGTGATGACTATATGAGACTGAGAAGGAGACTGCTTGATATCTGATGAGATGTGGGAAGTGTCAACACTCTTTGGAATAGTGAGAGAAAGAGGAGAAGAGTCCTCTATAGTACTCTCTACATCAGAATTGGGTGCACAATCCTCGTCATCAGAAGTAGAACCAAACGAGTCTATGTTAGTGGAACTGCCATCACATGAAGAAATGGAGAGACAACTAAATCATCAACAATAACAACAACGACTACAGTATGTGAAGGGTCTCCATAGAGGGATTGAAGAATGCTCCAGACACGGTGAGGTGGATTTGAGTGTGCCACGTGAAACCAGAGAGATCGAGAGACATGCATCATCATGTGACCAAATACATGGTCGCAAGTGTCGAGAAAGTCCTCTAGATGACGATGATCAAGCGGGTGTAGGAACTGGCCCAAGCAAGAAGGGTAAAAGACCCTCGTGGGCAAAGTAACGTTCCATGGAAGCACGCCAAGCTGAATAGTTCCCTCTCCCGGTGAGAAGTGGCGGAGGCTGCAGAAGGGATCCTATGACACTCAAGTCTAGAAAGAGCACTCTCCATGATGAAAAATGCAAGATGCACGAAAGCAAGACGTCGGACTCGACCGATAATGTGTCTGCATGTGAAAGCCCAAGAGTACAATCAACCCCCAAAATGTGGCACTTTATAAAGTAGTGTGTTTACAAAAATAATAATCCCATCATGTAGAATGTGAAAAAACATGCAACTTTGACTAAAGAAGTGCTCAGATCCGAGCAACGAGTCAAAAGTTATAGCAAAAAACAATTCCCGCAACTGATGAGAAAAAGCAATAAACGCTGCAAAACACATTAAAAAAGTGCACGAGATGGGTGCAAAGGGTATCGTGTGGGTACTCATTGGAAATGACACGGAATTTTAGGTAGGGTTTGTTTTGACTGCGAGCGGGGATTAGCCTCCTGCCAACCCTGGACCTCGCCCTCCGTCTTCGACAAGCGTAGGAAGGTTTAATTAAACAAGCCAAAAACAACCTAAATTTAATTACATGCCATGAATGAAATGTTTTGTTTTTTAATCACCCTAAAACATTAAAAAGAAGGTGATAGGAGGGCCCACATGGAGATACTCTTTGACCAAACTGAAGATGCTTTGGGAATGCATGCTGTGGAGCCCACGTGGAGCAAAGCAGTGCATTGGTTCAGAGTGCAAAGGAAATCCACGTGTGGAGGAGCTAGAGGGAGGTGGAGCTGGTGCTGCAGGTCGCAGAGGTTGAAAATGCCCAAGGCCACATCCCTAGAAGTCTTCGCAGGTGGGAGGTGCTGCAGGCAGTGAGAGCTCCACGTGGAGGTCAAGGGAGTCGTTGGAGTTGTTGGCTGCGTCCAAGCAAGAGTCTGAACCAAATTCTCGCATGTAAATAACAACGAACATACAGGGATCTAAAAACGAAGCCTCATGAACCAGGAACAACACAAAGTTAACACTATTCCCTTTTCTTTTCAACCACGAATAACTAGGCCAAAAAAATGAGTTGAACTGGAGATGATGGCTGTGTAGAAGCAAACGTTGGAGTGCTGAGCAGGAGGTGATCCACGTGCTGGAGAGATTACGTGGGAGCACGACAGGGAGCAAGAGGCAACAAGGAACCATGAAGACCATGCAAGGGTCACAACAATATGAATAGTGAGCAAGAAATGCCGAAGAAGCAAGATGTCGAGTGGTTGAAGACTATCCAAAACCCAAACAAAGCACGAAGCTATGGAGTCCAAGCCCAACACCACTATAAACCCAGTAAAACCAGCACTTCTAGAGCTCAGATCTGAAACTGTAAACACTCCAAAACTACATGCAAGGATGCAAAAACCATTAAACCCCAAAAATGAAGCCACGAACACCCGAAAAAGGTATGAAGCCCGAATCAGTGCAAGTAGAGCATGGTCAGAATTTCCATTACGACACACGCAACAAGAACTAGATATCACGCCGAAAGCTGGAAAACACGCAAAAAAATGTTGATGAGTGCACGGATCCACAAGATCCACTCTGATACCATGAAAGAGGGTTTAAAACCTACAAGCGAGGATCACGAGGGATGACGTGCACATCAACGGATGTGTGAACGGTAGCGTGAAGAGATCTCGGGAGGAGTGAGCATCAACCGAATGTGCATGCAAAGATTTGAAACATGGGCAGAACCTAGTTAAGCCATAAAAATCTCCTCTATCTCATAGATCAAATGGGGTGTACATATAGGAGGTGCTTGAGTAACCCCAATGCTGCAATCATGACAACTCGAGTAGAGAGGGGGAGTTACATTCCCAGAATAGAAGTGTAACTCCTAATGACGCATATGACGACCTTGACGCTAACACACGACGACGCGATGATGCACCGACGCACCGATGCACCGAGGCGTAATAGAATCTCATAATGACCCCTAAATGACACGTGGACCTACGATCTCACCTAAGTGAGATGACTCACCTAATGATGTGGAAAATACACACACCAATAGTATTTATCAATTTGTCCTTAATAGTGTTAAAATATTTTTGGCATGCTTCTGTCCACTCAAATTTATAGTCTGTATTAGAAGGAAACATAGTGGAGAAGCTAACTTATTGAAATTTGAAATAAATATTCTATAATAACCAACATGTCCAAGAAATATTCTTACTTCTATTTGATTTGTGGGAGATGGAAGTTTTACAATGATGTTGACTTTATCTGGATCTACCTTGATTCCCTCAGCTGAAACATGATGGCCCAAAAATATACCCTGCTCCATCATGAATAGACATTTCTCATGGTTTAAGGATAACTAATGTTTCTCACACCTTGAGAGGAATTTTTATAAATTATCAATTGCCTCTTGGAATTTTTCCCCATAAACTGTGAAGTCATCCATGTAAATCTCAACACAATCATGAGTGAGATCAACAAATATTGCTAACATGGCTCTTTGGAAAGTAGTAGGAGCATTACATAAGCCAAAAGGTAAGACCCTATAGGAAAATGTCCCCCATGGGTAGGTAAAAGTAGTTTTATCTTGATGACCTAGCATATTTACAACCGTATTAAAATCATTTAGATGATCTGCTACTGAACCATTCTCAGACATCTTCATATTAAACAACTTTTTCATTAAAAATATCTTATTAGAGGCAGAGGGTTTTTCATACAACTTCCCTAATGCATCCATCAGTTCTTTTGTATTATTTTCCTTTGAAACATTAAATAATACCGAAGATGCAAGACACATCCGGATTGTCCCAAGTGCCTTCCTATCCAACAAATCCCATTCCACATCTATCATGCTCAAGGGTTTGTTCACCTTCTTAGACAACGAAGTATAAAGATCCTTCTGATAAAGGTAATCTTCCATCTGCATCTTCTAAAGATTGAAATTCTACTGTTGAATTTATCAACCCTAGATCTTCCATCATCTACCATAGCTCCCACTCAAGATAAAACTTTCCTTGTGATTCAACACTTTAGAAAACCAAACTAGGCTCTGATACCAATTGTTAGGAAATAAGGGATAAAATATGTGGAATAATCCCTCAGAATTGCAACAGTAGAAACTAATATGCAGAAATTATTACATATCTCAAATAAAATTGCAGAATAAAATAACACAACATAAAGAGATAGTATTTAACGTGGTTCACCCAATTTGGGCTACGTCCACCAAGAATCACTTGCTCATATTTTATTACAAGCCACCGCTCTCTTAATACAATACCCAGATCTATTTGGAGCTATGCTTAACAAACTCTATAAAATTCACAGCTGAATTCAAAGCACATCCGTAATGTTTTTATTCATATATCATATGCATAAAACCACATAAATAGAGAATTGCTTAAGCATTTTTAAAAAGCGTCAGGTATCAAAACCATGGGCAAAAACCGTCCCATAAACCTATGGGTCAAAATCCCACCCATATGAGAAAATCACGTTTCGATATATCGGAGCACGTTTTAAGGCCCAACACTTTCACACATGAAAATAGGCTCCACAAACCTAACAATCTCCCACTTGGAGACTAGTTTTCCTCTCGAGCAAGATTCTCAAAACTTCATTAGTTTTCGTGAAGACCAACCAAAGCGAACACATTTTCAGTTTTCTCCTTGTGACCACCTTGGTCATCATGTCTGCAAGATTTTGACTGGTATGAATCTTCTCCAGCCTTCAACTTCTCTTCCTCCAAAGCTATCCCGATGAAATGGTACCTTAAGCGTATATGCTTTGTCCTAGAGTGCAAAGCGAGTTCTTAGCTAGGTGTATAACACTCGACTATCAATATGCAACTTTCCTTCCTCCTACTTATGTCCCAAATCCTCAAGTAATTGTTGTAACCAAATCATTTCCTTGCTTGCCTCTGTGGCGTAACATACTCACCTCATGGTTGATAAAGCCACCAAATTTTGTAGTCGTGAAATCCAACTTACTTGTTATTCCACCTACAAGTATAAACATAACCTGTTGTGCTCCTCCTACTGTCTACATCTCCAGCCATATCTGAATCTACATAACCACACAAAGTGGTGTTTGATCCATTGTAGCACAAAATTGTCCCCATGGTCCCTCTCAAATACCGAAGGATCCACTTTACTTCCTGCTAGTGATCTCTACCTGGATCACTCATAAATCTACTCACCGCTCCCACTGTATGGGCAATATCAAGCCTAGTGCACACCATGGCATACATCAAACTACCAACCACTGATGAGTAAGGTACCTTAGACATCTAGTTTCTCTCCTGCTCTGTCTTAGGACATTGTTCCTTTGATAACTTGAAATGGCCTGCCAAAGGAGTCCCAACCAGTTTAGCATCCTATATATTAAACCTCTCCAAGACCTTCTTAATGTACTCTTCCTGAGATAAAGTCATCTTCCATTCCTTCCTATCCCGAGATATCCTCATACCAAGGATTTGTTTGGCTGCCCCCAAATCCTTCATAGCAAAGGATTCACTTAGCCTCTTCTTGAGTAATTTTATTTCTGCATGTTTTTACCTGCAACCAACATGTCATCCAAATACAGACAAAGGATAGTATAACTACCATCCTCAAATTTCAGTATACACACAAAGGTCAGAATGACATCTAATATAACCTTGATCCATCATGAAGCTATCAAATTTCTTATACCATTGACATGGAACTTGTTTCAAGCCATACAAGCTCTTCTTTAGTTTGTACACCATCTCCTCTTTACCTTTTACCTCATAGCCCTCTAGCTGCTGCATATATAGTTCCTCCTCCAAATCACCATGGAGAAATGCAGTCTTTACATTAAGATATTCTAAGTGCAAGTCTTCTGCTACAACTATTCCTAGAACAATTCTAATAGAAGTCATTTTTACTATAGGAGAAAAAATCTCATCAAAATCTATACCTTTTTTCTGTGCAAATCCCTTGACCACCAACCGGGCCTTGTATATTTTCTTGCCTTCTTCTTCCTCTTTCACTTTGAACACCCACTTATTCTCTAATGCTCTTTTGCCTTCGGGTAGCTTCACCATATCCCATGTCTAGTTCTCCATGAGAGCCTGATGCTCCTCATCCATGGCTTGCTCCCACTTCTTCCTAGCATCTACCTGCATTGCTTCATCAAAGCTCTCTAGCTCTCCACTATCAATGAGTAATAAATAATAAAGAGAAGGAGAAAATTTTTTAGGTTCTCTTCTTACCCTAGAAGACCTCCTCAATATAGGAGTTTGGGGTTTTTGTTGAGGAGGTTCCTGAACTAATTCAAGTGTCACTTTCCCATCCGGAAGATCCTTTACCGTTGCATATTCTTTCTCGGATTCTTCCCTATTTTCCCGAATCGCTTCTTTGTTTATACATAACTTTCTCATTAAAGACCACATCCCTAGATCGAATGATTTTGTTGTCCTTAATACTCCAACATTTATATCCAAAGTCATCACCACCATAACCAATGAAAGTACATTTTTTCGACTTAGCCTCTAGCTTGGTCATAACATCCTTGTCTATATGAACAAACACCTCACATCTAAAGACTCTAAGAAATGAATAATCAACTTTCTTACCATACCAAGCCTCCTCATGTATGCCTCCATCCAAGGCACTTGAGGGTCCTCTGTTTATCAAGTACATAGTTGTGCTCACCGCTTTTGCTAAAAAAGAAAGAGGCAGTCATGTATGTAATCTCATGCTCCTAGCACGTTCCATTATTGTTTTGTTCATCCTTTTTGATACCCCATTCTGCTGCGGAGTTCCTGGAACTATCTTTTGCCTACGGATTCCATTCTTAGAATAGTAATCATCAAATTCATTGCTGCAATACTCCCCTCCATTATCTGACCTGAGACATTTTAGCTTAAGACCTGTTTCATTCTCTACCAAGGCTTTCCATTTAACAAAAGTGTCAAATACATCAGATTTGTTTCTAATACAATAAACCCAAAATTTCCTTATTGCATCATCAATAAAAGTAACATAATAACTTGAACCCCCAAGAGATGATACCTGAGCTGGCCCCCACACATCAGAATGCACCAGCTCTAACTTACTCTCTTTCTTTGTAGGTCCAACCTTGAGAAACCTTACTCGCTTTTGTTTCCCATATATGCAGTCCTCACAGAACTCCAAACTTGTTTTTGTATATTTGGGAAAATCCTTCTTTATGATCTCCATGCCCTTATGGCTCATATGACTGAGCCTATAGTGCCACAATGTTGTATCTACTTCTAAAGCCACAAGATTACAAACATTAGTGCTATAAGTGGTTAAATACAAGGTTCTAACCTTCTTACCTCTTGCCACCACAAGAGCACCCTTGGTAACCTTCTAAGAGTCCATTTGTAAATATCACAATACAACCATCACTTCCCAACCGCCTGCCGATATCAAATTTCATCTTAATGTAGGCACATGTATGACATCCTTCAATAGCCAAGTATTCCCATTCTGCATCTTAACCTCGAACAAAACCTTTTCCAACTATGTTGTAAGGCTCATCATCACCAAGAAAAACATGCCCAAAATCTCCTTGAACATAATCAACAAAATAATGCCTATGTGGAGAAGCATGGAAAGAAGCCCCCAAATCTAAAACCCAAGATTCAGTAATATTGTGCAAAGAAAGAATCAAAGCATCCTGACATACATTACCGTTGCCGCATTTGCCTCCTTGTTTTTTCTTGTTTGTTTCTTCTTTTCCGAAGCTCCCAACAGTCCTTCTTTGCATGCCCGAGAATTTCCACAGTGCCAAAGATACTATCTTACTTTTAGATTTTGACCTTGCCCGATCCTTTGATTTTCCATGATTTCCTCTATTCTTGTCTCCCTCTAGTTTCCACTTTGTCAAAGCATTCCCAAGTAGAAGATTCACAGAGCTTTTTCTTCACATTTCTTCACTTAGAATCACCCCTACAATATCCTCAAACTTCAACTTTGAGTTAGTTGGAACCAAGTTGCTTACCACCATTACCAAGCTATTCCAACTCTCAGGTAAAGAGCACAGAACTAATAAAGCCCTAACTTCTTCATCAAATTCTATTATAACTGAAGCTAGCATATTTACAACCATATTAAAATCATTTATATGATTTCTACTTGAACCATTCTCAGACATCTTCATATTAAACAACTTTTTCATTAAAAATATCTTATTAGAGGTAGAGGGTTTTTCATACAACTTCCCTAATGCATCCATCAGTTCTTTTGTAGTCTTTTCCTTTAAAACATTAAATAATACCGAAGATGCAAGACACAACCCGAATTGTCCCAAGTGCCTTCCTATCCAACAAATCCCATTTTGCATCTGTCATGCTCAAGGGTTTGTTCACCTTCTCAGATAATGGAGTATAAAGATCCTTCTGATAAAGGTAATCTTCCATCTACATCTTCTAAAGACTGAAATTCTGCCCGTTGAATTTATTAACCCTAGATCTTCCATCATCTGCCATAGCTCCCACTCAAGATAAAACTTTCCCCGTGATTCAACACTTCAGCAAACCAAGCCAGAGCTCTGATACCAATTGTTAGGAAATAAGAGATAAAATATGTGGAATAATCCCTCATAGAATCATAATAGTAGAAACTAATATGCAAAAATTATTACATATCTCAAATAAAATTGTAGAATAAAATAACACAACACAAAGAGATAGTATTTAACGTGGTTCACCCAATTTGGGCTACATCCACCAAGAATCACTTGCTCATATTTTATTACAAGCCACCGCTCTCTCAATACAATACCCAGATCTGTTTGGAGCTATGCTCAACAAATTTCTGAAATTCACAAATTTGAATTCAAAGCACATCTGCAATGTTTTTCATTCATCTATCATATGCATAAAACCATATAAATAGACAACTACTTAAGCAATTTTACAAAACCGTGGGTATCAAAACCATGGGCAAAAATTGTCCCATAAACCTATGGGTCAAAATCCCACCCATATGAGAAAATCACGTTTCCCGATATATCGGGCATGTTTTAAGGCCCCCAAAAAAATTGTTGGCTGTGCCCCAAAACCCCGATGAGGATACATGAAAAGTGTACAATACTCTTAGTGTATAGTCTTCAACACTTTCACACAGGAAAACAAGCTCCACAGCCTAACATGTCTGATTCCACGGCGTATGTTGGGTTACCTTTCCTCACATTCTTTGGGTTTACCATTGTTTGAGCTAGAATTTATGGTTGGGTAGGTTGTTCATATGGGGCAGCAATTGTAGGCCCAATCGACAAAGTTTATTATCCCGAGGTCTTCTTGGGTTATAATATTGTTGACCCAATCCTTGGGGTACATTCCACTATTGTTGGAATTGAGGATTAAATTGTTGGAATGATGGAATGTTTGAGTTTGGAGTCCAAGGTTATTGATAATAATTTGGTGGTGTATTCCATTGAGGACTCCATTCTTGTGGGACTTGTTGAGCCCAAGGTTGGGGTATGACCATGGTGTGTTCCACGATTTGGAACCCATTGTGTTTTGGTGCATAAGATTGGTTTTGATTTGATTTAAAATTCCCTCCTTGCCTCTGAGCCACATAATTCAACTTAGCTTCATTTTGTGTGTTATACTTTAAATGATTCTTTAGCAAGGGTAGTAATCCACATTGATCTGTGGCATGCTTTAGATCACAGACAAGGTAGATGTCTATTTTATCTAAGGGATAGTCCTTAAGCCCATGTTTATCCCTACATCTTGGACAATATATGAACAATGGATTTGTGTTCCTAGCTTTCTCCCTATCCACAGTTGTATTAAGATGGACTAAGATCTGTTCTTATATTTGTAATTTCCTCTCTTAGTTTGGATATGTCACCATTGGATTTTTTTCTTTTTGTTTTCAAAGGTTTGGGCGAGTCCAAGATTAGTTCCTAAAGAGGTCAATGATTTCAATGAATTATAATTTTTTTACATCTCCTTTTACCATAATATTAGAAGCTTCATGTGTTTCCCCATCTAATCCCTTAAGGGATAGTGTTTTAAGAAGAGTAATATCAAGACCAGTGCTATACCACCTAGGAAGGAAGAGGAACAAATCAAGATAGTCCTCAACACTCTCATCCTCATTTTGTTGTATCATAAAGAGTTCTTCCTTCATATCCATCATCCTACAATAATCGTGGTATTTATCAAAGAATATTGTTTCCATATCCTGTCAACTATGAATGGAGTTGGGGGTTCGACCCTTCAAAGTTGAAGGAAATACCTCTTTTTTTGAGTATATGAGGTGTAGTCATAGGTCTGACACAATAATTTAAACTCAAATAGGAATTGGTCAGGATATTCTAAGACTAGTCCCATGAAGGTTGGTAGAATTAAAGGAGATATATTCTTCATGGGGGCTTGGTCATTAGGGTCCAATTCTATGGGATAGGTAAATTTTCTTCCAAGTGGAGGGTTTCCATTATTTACACCATTGGGGTTTTCCACTCCATCAACCATCCTTTTTTGTTGATCAAGTTGCTCCACAAGTTGATTTTAAGGGGGGGTTTGTAAATTGATTATAATAAATCTACCTCTATAGTCTCTAGGTCTAAACATAAAATCCTACCATACTGAGAACAATTTCCTAACTACAAGTGCTTACTAATTGCTTGTGTTCCACATACTCCAAAGCACAAAAAGAATCTTGTTGTCACTACAAGGTATTTTATTTCAAAAAAAGAGTTATGGAAAAGATATTTCTAAATGGAAACTTACCAGGCTATCAGGAAGTACTCGAGTTAGTACCTTAATCTTTGCTAACACCTAAAGAATCCCCGATAATGATACTTAAAAGTGACTATTATCGTTGATACTCGCACTTTTATTATCTCTTGATTGTCAGTCAGGAGGTGTCCATGACTATTTGTAACAAAGAAAATGATTGAAACTATGCTCAACATGTATTCACTAATGAAATCAATCAAATACTATTCTAAATGCAATTAAGAAGTGAAATCTATTGATAAAATAAGAGATTACTGAATTCATAATTAAAATACTGAAAGCAATGAAATTATGGTAAATTGAATAAATGATTAATAAGAGAGATTAACTAGTAAGAAATTCTCCCTTCACATTGGGGAGGAGTGGTCCTTGCTCCTTCCCTATGATCCAATTTATAATTTCAAATCATACAAGTCGATTTATCCTAGAATCATGTACTTTATTGAATAGAATAATTCTTTAACAATCAATCAAACTAACTTTACCATTCTACTACAAATGCCCTTTTATATCAAGAGAAATCCTTGTCACTCTAGAAGAAGATGGATTATTTGCAATAATTAACTACTACTCTAATAGAAAGATCTCTATGACAACAACTGATTGATGAAGAATAATTGTTTTTACTTTTTACCTTTTTTTTTTTTTTCTTTTATGCTTTTTTGACTGCATGCTCTAGTTTTTAGTTTGTATGATTTTCGGTGTTTTTTTCTTTTGGAGGTTTTTTCTATTTTTGGAAACTTACTAAAAATGACAAGTGTAAACTAGCATAGATTACCATTTTATGAAGATGAAAATTTGGGTCTTGGTTTAACGAAAAACTCTAAATTCTTTCGGGTTTTTGATTTTCATTCCCCTGCAAAATCTCGAGTTCACCCGCTTCCTAGATTGATGTTAAATGATAAAAGACACTCTATGAAATAAATTTTCAGTTGGATACCATTAAAAATCAAGGATTTATTTCATTCAGCTTCAAGGTTCCTAGATGAGGATGATTTCCCCAAAATTTCACGAGGATTTGATGAATGGTTCGGAAGATATGAGAAAATCTTCACTTTTTACCTCTAGGGCTTCGACATCATATGATCATGGTTTTTTCTCAGAAATCTTGTTTTTTTGAGTTACTGAGATAGAGGAAAGGTGTAAAAATGATGATGAAGTTGATATGAAAGGTTTAGTAGTAGTAGCAATGGAGGAGAGGAATAATTTATGGTAGTTGAGTTTTCACGGGCGTGCGTTCGGTGTAACATGGAAGCAACAAAGGAAATGGAAAGCTTGAAAATTCTAAAGGTTGAGAAGCGATCACACTTTCTTATCTTAACCATCACAAGGGCTTGGGAATGGTTGGTGTAAAAAAATGTTCCCCCTTCATATTGGGCCAAGTGGCATGAAATGATTTTCCATTGAGGGTGAGAGGGGATTTGAAAATGACACTTAAAACACCCACCTAGGTCACATGGTTGACCAAGGGCCAAAAAGGGAGGGGAATTTTTCTATCCAAAATATCCTAAGGATTTGGTATGGTTTGTGAAAAAAATTACGCCCCTTCCTTATTGGGCCACTTGGCACTGCACGGTTGGTTGGAGCTGAGAGCATGGATTTGGTGCACAGGGGCTCAAACTTGCAAAAGGAGCTTGAAATGGGTCATATTGAGGTCTAAGGATTAAATGGGAGGGGGATTAATTTTATTACACCATCCATCCCAAATATTTGGGAATGTTGGTCAAAAAAGTGTGCCACCTTCCCATTGGCTCAAATTTCAAGGCAAAATTTGACTAACTCCTTAAGTCATACCTTGGGGAGCAACTTGTCGAAGCCATAACTTGAGTTCCCGAAGGATTTTTTGATGATTATTTATATTAATTTTCATGAAAATGGAATTATTAACACAATGGTAGGGGTATCATTCCTTTTTTATGCATGAAACACTCTTAAAAATAGGATTTTTGTTTAGGATCCAAGGTTGTGCATGTTGAAAACAAGTTGTGGACAAAACCACCCGAGTCTTGTGAAAAATTTGAGACCATCATCCTATAGAGATATTAATTAGCTTTACAAATATTTTTTTGGCTCCTATCTCCTCATAGAAATCTTGTAATTGCTTCCTAAAGCTCAAGAGTTGTTTTGGTATTGTGCACTGTTTAAGCCTCCAATACCCACTTTTCTTTGAAAAACTGCCAAAATTTTGGGAACTTCCAAGATTCTTCCAAAAATGGTTGCACAATGTTATTTGCTCTCTAATACACCTCCTTGATGGATTTTGGTCTTGTTTCGCTCCGAGTGGTGTGTACCAACTTCAAGAAGACTAGAGAATAGCCTTCACCAAGCTTGTCAATAAACTTGTCTTGATGGATCTTACTTTGGTAGTACTTGGAATAACTGGATAGTCCTAAATCACCTATGGGAATAGTGACACAACACATTGGAATGCTTAGGGATCGTATTGACACAAGGATTAGGGTGATATGAAGGAGGATTCAAAATGACCTTTGAGAAAACCTTTCGGGTAGGTATGGTTGTCATGCTTTCATGTGTGAATTTTTCCCTTGTGAAAACTCATGACAACAAGGTGAAAAATAAATTTAAAAAAGAATTACTTTTTTCTACAACAAAAAATTTATTGAAGAAAGCATGGATTGAAAACACAAAATATAAAACATATTATTATTTTGAAAATACATTGTAAGCAATTTTCTTGATTGAACTTTGAAATAAATGCAATGTTATGCATAAAACATAGTATTTTGTAAGATGAGTAGACAACCACCGAGAAAAGTGAAGAGGATATTTAAAAATAGAACAATCTTGAAACAAAATGCTTATTATAGAAATAATTTATAAAAACACATTTATATTCCCTCAGATTACATAAGTAAAACTTTCTTGATCAATGAAGGGGATTAAACACAATGTTTTTTTGGAAAATACAACGTGTTTATGAAGCTAAGTAGATGGTAGGAAAGTGAATAGGATCTTGAAAAACATGACAAGTTTGAAACAAAATGTTTATTGGAGAAACCTTGGATAGGAAAAAGAGTGGAATTCTCTCTAATTACATATGTAGCATATATCTTGATCAATTGAGGAGATGAAACACACATATATTTGGAAAAGACACTAGTTATGAAGTTGAACTAATGTTAGGAAAGTGAAGAGAACTTTGAAAAACATAGAAAATTTGAAACAAAAATGTTTATTGGAGAAATCATGGATAGGAAAAATACTTTTGTTCCCTCCAATTTTGTATATAGAAGCTTTCTCAGTTAATGTGGGAGATTAAAACAGTAATTTTTGGAAATAGCAGTGTGTTTATGAAGTTGAATAGATGCCAAGGAATTGAAGAGGATATTGAAAAACACAAGTTTGAAACATAACATTTGCTGGAGAAATCCTAAATAGAAACAAAGTTACATTCACTCTAATCATGCATATAGTAGCCTTATTGATCAATCTAGGAGATTAGACACAATTATTTTAGGAAAAGACATTGCTTATGAAGTTGAATAGATGTTGGGGAAGTGAAGACGACATTTTAAAAACATAGAAAGTTTGAAACATAATGTTTACTAGAGAAATCTTGAATATAAAACAAAGTTGCATTCTCTCCAATTTCATATGTGGCAACTTTCTTGATCAATGTATTAAATTAAACAATTTTTTTGGAAATGATAGTGTGTTTATGAATAGGAAAAGATGCTATTATGAAAGTGAAGAAGATATTACAATGCATGAGTTTTAGATAGAACCCTTATTGGAGAAATATTGGGTAGAAAAAAAGTCACATTCACTCTAATTACATATGTAGTGCACTTCTTGATCAATCTAGGAGATTAAAAACAATAATTTAAGGAAAAGACATTGTTTATGAAGTGAATAGATGCTAGGGAAGTGAAGAGGATGCTAAATATTAAACACAATCCTTTATAGAAAATATAGTTTGTCTATGAAGTAGACCAAATGCTAGGGAAGCGAAGAGGAGATCGAAAAATGCAAGTTTGAAATAAAACATTTACAAGAGAAATCCTGGATAGAATTTTTTTACATTCACTCTAACTATGTATTTAGTAGCCTTCTTGATCAATTCGTGTTGATCTAATTTTCTCTTTCATTTTCAAGTTAATGAAGTAGCTACTAAAGAAAACTAAATATCTCAAAAATGTGAGGGTTTAAGGTACCTCAAATGCGTGATGGATGTAAATGGACGGCGCAAAGTGAATGATCTCACTATGAACTTGATGAACCTGAAAGGTAAGAAGAACTAAGAAGAAAATGGATTAGATGATACATGTGGGGCTGCCTAATGAAGTCGGCTCAAGAAGTGTTAACTTCCTTGGTGGATGTCAACCCCGTGTTTGATAAGATATGATAAAAGCAATGATAACAAACATGATAATATGTAGAATCTGAGGCACATAGAAACTAAAAATGTAGAAATGTAAGGCACATAAAAATATGATATAAATTGACATAAAATAAAGTTTACCTGGTAGGGTCGATGGCGACCAAGGCTGCAGAGGTCTAGTCGATGGTGACCAGAGGTAGATGGATGGAACAACAATGTAAATGTAGATCTCGGAAGGATCGAATGAGATTAAGGATACTAGTGATCTATGGTAACTAGTTAGAACTTGCAGAGAAGTCATGTGATTGATAGAAATAAAAGGGTATGAGGAAATAGGGATCTAAGTGGTGGATGTTACAAACAAAGGTGCAGTCGATGAAAACCGGGTAGGGGCAACACGATGACTAGGGAGATGACAAGATAAATATGAGAAACAAAATGATGTCAAGGGGATCGATAACGGGTAAAATGAAACAAAGTAACATGGATATGAGGATCCAGAAAATAGAGGTATAGAGGTAGATGGATATAGGATCGGCGACGACTGACAGGTCGATGAAGACTTGAGCTAGACTAAGTTAAGCTGAGAGTGGATGGACCTGAAAAAGTAACCTACAAGTGCGAGGGATGAAAAGGACGAATGAAATGATTTGTGGAGATGATCTGGTCCTAAAAAAATGTTAGATGCAAACAAGACAATGATAATATGATAATAACTGAATAAAACAACACAAAATGATGGTAATCTCACGAAGGATGTTCATGAGTGATGCAAACAAGTTAAAAGGAGCTCGAAAGAGCTCTATAAGCTATTGCGGAGGATGATCGAGTATGAGAAAAAGTTTGCAAGTCACAAGAAATATCAGATATTTGCATGCATGCCTCGGGAAGAGGGGGTGAATGTAATTTTATAGGGTCGATAAAGTGACCGGCTAGGTCACCGCCGACTATGGGAAAATGTTCCTTAGATGATAAAATCACCGATTAAATCGAGATATGGGGCTTTTGGAGATTAGGATTAGTGTTTTAAAACATGTAAGGGTTTTTAGGGAAGTGTCATGGGTGGATAGGAGATAAATATGGGTTAGATAAAAGCTAAAAAAGTGTAGGGATGTGGATTTAGGTGGTTAGGGATAAAAGCATCCCAAAGAAATCCAATTAGAGGTAATTAGCTAATGGAAATTAATTAAGGTAATTAATTACAAATTAAAAGTGTTAGGCTAATAGATGGGAATTTAAATAAAATAAATGAATTAAATTAAAATGGGTCTAGATAGGACCATGATGAAAGATGCGTACATAGGAAATCGAGAGTACAATACCAAATTTTGGTGTCTACATTTTCCCCCTTTTTGTCAAGTGGTTTGCGCTAGCAATCCATGAGACAAAAACGATGAGAGATGAAGAGTAGGATGAATACTAATGGAATGTTGATGATGAGCTCCCCTCAAATGAGGGATCGATAACACAAAGGGAAATTGATGATGAGTTTGAAAGAGGTAGATGTTGAAGGGTGGGTGGGAGAAGAAAGATGGGTAAAATGATAAAGTGAGGCAAGATGCCCCAAGAAAGAAGGATTTAAACAACAATAGAACCTATGATGGTGATTCCGATATCACATCGGTAGGGAATAAAGGACAGTCTCAAAGGAGAAAACAACAATGTTCTACAGATTAATGAGTGGTGAAAATCACTACAAAATGGAGGGAATCCAATGGGAAACCTCTCAAATGGATGCGAGCCATGAGGACCAATGGGTCATAGGCAGACATCAAACTATGCACAACTAAATGTGAAAATAATGCAAAACCTTTGTAGATGAGGAATTGATAAAAAGGTATGCGTCCACAAAGGATGAAGATGGGAGTAATGGTGCCCCTGCAAAGGGCATGGAAATGGCCAAAAAGGAAAAATATGAAAAAGTGATGAAATAAAATTCCCAAGGGGGAATAAATATGGCCACAAAGGTGGACTTTGAGAACAAAGATGATGAGATGGCTCCTGAGCAAAAGAACACAAAACAAATGAGGAAAGAAATAATGTTACCCCAATAAAAGACACGATAATGGCCAAGGAGGTGAAATATAAAAATATGAGGTAACAAAAATATGGCCACAAAAGTGGACTTGAGATGAGATATGGATGATAATATGGTGCCCTAACAAGAGGACACGAAAAAATGACGAAAAGGCAAAATAATAAATGATGATATAAAATTCCCCAAGGGGGAATAAATATGGCCATAAGGGTGGACTTGAGATAAGATGAAATGGTTCCCTAGTAAAAGAGAAAAAATATGGCCAAAAAAAAGAGATAGGAAAATGCGTGATACGATGGCCCGAGAGGAACCCAAAGATGACCACAAGATTAGACATAAAATGCAATAGATCGAGATAAGATTTGATGATATGGATAGGGTGTGATAGGATGATGGATGAGACAATAAATGAGATAAGATAATAGATATTGATCAAACTAGATGTGACCAAAGGGTACAAATGATGCTACATCATATCAAGGAGCACGCTGGGAAATAATGTTACAAACCACATTGGAGGTAAACAAGAAGGGGATCTAGGTAACACAAGGCACATGTAACCAAAATTTTTTAGCATATAACCAATGATAGTTATTTATATAAAAATACAATGATGGAGATACAGATGATAATGAACTCATAAACCTAATGTCGACACGACAAAGGGGTTTGTGATGTAACTTGTACATGAGAAGAGGATTCTCCATAAGTGGTGTTCCTGAGACTATAGCCCAGCTTTGGGAAGGAGAAAGAGTAAATTGATCAATGTGGGAATTTTTCTATAAGAAATATGATCAATGCGGGAAGCTTTCTTAGGATGATGATAAAATGGAAGGTGATCAATGCGGAAAGCCTTTGACTCCATGGTATAAAAGAGTATCCATCCTTAGAGGGTATGGTCTAATTTATACATATGTGATATAGATGGCAAGAGTGATACATATGATAGCCATCCTTCAAGAGATCGGTCTATTTACTTGGTTTGACTTAATAATAATAATAAATTTCTTTCCTCCTTTTTTTATGAACATCTATCCTTCGAGGGAGTAGTCTGTTTTTGATAGCTTTTGAATTTTGATTAGATTATCTATGAATTTTGATTTTAACAAGGGGAGAGTTGGGAATAGCTAGGTAGACCACTTAGAAGGGGGTAATGAATGTATAAGAGACACCTGTGAACCCTTATTGTGGTTCCAATAGGTAGATAAGAGGGTGATAAATGTAATGATGGCAGAGTCCTCACCAAAAAGGGAAAACCTATCCATAAGGGAAAATGCTATGGAAAGATCCATGGTGCCCATATTTAAGGTCATGCCGAGGAAAGTAACGGTAGACCACATAGTTCCAAATCATTATAATGATAGATGGAAGAGGCCAATGATGGTGGAATGATCTAAGGATACAACTAAGTGCTCACTAGTAGACATATGAACAATAGAATGGTCGCAAGTACAATGTGTTAAGCCGTTCCACTTCCGGTTTGCCATCAAGGAGGAAAAATGATAGGATCCTGGTCCATTATTATGTGTGATAATGTATGGTCCAATCTAGTTAGGGGAAAAATTTCCACGTTGGCTCCAATCTAGTTCTGATTTTCTTTAAGGACGAGGTTACCGACATTAAAGTCATGATAGGATAGATGTGTGAAGATAAAAGCTATGCACTACCTTTCGAGGAAGTGAAGAAATATGCATCCCCAACAAGATGAAGATGGCCACAAAAGATGGAATTAGAATGAAAAAGATGGAAATATGGTGCACCAAAAGAGGCAAAAATATGGCCACAAAGGTGGAATTTGAACAACGAAGATAGATAATAAGATTTGGATTAAATAAGATTGGATAAGATGGTAAAATATGTGCAACACTTCAAAAAGGAGGAAGTGAGAGATATGGATATTAGGAGATGAGAAAATGGTCACCGAGTGGGCTTATGATGAATATATTATGCCCCCAAGAGAGGAAAAATATGGCCAAAAATCTGGACTTAGAATGGAAAGGATGGTGCCCCAATGGAGGCACAAATATGGCCAAAAAGTTGGACTTAGGATGAAAATAAATGGTCCCTTAAGGAAGGAAAAATATAGCCACAACAGTGGAATTTGGATAAAAATGGTCCCTCAAGGGAAAGGAAAAATATAGCCACAACAGTGGAATTTGGATAAAAATGGTCCCTAAAGAAAGGGAAAAATATGGCCACAATAGTGAACTTTGGATAAAGCCATGGTACTCTTGGGGGAAGCACAAATATGGCCACAAAGGTGGACTTAGGGTGAATAGATGGTGGATTGGTTGATTGGATACGATGAAGTTAGATAAGATTGGATGAGATGGATAAGATAAGACAATTTTAAGGATGAAAAGGATTTAACCCACAAGTGGTGGTCCTAGAATTAAGTCCCCCAACATCAAGGGAGATATTCGATGGATAGGGGGATGAATTGATGTGGATCAGACGTGTGAAAGAGGATGAACATATCAATAATAAGGGGAGGATACTCCACTAGTGATGGATGTCGAAGGAGATTAGATGGGATTTTAGAAGGAATATCGATGATAACCTTGGATTTGGATTGGATAGATGGTTGGGGATTATAGGGATGATTGGAAAGGAAAAAAATATCGATGAATAAGGGAGGACCCTCTTTAGGAGGCCTGATATGCGGAGGAGAGATGATAAGGGATGATGTGGATGAAGGAGGAGACTTAGAAAATTCAATGGATGGGGATGTAGAAATAGGAATTAGATTGGACGTAGATAAATTAGTGGATGGAGAAGGATGGTCCCTATACGATAGAAAAGTGACATGTGAGCATGCGAATATACAAGTAGCTCTTCTTCGTACCTGACCTCCAGAGGTTGTGCTGAGACATCCAATGGAAATGGAATATATGTGGATACAGACAAACTAGTTGGGCAATCTTATATCCTCAACACGTAATAGTGGAATCTACAAATCTAAGGCAAAGAAAGCTCTCCTAACCTGAATTGGTGTAATGGACCATTTGGATATAATAGTTGCTTGAAGGATCCAATCAATGTCAAGCTCTACCGAGATCCTATCTATGGTTGTTGGATACATGGAAAATGACTGTAGGTGCTTCATGTATATTTCGCACAAGGTCATGGAAAATAGTAATGAGAGGTGCAATGGATGTGTAGAAACTATGGATGGTTTTGGTGTAGCCCATAAAATTTTGGATTGATTGGCTTTTATATTTAATACGAAAAATTACGTTATGATATATGACGGGAGTGGTGAGGATCTAAATACCAATGTTCATAAGCCGGTGTCAATATTTAACTGACTTGCAGGCCCATTGGGTTATGGGACCTGGGGATCACAACCATGAGTTCATGGTTATTGTGGACCTATTATGGTCATGTGAAGAATCAATCTCTTCTTCCGAATATCCAATGGTCATAATCCTTTTCAGCTTCTATGTTTAGTACCAGGAGTTGTGCGATCTTCTCATAATACCTTACGGGGGTTCTGCAACTTGTATATGTAACCCTATGTCTATGTCGATAAGAAGGTCTCCTGCATCTGGCTATGAAACTAATGGATCACAACCAAATATTTGTTCTCTTTTGGGTTCTTGTATGGTCATGTGGATATCCTATCAGGGCAATCTATAGTTGGGTTGACTTGACCAAAATGTGTATGCTTTGTCATCTTCAATATTCAGTTGTCTCAATTGTTCACTAATTGCTTGTTGACTTTTGTCATTTGAAAGACCGAATCCTAAGCCCTTGATCTATATCCATTAATGTTGTGAAGAGATTTGGATGAGATACTACCGGTTCAAATACGTATTCCCTGGGCTCTCTGGGTCTCGTAATTGTCATACATAAGATAATTTAACTAAATGAGAAAATTAACCATGAAAGCTATATCTACACTATACTTATATTCCTTTTATTTTTGTATTTTCAAGTGATGTGTATTTGAACGAAATTAAAAGAGAAGCTATTCTAATATATTCAAAAAATGGACAATTAATCTAATAACATAATTAAAACAAGCAAGGTAGCCTGGTATAGCTATTTGCCTATGCAGTTGTGAATTTATCCTAAATATTTAAATAACTAACTAGTTTAATCGAAAGAATTCCAATCCTACCTCAGAAGTGAGGAATGAATCATAGTTTCTCAGAAACTATCATTCCCCAACTTCCTTGACAATATCGAAAGTGAGCTTTAACTGAAATGAAATAATTTGCTACTCTATTTGATATATTATAACTACAACTTTGATAGCTCAAACCTAGAGTTTACAGAATAGTGGTAAATCCAGTTGTGTCATGACGTGTCCCCTCAGTGTGATCTCTTTGTTCCTTCGTGTTCTCATGAATCTGAAAAGTGTGAGTGTGATAGCATCAATAGAAGAAGATACTCGAACAATGGCAAGCTTTGGATATAAACCGAATACAATGCAAGTAAGAGAGGGATAGTGCAAGTGAACAGAGCTTGACTATGTAATTCCTAGCAGGATTTATTGTGGGGATACAACGCAAATATGCCAAGAATTATGGGATCTATCTCTTGTGACAAACAAAACTTGTAATTCTAAGATGGATTCTAATCTAAAAGTGAAACTACCTTATGCTAAACTGATTGTATGAGATAGTAATGAAGTAAGATGAAAGCAAGAAGATCAAATGATCTCTAAAGCAGAAAGGAGAGACTGATAATTCATGCAAAATATAAAACTATTGAAACTCATGCAAGAACTTCAAACAAACTAAATAATCAAACACAGAAGGAGAGGGGCCATTTGTTTGAAAGCAAGTTGGGTATTTATAGCATTTGGATTTACTAGAGGGTAAATCTAAATTGAACTCTTCTATTATTAAACAAAGGGAAAACACTATTTACTGGGTGGCCAAAACATAAATGCAAGCTTTAGTGGTTGAGGAATGCGCAGATAGAAATTTTAATTTTACATTTGACGAAATCGTCGGAACATTCTCGGAAAAACGCGCACATGGACCGCCCCGCAGGAGGTGGTTACAGGACCACCGCCCTATCCTAGGTAGTGGTCACGGGACCGCCACCACCGGGCAGGCAGCGGTTTCATAACTTAAAGACAAAATGCAAGGAAAAGGGGGTAGAGGTTAGAACAAGACATGCAAAAGCTAGACAAGGCTTTCTAGGATGTAAATGTACACTTGGCAAGCTTTTCTAGATTTCGAACACCTTGCGAAGAGATCTAAATCATCATTGGGGTTTCGTAACCTCTTTTTCGGTAGTACAGTACCTACATTTTTGGGTACGTACATATTACCCCCTCGGAGAAGCATTTTAGCCATGAAGAGGCGTAAAACGGTGGGTCCAAGTATGGCGGTCCCAAAATGGGGAGTTAGAAGCTATACCTGACACGCCAGTTTGTCGAAACGTCGCCATCCAAATTCCCTCTATTTGCAAAATGAAAAGAGGACTCAAGTGTAGATAGATAAAATAAATCAAAAAATAAATACTAAATTAACATGAAATGATTACTTACCATAAGTGCGGGGATAAGAACTTACCTCCGTCGATGCTCCGACCAACTCGTAAGAACACTCAAAATAAGATTTAGAATATTATATATATATATATATATATATATATATAATGAGCTCATTTTACTATTCATTTACGCATGTTGATTTGGTGGTTTTTGAGCTGGGACACATGGTGACCGTTTCCAAGATGAGATTATAGTCAAAATGTTCATTGCGAGATTGTGATCATGCCTCCGAGAGTAGGACGTCGACCCACGAAGTCTTAGGTTAGTTCTCCTCAATTTATTGTTTTTAAACCTAAAGTGTAGAAATGTTAAAACCTTGGTCTTCGGGGGATTATTTTTGAAAATGTTAGTTTTAAATGAGTCTCTAGGGGGGTGCCTATAGGGTAGGTCTTTATTTCAGTTAAAATGGTGCATTTTTGTTCTTTTAAAGTGTTTTTAGGGCTTTCGAGTCGTTTAGCGATTCGGGACAGACCGCGCCTACACGGGCGGCGGTCATGGGACCACCGCCCTATGAAGGCGGCGGTTATGGGACCGCCGCTTCATAAGGCGGCAGTTACATGACCACCACCTTAGAAGGCGGTGGTTAGGAAACCGCTGCTCTGCACAAGGTGGTGGTTTTGAACAGAATGCAAAAAGATGTAAATTTTAATTGTTTTTGCATTTTCGACATTTTTATATGTTCTTGATAATTTTTCTAGTTGGATTATGTTACTTACTCTTTTCTCTATTTTGGGTGGATGTGAAGAAGGAGGAGTACATCAGATGGAGTAGAGAGAGGGAGTGTGATTGGCTCCCAACAGTGCTAGAGGCACTTACTCAGGTAGAGCGAGATACTCTACAGAGGGCTGGCATTTGGAGGATTGCATAGGTCCCTCATGTTGCACCTGCTAGTCACATATTGTGTGACTTATTTTCATATTGGGATGTAGATCGGAACACTTTCTGATTTCCAGGAGTTAGGGGTGAGTGGACTATCACCCTAGAGGACGTTTATCGCATATTGGGGGTCCCGATTCTTGGGAGATGGCTGTCTCTCAAGACAATAGTATCCAGATCTCAGATGGTTCAGTGGGCCACCTACATGGGAGATGTTGTTGTCTCCATGGGCTCGAAGAAGGGGGTGAAGGTCCATTCCATTGTTGATTCTCCTATCCTTGTGCTCTATCAGTTGTTATGGGTATCTTGGCTTCACGATTGATTGGGGACAAGGGAGGAGATACTCTCTTA
Organism: Taxus wallichiana var. yunnanensis; assembly: GCA_018340775.1. NCBI lineage: Eukaryota > Viridiplantae > Streptophyta > Pinopsida > Cupressales > Taxaceae > Taxus > Taxus wallichiana. The sequence continues at coordinate 877,153,660 of CM031242.1, forward strand.
TACTACTTGGGCTCCCATTATCACAGATTGAGGCGCATGGCCATGTTTACGCTTGGGGAGCAGACATTCTTGGGACCACCTATCATGACTTATATAGGGTGGTCAGAGTTATAGGGATAGTCATTGAGTCACCCTACTCTAGTTATGAGTGCATCATTCCCTATGGGAGAGGTGTACAGGTAGAGGATCCCGGGGATGTCAGGGTAGTGAGGTGGACAGGATGACTATACTTAGGATGCCACACCAGCCAGTGGCTTCTTTGACTATTGCAGACATGGAGGCCACTCCTTATCAGGCCATGACAGGGTTATGGGGAGAGGAGACACACACACTAATTGCTTGCTATACTACCAGTCAGCTGATAGACAAGATGGGGAAGTTGGAGATCCACCCCTTTGACAGAGTACCACAATAGTTTGGCCTCCCCTATATTGATATGTTTCCTCCATGATCACTCTTGGAGTTCCCATTGCAGCTAGGTGGGTGGTTTGTTCCCGAGGGGTAGCCGGTGCTCCTCGAGCACCTTTACTTTAGATCGGATCAGTCTTACTCATAGTGGAGAGGGAGATGAGCCCATTGATGTGGACTCAGACTCTAAGGAGTTCACAGGAGAGGAGACAAAGGAGGAGATGGAGGGAGGTAAGATAGGTGGGATAGCCGGGGATGATGAGAGTGACTCTGAGTGGCATGACACTCGGAGTTATCTTGAGGGCCGAGAGGGCAGAGGAGAGTGCAGAGAAGGTGACCCTGATCTCAGAGGATTTGCCTTCTCGGGACATTGGGGGAGATGATGAGTCCATAGTAAGATGTCATTTCTTTCAGATTTGGGGGAGGTTCCATAGTTAGTGGCAATGTCAGTGGCAGGCACAGATCCTAGAGATCCCACCTAGAGGCCTAGAGATCCGAGTGAGTTACTACTATTTTCTCAATTTTGTTTTAGCTAGAAATGTTTAGTCGATATTCCTCTTTTTTGTTGTTTTTTGTTTTTACCTTATTTTGGACAATTTTCTAACTTGTTTACTTCTCTTTTTACTTACACAGTGATCACCGAGGATGGCAGACTTGATTCGCCATGTGTGTGCAAACACCCTATTGCTCCCTTCGGAGGGTACTCAGGCTGAGCTTACTGAGGACGTTGGAGAGCCTTCAACAGTTGGCTGACATACTAATGTGTTTGCCCCTGTCTGGAAGGTGGCAAAGATCATGACCTCCCTTCATACTGAGTTGGTTGGATATAGGACTGTTGAGCGCTTGATGAGGAGGAGCTGTTCTCACAGTGAGACCATAGCTACTGGCCGTGATCATGAGCCCTCAGTTCATTCAGAGCGTCATCACAGTAGGAGTCCTAGATGCTCGTGCACCATTTGAGGGATCCCACAGGGATTGAGAGATCATGGTGTCTTTTTGTAGTGATTTTTGGCAGATGTTTATATGAGTGTTTTTGTATTTTCTGGGCTCATTGAGCATTTTGACCATGCCTAGTGCATGATGGCATTGTATATAAAACACGATATATATATATAATATATATATATATATATATATATATATATATATATATATATATATATATATATATATATCTTTTTGGATCTAGATCTTCTTGTATCTAGAATTTTTTGATTCGTTTCCCATGTGTATACTAGATGTTTTTAGAATCTTTGTTTTTATATGCTTTTCAGAATGTATGCAATGGATGACAAGTGATAACATAATGTTTCTCTTTTATTTGTTTTTGTAATGTTGATATGTGATGATGTAAACATATTATAGTACTAAACTTTTGGCTTCTTTGGGCAATGTTCGTTGCTTCTTCTTGTTTTGAAAAATGTGATGGATATATAGTGATAACGAGATGAACTTGCCCCATTCCTAACTCCACGCAACTAGTAAGATGCGAGGGCTCATCACCAAGAGTTGGGAAGGGCACAAGTTGTATGAGTTTGACTGAATGGAAATGATGAGAGAAAGACAAGGTTTTGACAGAAATCAAATTCAGACTTGCGTACTTACTCTTACTCGAAACTACTACATAGTTCAGAATGTATCTTATTTTCTAGTTTATCTAGACTTAGATCCATGGATGGAAACTTGGTCGAAAAAATCTGGTTTTAAGGATTTAATCTCTTTGGAATTTAGATACTTAATTTCTCTTAGTATACTTTGCTTTAAAATATTAATATTCACTAATTTGCATGAATGGACCCCTACACCTTGTCTCATGCTACTGATAAGAAGCATGGGCTCATCACCGAAGGCAGGACATAGGCGAGTAAGGGCACTTCTTTCCTTTCTCAACCTCGTATCACTAGTAAGAGATGCGGGCTCATCACCGAAGGTTGGTGGGGCAAAGAAGTGTGTAAAAATAAAATATTCTATTTGGTTTAGCATTTTTATTTAACTTGACATTTCTGATTTGTGACTTTGGAGTATCCTTGTTTCAAAGAGATGTAAGAAGGATAGATGTGACACCAAGAAGCTTCTAGAATAGACCGTAGGTAAGAACAACTTAACCAAGTAGAAAAGAATGAGTATGACCAAGTATGTAGGCCTTGGTATGGTTTTTGTCAAGACTTTGTCTGTCGATTTAATGAAATGATTTTGGAACCATTTGATGATATTGTGAAAACTGAAGAGATATGATTTGAATTATTTTTCCAATATTTTCAGAAGCTTGTAATGAGTTTCTTAAGAATAATTTCCTTGACCACAATAGTTACGAAACAAGTGAACAAAATGAAACGACTAAGTGACTAAATGTAATGTAGGTAGATATAATATACACATGGTGACGCTGATGCCTTTATGTAAAACTATTTAAGATGCAAGGAATTGTGATTTCATTGAATTCCTCACCTTCTAGCGCGTACAAGAGATACACACCATTTCTGTAGTCTTTCATGACTCATTATGGACCCAACCACTTGGGCCAGAATTTTCTTCCTTCGCCGGTTTTCTTATCAATTTGGTTGTGTAGTCTTAGAACTAAATCTCCCTCATATATTTCTCGTTCATAGAACTTTTTATTATATTGCCAGCACATTCGGTCCACATAGGCTCTGTGCCTTTGTTCAACGTTTAGCTTGGCCTCATCAAGGCCTTCTAGTTGAGAGAGGTGTGCCTCTCTATAGGCTTCTTCTCCCAAAATCCCTTGTAATGAGATGTGGAGATTGGATATTTCGACCTCAAGTGGGAGAACCACTTCTACCCCAAATACTAATGAGAAATGGGTTGCCCCCATCGATGTTCTTATTGAGGTTCGATGGGCCCACAAGGCCGGGTATAATTTTAAATGCCAATCCCATTTATTCTCCTTAACTATTTTGAGGAGAATAACTTTTAATGTTTTGTTTGTGGCTTCAACTTGTCCATTGGCTTGAGGGTAATAAAGAGAGGTCGTATGATGGTTTATCTTGAATTTACTGCATAACTCATGGACCTCATCATTTTTAAAGGATGTGCCATTATCTGAGATAATGACTTGTAGGACACCATACCTACAAATGATTTGATTCAAAATAAACTTAGTGATTACAGAACCTGGTATGGTGGTGAGAGGCATGGCCTCTACCCATTTGGTAAAATATTTTGTGGCTAGTGATTATAAAATTGTGGCCATCTGTTGACAAGGGGGAGAATTTCCCTATCAAATCTAGACCCCATGTGGAAAAGGGCCATGGGGTTGTGATTGGTTGCAGAGCCTGTGCTGGCATGTGAATCTCGTGGGAGAATTCTTGGCATTTATGGCATTTGTGCACAAATTCTCTATGCGTCATGTTCTAGAGTGGGCCAAAAATAGCCCATCCGATGTATTTTGCGAGTAGTGGCGTGACCACCAAAGTGGCCTCCACATATCCCACTGTGGGATTCATAAAGAATATTTTTAGATTCTTCAGTGTCAACGCATCTTAAAAGCATTCCATTGAAGGCTTTATGATAGAGCACTTGTTCTAAGATCACATATTTAGTAGCGATAATGTGTAACCACCTTCTTTGTTGTGATGTGGCACCTTCTAGGTACGTATGGTCCATGATAAAATTGATGATGTCGGTGTACCAAGGGCATGTAGAGATGGGGGGTTTGGTTTTAACAAAGTATATACAATCATCGAGAAAGTGTAGATCTACCAGATCACCTCCATCTAATGGATTGTTAGCTAACCAATCTGTAATGATTTGTCCCTTAACGGATTTCTGGTTTACAAATGTTAATTCAAATTCACCCATTAAGGTTATAAATCATCCAGCCTTTTTAGATAAATAACCTTGCATGAGGAATGTTCATAAGTGATATGTCTTTACAATGACCCTTGTTTCTTGATTTAACATGTAATGTCTTAAACATTTCATTGCAAAGACTATGGCAAGGCATTCTCTTTCTACTTGTGTATAACATGTTTCATAATCAAGTAACGTCCGGCTAATGAAATAGACTGCATGTTCTCATTTATCATTGTCTTCTTGAGCTAGCATGTAGGCTAGCGAGACATCCATAGCTCGTGAATATAGGATCAAAGGATGATCTGGTCTAGGAGGCATTAACGTGGGAGGAGACAATAAGAAGTGTTTAATTGCTTCGAAGGCCTTATTACATTCTTCTATCCAATCAATGTTGTAATCTTTCTTTAATAAATTTTTGATTAGATAAACAACAAAACTTAAATCCAGAATGAAACTTCAAATTGCATTGAGTTTCCCAAGAAATGATCCAATACTAGACTCGTTTGATGGTGGAATCATTTCAAGAACAACTCGAATTTTGGCTGGATCAACATCAATCCCTCATGAGGATATAATGTAACCCAAAATCTTGCCTCCCGTCACACCAAATACACATTTCTCTGGGTTCAAGGTGATGCCATACTCGATCAATCATGAGAGAATGATACGGAGTACCTCTGGGTGATCACAACTTCTTGGCTTTGGTTAATAAGTCGTCACGTAGGATTCCACAATTTTATGAATAAGGTCGTGGAATATGTATGTCATTTTTCGTTGGTATGTAGCACCGACGTTCTTAAGGACGAATGGCATGACGGTAACAATACGTTCCCAGGAGTTATAAACGTGGTCTTGGCTTGATCATGTTTAGATATTTTAATCTGATTATACCATGAGAACCCATCCATGAGGGAACATAGTTCAAATCCAGCTATTTCATCAAAAATGGCGTCAATGGATGGCAATGGGAAGTCGTCTTTGGGAAAAGATTTGTTAAGATCCCGAAAGTCTATGAAAATGTGTATCTTCCCATTCATTTTGAGAATAGGGATGCTATTAGATACCCCATCGTGAATAGTCAATTGGTTTGATGAATCCTACTTGGAGAAGTTTCATTACTTCTTCTTTTACCATGAGAGCCACTTTTGGTTTCATTGGTCTCGACTTTTGTTTAATTGGATTTGCATCTAGTTTGGTGACAAGATTATGTACCACAATATGTGGTGCAATTCTTTTCATTTCTTTGTAGTTTAACACGAAAACCTTTTGATGTTCCTTGAGGATTTGGGTGTGTACTTCTATTTCCTCTAGAGTTAATGAGGATCCCAACTTTAAAATTTTTGGTTCTTTCCCCTTTCCAATGTTTATGTCAATTGTTTCTTCGATTAAGGAAGCGTTGCCTTCTTCAAATTCAGGCGGGGCAGAGGTAGTTCCAAACTTTCTCCGTTCTCTATCTCGTAGATATCGAGATCCTTTTGTGGAGGAGACTCTATCATGGGATTTCCAAAATAGGAAGAGGAATGTGGGATTAGGGAAAGATCCACTATGTGATGAGCAAGATGTAGCTCCACATAGGTGTTTAGATATTTGAGAGTGACCCTATCACTGTCGAAAGTGATCCAGGATAGAAAACTCATTCTCAGCTTCTATATGAGTCAGGAGCGGGTTTGTTGGTATTTTATGCACCAATGGTTCAGTACGTAGTGATACCGTGAAACTTGTATTTTCCAACTCACTATTTGGAGTGAAATGGGAAGCTGAGGTTGCTATTGAATCTGTGAGAAGGTTCTGCTCTTGTGGGATTGCTTCGATTGATATGAAGTTGAATCCTTTGGTTAGATCTAATACCGTTGTTTTATAGAGTTGTAAATGCTCATCTCTAGTCTCATATACCTCAGAGACTTGGTTTGCAACTAGTTGTGAGTCTCCTAGCACTCTAATGTTATCAATGCCCATTCTTTTGGCTATGATGAGGCCAAGGAGGAGGGCTTCGTACTCAGCCCCATTGTTTGTACACTCAAAATTTAACTTAAAGGAAAAAGGTAGGATCTTTCCCTCGGGAGAAGTAAAGATCACACTTTCCCTAGCTCCAAAATGACATCTAGCTCCATCGAAGTGGAGAGTCCAATATTTTCTTGGAAAAATGGATGTTGGGATGTTCCTCATGTCTATTTCTTTTGCCTCGGTTACTTCTACCATACAAACTATGTGACTAGATTTTGTGTAATGACATTATTAGGTCATTTTCACTTTTAAGATTGATTTAGATTGCATAATCAATCTTTAATGTCTAAGTAATCTCCGTAGCTATAAGGATTTAGTGACCCATTGTTGTTTTGAGTTGATTGACTTGGAATTTTTGTTCAAGTTTTCCTTTTGAATTTAATAATTGTGGTTTAATGAGATTTTATTATGGTCAAAATTAAATATTTAAACAAGAAAATAACTCATCTTTTCATCCTTAGAATCTTATCCAAAATTTATATAAGTTCACACTAAATAGTGGATTTGGTTTTCACGCCATGAATCTTTTTTATGTTTTCTTTGATTACAATTAAATAAATTGAAATATAATTCTATTTTCAGCCCTACCTTTGATATATCTTTTAATTTTTTTATGAATACTTTAAATTCACTTAAAGTAACACCATTATAAGTAATCTATTTCTTTTGATTTTATTTTTAAATAATCCCCAAGAGTTTTAAGGTTACCTTCCCTATTTTTATTCCACCATAGATTTGTTTTACAGGCGTGCCTTAATCTAAATAAATCAAATCTTAAAATGAAAGGGTATATCATATCATCTATTGGAGTCTATGTAAAAATTACATCAATAGAAAGTTGGTGCTATAAGGAGGGGGAATATTGAGCAATTGAGATCTTTTTATCTTACCTTACAAAGTATAGATCTGATTTTAAAATCTCATTAGCCCAACCTTTACAATTTTATAGAAACCCAAACCGAGTTCGTCAATTTTTTCCCACTAATCATTTTCCTTCCACCAACCACAATACCAACTTATATGGTTTCCAATTGGTTAGGAGGACCTAATATCGTATAACAGAACTGCTCATGATGTGCACCTAAGAATCTAGAGAGGTATTTTCCTACTTAAAAGCATGATGATAGTCAAACTATTGAGGAGCATATTTTTTTAATTTTTGACACTAAGAATTTTAAATGTAAAACATGAGAGGATGTTACTTCTAAGTTATTTCCTTCCACTTTGTAAGATGTTTCCTATTATTACAATGCCAATTTATGACCCACATTTGACCCAAGTAATGGCACTATGTGCACATTGTGTAGTATTGTTTGGTTCCTTAATCTTATTCCAAATTCAATTACATCATGAGATATATTTGAGACCACCTTTTAAACATTATTTGGCCAAGTAATATATCCTGGTGTTTTATATCAACAATTTGCAAATGTGAAGAGATGCACATTTGTACAAAACAAAAAAATAGCTTTTGAAATGTATAAGAATGACTTGGATTCTATAGCTACCATATTTTTTAGAAAATATAATTTTTCTACTTTGCCAACTACTTATGTTGAAGTTATTATGGTAGATAGACAAATTTAACCCCAAAAGTATAACATCAATACAATCCCACATAATAACCAAAAAATCTAACCTTGAATCCAACACCCAAAGTGTATCAATATCCCCTTCAACAAGTTGAGACTCAAACTAAAATTTTAGGCTTAGTCCCTACTATATATAATCCAAAAGTCTCAACGTAAACAACAACAAACAAATCAAAGTTAGAAGGCATCCAACACATAGTCCATAAACTTACAATTATTATTTTTAACTTGAAAAGGTAATTAGGTGATAATGATAACCTAGAAAGAACCTACCCACATAAAATACATAGCCACCCTATGAATAACAATAAATAGGCCCTAACTTAATAAAGCACTATAAATTAATATTTGTGATGTAACTTTTCTAGAACTAGTGTTGAGTTCATGGAATTGCTCAACGTGATGAGTTAGATTGCTTATAGTTTTGTAATTCTTGTGAGTTAGTTCACATAGAGAGTTAAGGGCATTGACCAAATCACAAAGAGTAAAATAATCCTAGCTCTTCCAAGGTCCAAAACCATGATGTTTAAAACTATGACTTTTCAAAATAAATGATTTTGACAAAACCAAAGGATCGATTACTCCTTGATAAGTAACGTCGAGATTCTAACAATTCTTATAAACCCCCAAATAATAAAATTATTCTACCTAATATAAATACCAATAATAATCCTCCCAACCCAAAGGAATAGATACACACCACAAATGAAAATCATACAACACTTTGAAAATGTGGGTATAATATTTTGGAAGATATCAAGAGGAAAAGGCCAATATCACCTTGCATGAACTTTCTCAAATAATTGAACAAAGGTATCTCTTGTGCAAATAATTGACTAAAATAAATAAATAAATACAAGACACTAAAGTATACCAATGTAGAGGTTTATAAAGACAAGTTTGAGGTTCCTCCTTTTATCCTCACTATAAGGATTTTTTTGGAAGAAGGTGCACAATTATTTGGTGGAATCTAGGGCTTCAACTAATGTCATGGTTGTGGAAATGTGTAAAAATTTGGGACTGTCACCAATAAAATCATATAGGATTTGTTCAACAAGATAATTATATGAGGTTAAAATGATAGAAGAGTTATGAAGATTCACATGCACCATGCCTCTAAATCCATAGTTCAAAATTTTATGGAGATCCTAGTTGGGGACATATCAAATGCATATGACATGTTACCTAATGAGACTTGTCTAAATATCTGAATGCGTACATGGCCACCGATTCTTCACACGTGTGGATGGCTTGAAGGAGCATAAAAATGAAATATTTGTAGACATAAAGACCAAAATGAAACATATGATCATTTAATATAATACCTAGAATGAACGTTTGAATTTTTAATTAATAGACATTAGAATTTATACTTTGACCATTGAACCACAAAACAAAGATGAAGTTCACACACATAGTGATCACTATAGAATTTGGACAATTTATTTTGATGGGGCTCATTCTAAACAAGGTTCAAGTGCAACAATTATGTTTATCAACCCCTTCGGAAATAACTACTTATTTTCCTACCACATTCAATTCCTTTTACCAAAAATATTGTCGAATATGAAGTCATGATTTTAGGATTATAGTTCACTTGAAGCACAAGATTGAGATGTTGACAATATATGGTAACTTTGAATTAGTGATTAATCAAGTGAAGAGTAAATTTCAATCTGATCTATCATATGTTAGAAGGTACAAACATAAAGCTTGGGATTTCAATGAATCATTTCAACCCTTTAATATCACCCTAATTACTAAAGAGAGAGAAACCATTTTATGATTTTTTAGCCACGTCTGCTACGATTTTTCGGTGAAGCTAAGTGGAAGAGATTTTATGTTGAGATAATTCCTTGACCCTTAGTTCTAGGTAATATAGAAAAATTACAAGTATTCTATGATGATAATAATATTTTCCAAATTTGAATAGTTATTGTGTCCTTGAGTCATAAATTATAGATGAAAGAGAAATGATTTATGTTTCATAAGGAGGTGAAATTAAGCTTGATTTGAGAAACGATAGGGTTCTAAAATTAAAATACAACAACATCCCAAAAGGAATTGTATCACCTAAGAAGATGTTTGATTTAGATATCCATAATAAGAAATGTAATGAACAATAACCAAAGGTCATAAAATGAAGATGGTTGATTTAAAAATCCTAAAAGAAACAAAATGTGAACATTGGTATAAGTTGCATCGAGGTAGATAAGGAGAAATTAAAATCTCTTCTTTCTCATTATAAGGATTTCATTATTTAATCATATGAAGACCTTAATTTCTTTGATTCATAGGTCACTATTCATGTCATATCATTCAAAGAAGGTTGAAAAACTTTATATAGAAATTCAAATGACATGTTTTCATTCGAGTCATTTGGAGATGAGAAACTAGTATGTTGTCTAGTAGAGAGAACTCGTGGGAAGGAAGGTTCATAGAAAAATGTGAGGTACACATGGAGTGAAATGATATCGCAACCCTATATATATATATATATATATATATATATATATATATATATAGTATAATGTGTAATTATTACTTTCATTAGGAACTTTTCATACTTGTTGAAAATGTATGTTTGCAGCATGTGTATGTGTGCTATGAATTAAAAAAGAACTATGTCTTCTATGTATGTTACTGAATTATATGTGTTATGTACTATGTTGAGTCACTATTAATGATCATCTATTTTTATCATGTATGGAGTGGGGTTCCTCATCTCAATGTTAATGAGTGTTCCTTTTACCAAGTATGGAATAGGGTTTCCCATCTCAATGTTATTAATAATTTTTTAACTAAGTATGGAGTGGATTTTCTCATCTCAACGAGGTTTTCTTGCTTAATGTTAGTGGGAATTTATTTTTACCATATTGATGTTATTGAGAGTTTGTTTTTACCAAGTATGGAGCATGGTTTCCCATCTCAATATTAGCAAAGCAGCCTTCATTTTTACCAAGTATGGACCGGGGTTTCCAAAATCTCATTACTAACTAGAATTTTTATTTACCAAGTATGGAGCGAGGTTTACCATCTCAATGTTAATGAGAATTTTTTTTACCAAGTATGGAGTGTGGTTTCCCATCTCGGTATTAGCGATCCTTCATTTGCACCAATATGGAGTGGGGTTTCCTATCTCAATTACAATGACCAATTTTTTTACTAAGTATGAAGTGGGGTTTTCTATCTCAATGTTAATAAGCCTTAAATTTTTACCAAGTATGGGGTAGGGTTTCCCATGCCAATGTTATTGGTCCTTTTTTACCAAGTATTGAGTGTGATTTCCCATCTCAATATTCGAGAAGTTTTTTTTACCAAGTATGGAGTGTGGTTTCTCATCTCAATGTTAGTGATCCTTCTTTTACACCAAGTATAAGGCAGTGTTTCTCATCTAAATGTTAATATGCCTTTGTTTTTACCAACTATGAAGTGGGGTTTCCCATCTCAATACTAATGAACCTTTATTTTTACTAAGTATCGAGTGGGATTTCCCATCTCAATGTTAATGAGCCTTCATTTTTACCAAGTATGGATTGTGGTTTCCCATCTCAATGTTAATGATCCTTTGTTATTACTAAGTATTGAATGGGGTTTCCCATATCATTGGAGTTTCCTATCTCAATGTTAATGAACATTTATTTTACCAAGTATGGAGTGGGGTTTTCAATCTTCCTTTGTATACACCTAATCACACACAATCAGTCCTAATCAATCCATAGGGAAGAAACTTTCACCGATACAAAAACACCGTATTATGGAGAGATATTATATAAATTTCTTAATTTACCATGTGGGCCATCCACAGAATGTGTGATAAAGAGATATTATGTACATTATAAATCAATATTACCATAAAATATATTTAACCACTTATGTTTTTGTTAATATCCTCTTCCTTTTCTCTACAACAACACTTTCAACCCTATAGAACATGTCACACATGGGTGTGACACTTTCCTTGGACCTTCAATTTGAATTTTTTTAACGAAATTTGTGTTAGCCTTTCAAGTCGAATGCCTCAATCATGAGTTTCCACATTTCAACCTTCTCACTCAAATATGTCCTATACAGATGAGGTACTCTCCTTACTTGACAAACACGTATAAACGTAAAAATGTCAAAACTTCCCTATTATAAATATTGGATGCACATGATGGCCTTCAAAGTCCATAAAGGTACTTGAATCCTCTTACCATGTGTTTGATCCCTACTTATACCACCACCAAGTACATTGAGTGATCTATGTTATATGCAGAGGGAGTGATTAAGCCTTATCACTCCCTCCGCATATGACATATATCTCCCTCTATATATAACAAATAAGTTATCTTATAAGGATTGAGGAAATGGGGATTTATAACTCCCTTTGCATATGAAAGACAAGTCCTGCCCAACTTTCAATAGGGCCAATTCAAGAATTTTTCAACTATCAACATCAATGGTTGATATGCTCAAACTTGCACACATTTTTCCAATTAATGACAATTTAATAACCACCAATGTATTACATTTAGTGTTTATATATTCTAGTGTTTCCTTAATTATACCTGAATCTATATAATCATACCTAGTCAACCCTAATATGGTCAAATTTATTCATATCGTGACTAAAGGTTCTTATGTATTTCTAGTTTTCTCCAATCAACTATACATGTAAGTAATCACACCTAATGTGCCCTAAATATTAGACCTAGATGATGACCTCCCAAGTCCATAAAGGTTATAATATTTGGATTAAAATGTGCTTGATCTCTACTAATATTTTTGTCTAAACTTTGTGTAGAAAATATACTCTCTTGACCTTGTGTAGTTGCCTACTTTCACACTAATGATGAACTCCTAATCCACCATATTAGACCTGTGAAATTGTTGATAACTTAGCCACATAAGTCTCACTCTTATTGATATGCATGATATAGCTTAACATTACCTCCTCCTCTTCCATAATCAAATAAGGACCCATTGAATGATGTTTCCCTTGTTTAGTAACCCTTGCATGTCAACTACTACCTTAGTATTCCACAAAAAATTCCCAGCCTGGTTGATCTTTTCATCCAAAATTTAGGGCCACTTATGTTATAGTGCATGATGGTTCCACAATGTGTGTGTTAGTGTAGGTTATTATTTATCCTTTTATTTATTTATTATGATAATTCTTACACTTGTGTTAGACCTACACTTGTGGGGTTAGTTTGCTTAGGTGTACTAGTTGTGTATAGTTTAGCTTCTCGGATATGTGGAGTTAGCTTACTAGTCTTACGGAGTTAACTCAACTACCAAAGTATCAATTAGCGGGAGTTCTTCACCACCGATTTTAGGTAGTTGTGCAGATTTGTGGTGGGAGTTCTTCACCACCTGGGAGTTCTCTACCGATGATTTGTGCAGATTTGAAAAAGAAGTTACGGTGAAGACACTCATAACTTTCAAGAAAATAAGCATCACAAGTTGTTTCAAAGGCTTCAACACTTTATTGGCATGGGACCACAAATTTGGTAGTGCTACATCATTGCATTTGGATACATGAGTTTTCTATTGCTTGAGGGAAAACAATCTTGGGAAGGGAGGATTGTAATGTCCCCTTCTCGGAAATTTTTAAAATGGAAGAACTAAAGACCCTCAACCCATTTTCTCTTCATGGGTTCGAGGAGGGAGCTTAAAGATGGTCCTAAGATGTTTTTTGTCTACATTAGAACCTCTTGGCATGCCTAGCACTACAAGTGGGAGTCTTATTTAGTCTTAGAATCTGCAGATAGGTTTATTACTTTTTACTATTTTAATTAGAAAATAGTAAAGTGCACATAAAGTGAGTCTTTTAATATTTTAATTAAGTTTTATTAGTTTTCCTTCTAAAAAGGGATAAAGTCGGTCATTTGAATGTTGCACCTCTTATCTTATTAAGGGAGGTTGCATGGCCTTTCTTTGGGATGTTGATTTGATCATTTATGTCTCTCCATGCTTGGAGAAATGAGATGTATGTATGCCTAGCTCTTCTCTCTTCTCTCTCTCTCTCTCTCTCTCTCTTCTCTCATTGGAGGTGAAGTAAATATGATTTTGTTAAGGATCCATTAGTGTGTGTGTTGCATTTGTGGTGTGGTGAATTGCTTAAAAAGAGTTGTTTGCCCTAGCGCATTTATTTATGATGCAGATCTAGTTATTGTTGCATGGTTTGGGATCATACTTGTTGGTTTTCAAATCTGTTGTGTTTTGCCATTATTTTCTTAATTTTTAGAAATGATTTGATGCCATAAAAGTGCTAGGTGACCTCCTTTTTAGGGAAAAATTAGGGTTTTGTGTTTGTTGTGTGAAAAATAATTTTTGAATATTATTCTTTATATTTTTGTGGGTGAAGATCCAAAGTTTCAGCTCATTTGGACTTCTCTAGCAAAATATATGAATTTTTGAAGTTATGTTGCAGACAGGGTTTTTAAATAATTTCCAGAATTATTTGGCATGTTTTTTGGTGATCATAAAGCAAGATTTACAAATCTGATTTATTTATCTTTTATTTCTAAGCAAGGGAGGTGCTTTTTAGTGTGTTTGGAGGCCGGGAAAGTGCTGGAAATATTTTATTAATTTCTTCTAACCCTAGCACCCTAGATCTGGAAATTTAAGTGTTATTTTGAAGGGGTTTTAGTGCTCAGAAAAATATGATCTTTAGTTCATTGGAAAGGGAAAATCCCAAGTTTATTGTGCACTTTGTTTCATGAGAAAATGAGTATTGAGGAAGTTATGAATTTTATAAGTTTTTCCAGTTGTCTGAGCCTGATTTATTTAATTACTGCTGTTATAAAAATCAAAATTAAAAGGATTTAAATTCCAATTGATCCACCCATCTAACCCACCACCTTGGCTACTTCCAACCCCATTTTGGGTTGTAATTAGCCGACATTGGGTTATTTGAGGTTGATTCAAAAGGATTTACTCCTTGAATTGATTTCTATCCATTTGTGGCATTTTCCATCTTGTCCCAAAAAGGGACATCACAGTGGTCTTAGAGTAACTTTCTTCTACTCATGTGGGTGTTGTTTACAAAAATTTTGAATCGTGTAACTAGCAAGTGATGGAGATTTGAGAGCCAACCTCTACAGATTTGGGAGATGGTTTAGGTTTCCTCCACATGTGTAGAATATGTTGCTAAACACTCTAGAAAAAGTGATAAGTTGTTTGGCTATGATGGAACAACTGGATTATGGATCCATATTTTTAGTGATGGATTCATTGGTGACTCATTTGGCTAGATCGAACTATTGAGGCATGATGAGGTGGATGTGAGGTTCATGGTCATCACTTGCATTAGCGAGGTGACAAGGATAACAGCCCCAAGCCTCTTATACAATGACACCACCATGGAAGAGGTCTACGAGCTCATGATAGGAAGCTTTCAAAAGCTTTGGGACACCTCCAACCCTTACTTTGATAAGAGGGTTAAGATATTAGAAAACATGGCAAAGGTAAGATCTTGCATACCAATGTTAGATCTTGATTGTGATGATCTCATTCTCCACATGTTTGAAGTTTTCTTTGCTGTCCTACATGATGATCATTCACAAAGAATAATGGTTTTCATGCAAACCATCATGTCCCTAATGTTGAATGAGTATGAGGATCCTCCACAACAATTGCTAACCATACTTGTGGAAGGTTTGGGACAAGAAAAGCCATGTATTGCTCACACCTTAGCAAAAAGAGTCTTGGATCAATGTTCAAGCAAAGTGAAGACATGTATCCAAGGTATGAGCTCTTTTGTTTTTATGATGAATTGTTGACATCTAATGATTGCATAGAGTTGATTGGTTGTAAGGAAAAATCAGATTTGGAAGAAGGGATCAAGGATCTTGAGCCTAAGGATGAAGAAAAATCAGATCTACAAGCAAAGGAAGAGAATTTGGTGATGGAGGTCATTATTTCCAGTAATCAGATTAATGACCAATCCGTTGTCCATTCCAAAACAACCAAGGTAGAGAATCAAACAAGTGACATGAAAGGCCTTGAAGAGGATCATGAGGATATCTCATACATGCATCCTCTAATTATGAATTTGCAGCATCATTTTGAGAGATATTCAATCAAAACAAGTGAAAGGTCTGACCAAAGAGACCCCTGGATCCAAAACCATCATGTTGGGGACATAAAGGTATGTGAAACAAGTATTTTTGCAAAAATGATCAGATCTGATTTTCTGATTTTTATATGTGATTTCATGTGGCTAAATGAGATTTCAGAATTGAATATGGCAAACAAAAATGTTGGCAAACATGTGTCAACCTTGGAAGACCTAGAAATCACCTGGGAAAGGCATTTTTCGAGTAATAATGAGGATTTTCAGTTTTAAAAACTTGTTAGGACAACCACTATGGATTTTTTCATTCAATGCTTTGATGGTGCACTTGGCATGGGAAAGAACAAGTTGTGTTTCAAATTGGTTATCCTTCATTGCATGATTCATGTTCATGAATGCATGAACTATATTTCAATTTTCTCATTTCCTTGTAAGCATAAGAGAAGAGAAATTTTGGGTGTCATCATGCACATATTTCTTCATGGAATAAGGAGGTAAAGGAAAGTGGGTATGAGGAGCATTACAAGCTTTATTTGGATGCAATAATATTATTTCCTTTCCTTTTCCAATTGATGCTAAATTATCTCTCTACAAGCCTTGAAGGAAGTATGGAAAGGGAGGACAGTGTATTATGAAGGGACTATTATCACATGTTTGATTATTCCCACATTCTCGCTTGTTGTTATAAACAAGAAGGAAACCCAAAAGGTGTTCATTTTCAGTTTGGCATGACTACATATGATCCTAGAAATGGGCTCCTCACAAAGATAAAAGATATTCTTGTTCTTTCCTCATGGATGGGCCATACAAGGAGGAGGTATCTTGCTGCCCCAAGCAAGAGGATTCAGTTTTTTGTTTGGATCATGATGGAATATATGTTGGCACATGTTTTGAAGATCCTAATGATAATGAGTATGCAATATAACACTGTTGTAATATTCATTTCCAATCTGATTTTTTCATTGCTAGCTGCCCCACAAACAAGGATAAATATGTGGAAGAAGGGTCTTCAAGTTGCTAACACATTTGAGGATTATTTTGAGGTGTTGAGACTTAGGATCATTGTTCGCAATAATGAAGAGTTATTGGTCACAATTGTACGTAACTGGGCATGGTCATATGGGGACACCAAGGAAGGGGAGAACAACCCCATCCACAGGAGGCGTATTGGAGGGCTAATGAAGGCCCCTATTTTTTCTTCTAATTTTTTTATTCATGTGCAGATTTGAAAAAGAAGTTGAATCAAGACAATCCTAATTTTCAAGAAAAATAAGCATCACAAGTTGTTGCAAAGTCTTCACCATTAGATTGACATGGGATCACGACTTTAAGAGTGTTACATCATTGCATTTGGATACATGAGCTTGTTATAGATTGATGACAAGAAATCTTGGAAAGGGGACGACCGTAATGTCCCCTTCTCGGGACATTTTTAAAATGGAAGGATCAAGACCCTCAACCCATTTTCTCTCTTCATGGGTTCAAGGAGGGAGCTTGAAGATGGTCCTAAGGTGTATGTTGTCTACATTCAGCCCTTGGTATGTCTCACACTATAAGGAGTCTTTAGTTAGTTTTTTTTTTTAAAATGCATATAGGCTAGTTACTTCTTTATTATTTAATTAAAAATAATAAATTACACTTAAGTGGGTCTTTTTATATTTTTAATTTAAGTTTTAGTGGTTT
Source organism: Taxus wallichiana var. yunnanensis (assembly GCA_018340775.1). Classification (NCBI taxonomy): domain Eukaryota; kingdom Viridiplantae; phylum Streptophyta; class Pinopsida; order Cupressales; family Taxaceae; genus Taxus; species Taxus wallichiana. The sequence continues at coordinate 877,171,222 of CM031242.1, forward strand.
TCCTCCCAAAAGGGAAAGGTCGGCCATTTTGAATGTCAGACCCTTAATTCTATAAAAGGAGGTCAGATGACCTTTAGTTGGTATGTTGATTTGATCATTTGGTATCACTCCATGCTTGGAGAAATGGGATGTATTCCCAAGGGATTTATGCCATAGCTCTTCATTGTGCTCTCTCTCTCATTCAATTTCGAAGTGAAGTAGATCTGATTTTGAGGACTTTGTCATCAAGATTTGAAGACTTGATATTTATTTTACCATTTTTGGAAAGTGACGACTTGGCTGGAAAATTTTGTTGCATTTTTGAAAAATTATGTTGGTTGAAATTTGATGAATTTATGCTCATTGGAAATTTATTTTTCTAAGCTTTACAAAGAAAGGTAGTTTCGTGTCCAAATTCCAAGAATTGCTCAAGATATGAATTTATGAAGATTTCTATTTTTCGAATTAGGGAAGCGACTTGTTTTCGAGTTTTAGGTGAATTTTTACAATGACATTCATGGCTGGACATTCTAAAATTGATCTCATAATTTTCCTTATAATTTATGCTTCATTTTGAGTTATGGTTGATAGTTTTTGGATGAGTATTTCACAAATTATAAGGGTTTGATGATGTAGTTGTATTTCGGGATTTAAAAATTAGGTTTTTCATATTTTTCGTGGTTTTCTTGCATGGAAAATTGCAACTAATTAATATCTATCATTTCCCTTTCGTTTTATGCAATTCAGAGTTGTAAATACAAATTTATGGAATTTTGAATATTTCAACCTAGGGTTTTGACGAACTTACTATAAATAGTAAGTTCTAGATTTCAAGTGCTTTGTTGCGAGTTTATGGTTGAAATATAAGATTTAGATATTTATTTTCAGATTTGACTAATATTTGAAGGTTGGGAAAGTGCTAGAAATATTTTTATTTTTATTTTGTCACCCTAATGCCTAGATCGGTAGTTTGGATGCTATTTGGTGGGGTTTTAGTGCTCGAAAAACCCGATCTTTAGTTCATTGGAAAAGGAAAAATCCCTAGTTTATTATGCACTTTGTTTCATGTGAAAAGGAATATTGATGAAGTTTAGAATTTTTCAGCTATTTGCAAGTTATTTTAAATTAATAGTTTTGAAAAAAAAAAATCTGGAAAAGGTGTGAATTCCAATTAATTCTCCCATCTCACGCATCACCTTGGGTACTTCCAACCCCATTTTGGGTTGTAATTAGCTAACATTGGGTTATTTGAGGTTGAATCAAAAGGATCTAATCCTTCTTGATTTGATTTGTGTTGAAGTTTGTTAAAATTCCCATTTGCCCAAAAAAGGGGACATCACAGTGGTATCGAGGTATCTTTCTAGTCCGATTTCTTCATTAATAGGTGCCCGACAAACAAGGATAAATATGTGGAAGAAGGGTCTTCAAGTTGCTAACACATTTGAGGATTTTTTGAGGTGTTGCGACTTGGGAGCATTGTTCCCAATAATGAAGAGTTGTTGGTCACACTTGTATGCAGTTATGCATGGTCACATGAGGACACCAAGGAAGGGGAAAACAACTCCATCCAAAGGAGGTCTATTGGAGGGCTAATGAAGGCCCCTATTTTTTTTCTAATTTGTTTGCTTCATGTGCAAATGTGAAAAAAAGTCAGTAGCCTGATGGCACTCCCAACTTTCAGAAAAAGAAGCATCACAAGTTGTTGCAAAGGCTTCACCACTTGATTAACATGGGATCACTACTTTGGGAGTGCTACATCATTACATTTGGATACATGAGCTTGTTATTGCTTGAGGGCAAACAATCTTGGGAAGGGAGGACTGTAATGTCCCCTTCTCAGAATTTTTAAAATGGAAGAATCAAGACCTCAACCCATTTTCTCTCTTTATGGGTTCGAGGAGGGAGCTTGAAGATGGTCCTAAGATGTCTTTTGTCTACATTATATCCCCTTGGCATACCTAGCACTACAAGTGTGAGTCTTATTTAGTCTTGGAATCTACACATAGGTTAGTTACTTTTTATTATTTTAATTAGAAAATAGTAAAATGCACATAAAGTGAGTCTTTTAATATTTTAATTAAGTTTTATTAGTTTTCCCTCTAAAAAGGGAAAAATTCAGTCATTTGAATGTTGGCACCTCTTATCTTATAAAGGAGGTTGCATGGCCATTCTTTGGGATGTTGATTTGATCATTTATGTCTTTATCATGCTTGAAGAAATGGGATGTATGCCCTAGCGCTCTCTCTCTCTCTCTCTCTCTCTCTCTCACACACACACACACTCTCACTCACTCACACACACACACACATTCGATTTGGAAGTGAAGTAAATCTAATTTTGTTAAGGATCCATTAACGTGTGTGTTGCATTTGTGGTGTGGTGAATTGCTTAAAAAGAGTTCTTTGCCCTAGCGCATTTATTTATGGTGCAAATTTGGTTATTGTTGCATGGTTTGGAATCATACTTGTTGATTTTCAGATCTATTGTGTTTTGTCATTAATTTCATAATTTTTGGAAATGATTCGATGACCTAAAGGTGCTCTCGGTGACCTACTTTTAGGGAAATATTAGAATTTTGTGTTTGTTGTGTGAAAAATACTTTTGGAATATTATTCTTCATATTTTTTGCCCTAAGATCCAAAGTTTCAGCTCATTTGGACTTCTCTAGCAAAAGATATGAATTTTTGAAGTTATGTTGTAGACAGGGTTTTAAATAATTTCCAGAATTATTTGGCATGTTTTTGGTGATCATAAAGCAAGATCTACAAATCTGATTTGTTTATCTTTTATTTCTAAGCAAGGGAGGTACTTTGTGGTGTGTTTGGAGGTGGGAAAAGTGTTGGAAATATTTTATTAATTTCTTCTAACCCTAGCGCCCAGATCTAGAATTTTAAGTGCTATTTTGAAGGGGTTTTAGTGCTCAGAAAAATTTGATCTTTAGTTCATTGGAAAGGGAAAAATCCCAAGTTTATTGTGCACTTTGTTTCATGTGAAAAGGAGTATTGAGGAAGTTATGAATTTTATAAGTTTTTCAGCTATTCTCGAAAGCCTTATTTATTTAATTAATGTTGTTATAAAAATCAGAATTAAAAGGATTTAAATTTCGATTGATCTCGCTCATCTAACCCACCACATTAGCTACTTCAACCCCATTTTGGGTAGTAATTAGCTAACATTGGGTTATTTGAGAATGATTCAAAAGGATTTTCTCCTTCTTGAATTGATTTATATCCATTTGTCACATTTTCCATATTGTCCCAAAAAGGGGACATCACAATGGTATAAGAGCAACTTTCTTCTACTCTTGTGGGTGTTGTTTGCAGAGTTTTTGAATCATGGAACTAGTAAGTGATGGATATTTGAGGGCCAAGCTCTACAGACTTGGGAGATGGCTTGAGTTTCCTCCACATGTGAAGAGTGTGTTGCTCAACACTCTAGAAGAAGCGACAAGTTGTTTGGCTATGATAGAACAATCAGATTATGGCTCCATGTTTTCAACGATGGATTCATTGGTGACTCATTTGGCTAGATCCAAACTATTGAGGCATGATGAGGTGGATGTGAGGCTCATGGTCATCACTTGCATTAGTGAGGTGACAAGGATAATAGCCCCAAGCCTGTTATACAATGAAACCACCATGGAAGAGGTATACGAGATTATGATAGGAAGATTTCAAAAGCTTTGAGACACCTCCAACCCTTACTTTAATAAGAGGTTTAAGATATTGGAAAACATGGCAAATGTAAGATCTTGCATACCAATGTTAGATCTTGATTGTGATGATCTCATTCTCCACATGTTTGAAGTTTTCTTTGTTGTCCTACATGATGATCATTCATAAAGAATAATGGTTGCTATACAAACCATCATGTCCCTAATGTTGAATGAGTATAAGGATTCTCCACAACAATTGCTAACCATACTTGTGGAAGGTTTGGGACAAGAAAATACATGTATTTCTCACACCTTAGCAAAAAGATTCTTAGATCAATGTTCAAGCAAAGTGAAGATATGTATCCAAGGTATGAGCCCTTTTGTTTTTTATGATGAATTGTTGACATCTAATGATTGCATAGAGTTGATTGGTTGCAAGGAAAAATCAGAATTGGAAGAAGGGTTCAAGGATCTTGAGCCTAAGGATGAAGAAAAATCAGATCTGCAAGCAAAGGAAGAGAATTTGGTGATGGAGGTCATTATTTCGGGTAATAAGATTAATGACCATCTGTTGTCCATTCCACAACAACCAAGGTAGAGAGTCAAACAAGTGACATGCAAGGACTTGAAGAGGATCATGAGGATATCTCATACATTCATCCTCTAAGTATGAATTTGTGAAATCATTTTGAGAGATCTTCAAGCAAAACAAGTGAAGGGTTTGAGCAAAGAGACCCGGAATCCAAAACCATCATGTTGGGCACACAAAGGTATGGGAACCAAGTGTTTTTGCAAAAATTATCAGATCTGATTTTCTGATTTTTATATGTGATTTTATGTGGCTAAATGAGATTTCAGAATTGAATATGGCAAACAAAAATGTTGGCAAACATGTCTCAACCTTGGAAGATCTTGAAATCAATGGGAAAGGTACTTTTGTGAGTGATAATGAGGATTTTCAGTTTAAAAACTTGTTAGGACAACCACTATGGATTTTTTCATTCAATGCTTTGATGGTGCACTTGGCATGGGTAAGAACAAGTTGTGTTTCAAATTGGTTATCCTTCATTGTATGATTCATGTTCATGAATGCATGAACTATATTTCAGTTTTATCCTTTCCTTGTAAGCATAAGAGAAAATAAATTTTGGGGTGTCATCATGCACATATTTCTTCATGGAATATGGATGTAAAGGAAAGTGGGTATGAGGAGCATTACAAGCTTTATTTGGATGCAATAATATTATTTCCTTTCAATTTCAAATTGATGCTAACTATTATCTCCTGCAAGCCTTGAAGGAAGTATGGAAAGGGAGGAAATATATTATGAAGGGACTAATATCACATGTTTCAGCTTATTCCCACATTGTGCTTGTTATAAAATAGAAGGAAGCCCCAAAAGGTGTCCATTTTCAGTTTGACATGACTACATATGATCCTAGAAATAGGTTCTTCACAAAGATAAAAGATATTCTTGTTCTTTCCTAATGGATGGGCCATACAAGGAGGAGGTTTCTTACTCCCCAAGCAAGAGGATCCAATTTTTGTTTGTATCATGATGGAATATATGTTGGTACATGTTTTGAAGATCTTAATGATAAGGAGTATGCAATATAACACCGATGTAATATTCATTTCCAAGTTTGATTTTTTTCATTGTTACCGCCCCACAAACAAGGATAAATATGTGGAAGAAGGGTCTTCAAGTTGCTAAAACATTTGAGGATTGTTTTGAGTTGTTGAGACTTGGGAGATTTATTCCCAATAATGAAGAGTTATTGGTCACAATTATACGTAATCGGGCAAGGTCATATGGGGATACCAAGGAAGAGGAGAACAACCTCATCCACATGAGGCCTATTGGAGGGCTAATGAAGGCCCCTATTTTTTATTCTATTTTTTTTTATTCATGTGCAGATTTGAAAAAGAAGTCGTAGAATGAAGACACTCCTAACTTTCGGAAAACAAAGCATCACAAGTTGTTGCAAAGTCTTCACCACTTGATGGCATGAGATCACGACTTTAAGAGTGCTACATCATTGCATTTGGATACTTGAGCTTGCTATTGCTTGAGGATAATCTTGAGAAGGGAGGACTATAATGTCCCCTTCTCGGGACATTTTTAAAATGGAAGAACTGAAGACCCTCAACCCATTTTCTCTCTTCATGGGTTTGAGGAGGGAGCTTGAAGATGGTCCTAAGGTGTCTGTTGTCTACATTGTAGCCCTTTATATGCCTCGCGTTACAAGGAGTCTTTAGTTAGTTTTTAAAAAGTGCACATAGGCTAGTTACTTCTTTATTATTTAATTAAAAATAATAAAGTGCACTTAAGTGGGTCTTTTTATATTTTTAATTTAAGTTTTAGTGGTTTTCCCTCCCAAAAGGAAAAGGGAAAGGTCAGTCATTTTGAATGTTGCACCCCTTAATTCTATAAAAGGAGGTTGCATGACCTTTAGTGGGTATGTTGATTTGATCATTTGATATCACTCCATGCTTGGAGAAATGGGATGTATGCCCTAGCTCTTCATTGTGCTCTCTCTCTCTCTCTCTCTCTCTCTCTCTCTCTCTCTCTTTGAAAGTGAAGTAGATATGATTTCGAGGACTTTGTCATTGAAGATTTGAAGACTTGATATTTATTTTGCCATTTTTGGAAAGTGGCGACTTGGTTGGAAAATTTTGTTTCATTTTTGGAAATTTATGTTGGTTGAAATTTGACGAATTTATGTTCATTGGAAAGCTCTTTTTCTAAGCTTTCCAATAAGGGTAATTTCATGTCAAAATTCCAAGTATTGCTCAAGATATGAATTTATGAAGATTTCTATTTTCCAGAATTAGGGCAGCAACTTGTTTTGGAGTTTCAGGTGATTTTTAAGCATGGCATTCATGTCTAGAAAATTCTAAAATTGTTCTTATAATTTTCCTTATAATGTATGCTTCGTTTTGAGCTATGGTTGATAATTTTCGGATGAGTATTTTGCAAGTTATGAGGGTTTGATGCTGCAATTGTATTTCAAGATTTAAAAATTAGGTTTTTCATATTTTTGTGCTTTTCTTGCATGGAAAGTTGTTCCTAATTAATATCTATCATTTCCCTTTCGTTTCATGCAATTCGGAGTTGTAAATCAAAAGTTATGGAATTTTGAATATTTCAACCTAGGGTTTTGACGAACTTACTAAAACTAGTAAGTTCTAGATTTCAGTGCTTTTGTTGAGGGTTTATGGTTGAAATATAAGATTCAGATATTAATTTTCAGATTTGGCTAATGTTTGGAGGTCGGGAAAGTGCTGGAAATATTTTTATTTATTTTTCTCAACCCTAGCGCCTAGATCTGGAAGTTTGGATGCTATTTTGGTGGGGTTTTAGTGCTCAGAAAAAATTGATCTTTAGTTCATTGGAAAGGGAAAAATCCTAGTTTATTGAGCATTTTGTTTCATGAAAGGAGTATTGATGAAGTTATGAATTTTATAAGTTTTTAGCTGTCTACAAGCTATTTTAAATTAATAGTTCTGCAAAAAAATCAGATCTGGAAAAGGTGTGAATTCCAATTGATTCTCCCATCTCACCCATCACCTTGGCTACTTCCAACCCCATTTTGGGTTGTAATTAGCCGACATTGGGTTATTTGAGGTTGAATCAAAAGGATCTAATCCTTCTTGATTTGATTTGTGTTGAAGTTTGTTAAAATTCCCATTTGCCCAAAAAGGGGACATCACAACAAAAAAACTACACATTAGAAATCAAAAGAATGAACTTTAAGGCGAATGAGTAAAGAAAATACAATGAAAGTACATCCATAACACATGCAAGCGATACTGATACTTAAAATTTCTTCGAAAAGGATACACAACCTCAGAAAGTGCAACACATTGTTGTAAGTTAGCCTCCTCTTAGAATTCTATTTACTTGGGTATAACATACTTTTTCGCAAAGGGCTCCTCCTTTGATTGACAGGTATAACATATTTTTCAAAGATTTTAAAAATGTATATGTGGTGAGTGTTATATTCTAGAACACAATGGCAACGACCATTAGGCCATTGTGTTCCAGTCCCAAAGAAAAGTTTCTGAGAAACAACTACCATTTGTCAAGCAACATCTCTTTTAAAAGGGTGGTTTCGTGCTACAAGAAATGGCTACACAATTTCCCTTAAAATGGCCACGGAAAAAGCCTCAACAAATACATTAAAAAGAATTGAAAGCGAAAGACACGTGCACTAACATAGTTAAGTTTCTGCTATAAACAACGTAGTAAGTTTAAAGACAAGTTTTTTTGCATAAAGCAAAATCTAGACACCAGGACATCACATTCCATGTGGTGAAGGAAAATTACATTCTAGGCCTCTGTTTTGAGGATCATGGCTGAAAATGGAAATCATTTCCAATTTTGGTAAATAAACACAACAAGTGTCTTCAAGGGAATACCGCCATGTATTTTCTATGTTATAATTCACAATCAAATCATCTTTCAACCAAAGGTATGCTTTGTTTATCACAATTCTCGCAGAGGAAAATAAAAAAAAGAGTTAATAGTCTAGATTTATTGTTTAAGAGCTCTACTTTATATTCGAGTTTATCATTTGGGCTACCAAGAAACAAGTTTTCATCCGTAAAGGAAAAAACCTTCTTTAACAAGCATGTTTTTTATTTTTTTCTTTAATGGAGATCCAAATAAACAATTATATTCTAGCTGAAATTATATTCATTAATCGAACCACAACAAGCAATATAAAACATTTGTTAGAAGCATCATATATCACTTGTGTAAATAGCATTATCTCACACGAGAGATTGAAAAGAAACGAAGGAGCATGTGAAGAATATGATTTTGTCATTTACAACTATGGCAATGGTCGCATGGAGGTCAGTGACTCCCAAAGCACACACTTTTGAACTTTCTTCAAAATCCCAAAACCACATAACAAAAATGAAGAGAATGGATCCACCTACGCATTCTAAAGTCTTGAAATAACTCTGTAATTCAACTCAGAAAACAATTTGACCAAAACACATACCATTAAGTCATAACTCATATTCAATAAGAGTAATTGTTGAAATCACTATAAACGCTCTGCAGAGGAGAGTAATACGTTTCTACTATAAGCAATCCATAAAATTTTGTGATCAAAAGAACTAACACCCATACCAAGAAAAGGGTCCAAATGTGTAAGTTTTAGTGCAAACGTATATAAACCGACATCAAAACAAGCAATGCAGATAAGGGAGGCAAATCTAGCTGTGGCAGAGGAAAAAAATGTAAAGGAAAATCCTTAAGGAACAAGCTCTGCATTCCAAAGCTTAGGAGCTCCAATCTGTCACCAATGAGGATCATTAGAAGGTTTGTGCATGCTCTCTTCCATTCAGGCAATTCCAAGAAAGGAGGAGGTTTTGTGCATGCTCTCTTCTCTGCATTTTACATTGTCGCTTTTGTTTCTTTGAGTTATGTCTGAACATTTTTGCAATGTTGTGTATAATATGAAAAATAATGGCTAGAGTAACAAATAAAACAAGGTTTAACTGTCTTGAGTCCTCATAACTCAACACAAAACCAAAATTAGCACTGTCAATGAAAGGGAAAGCATTGATAAAGTAAAACCAAGCTAAAGCCACCACAAAGAATTGAAAGACAAGAAACAAATTTCTTGGCAAACAAAAAATTTGTTGCAAACATTTTTTTAGCGTAAGCTATGGAAATAGAATTGCACCGTTGTTCTTCAGACTACTTTATCTCCCTCCAGGTAGATGAAAATGGCAAAGTGGGAACTTTGGCATTCTCAATCTAAAAACATACCCGCCACGAGCCACACAAAACCGTCAAAACTTGCATCACACATAAGTAAACACAAGGACATCCCCTTTTCTTGTCAAGAGTGACAAATAAAGGCAATGACCAATAGAACCCTACCAAAAACAAAAATCAAAGCATGAAACTTTAGTTCAAACCACTTAAATACAAATGGCACAATATGATTGGACAAAATGTAAATGAGTAATTGTTAATGTGGAGACAATATTTATGGCACGATAAAAAGAGACCATTAAAAACAAAATAATGAAAGCCATGCCACTTAACAAAGAAACTTAGCAGAAATAACATTTTGCTCTTTTGAATTACCCTTAAATTGATAGTTCAAGAATTCGAGAAATATGGCCCTAACATCAAGTGTATACCTGCAGAGCTAGCCTTCGCTTTTGGTGTTCCTTCATAGATCTCTAGATTTGATCCCTACACACGAAATTCCACTCGGGGTGCGGTCAATCGAGGTGACGACGGGCTGGCTATATAGAGCATCCGGTATGACCCCGCCATATATAGAATTCTCAATTCTATATCTATATGGAGGAATCGATCATGTTACGATCGCACAAGTTGTCGCATTCATGGTTGTTGTCTAGTTATGGCATGGAGCCCTCCAAACCACTAGATGGTCACCTATTACACACTCACAAACTCTTCCCGACTTTAAAAAGGCCTATTGACCAATTAAAAACAATTAAGTTGATGAACAATTACAAACTAAAAATTTAGAAAACATGACGTAAAATGATTTGACAGCACCGATAATTTGAAATTCCAGTCTGGTTCATATCTTCACTTTAAACAAGATCCACAAAGCGGCCGAGTCTCGCCTTTAAATTATAATTGTTGATTGTAATAATCAAAGATGTAAAGATGAGCGGATTGTAATAGGCAAGAATGTGATTTGTCTAGAACACCGAGGAAAATTTTGTAGAGTCCAAACATAACTAAGCATATGCCTACATATCCCTTAAACATAATTGTCTCTGAAAATAACATGTTGCTTTATGTGCTCCTATTAGGAAACATGAAGAGAAGCACATACAATGTACAATAAGCAGCTTTGTTCGAAAATGACACCAAAAGGTACTCGGATGCCTTCTTTCATGTTGTGTCAAGTTCAATAGATAGATATACATTTCCAACTAGTTAGGTACAAAACTTAAGCCAGATTCACATTATGTAGTAGTGTCATTCCCTATTCACTGCAGTGTTTTAGGTCTATATTACTGGATTGGATTTAAGTAAATGCCTTGTCCAACGTACTGAAAATATCGAAGCAAGTACAAATATAGTTTTCGCAAAAATTCTACAGAAAATTCATTTTACTGGAACTGATGGAAAAATAGTGTTATCAGACCATTTGGTGTATGTGGGAGTTGAGGTACGAAACAAATGAATGGTGTCAAGTGCAAACAACATTACCAAATCTAGTTTATGGAGTGGCAGTAAATAGCATTGGGTGGACATTAGCTGCTAGTTAGGAGAGAATGGTAATATACGATGGAGAGGGAAGGGTAGTAATGACTATGGAGTATTATGAGATTCATCCAAAAGATTAACAATGACTCTCTACACATAACTCATTGGAGCATATGTGCGCATTTGAGTGAAACAATGTATGGTGGCCATAATGTAAGCCATTCTTATAGATATTTTTTGTGCAAATTCTTAGACAATAGATTTTGGAATGGCCCTATAATTTGTAACAAAATAGACTTTACAATAGAATATGAGCCACACATCTAAAGACCATCTCAGAGTGAACAAAAAAGAACCAAAGAATTGACTATCTCACAATATATGGCCAAAATCATCGATGATAAGAGATATTTGTATCCCAATACTTGAACCAAAATGTCATAAAGAAACCAATACTTCAAATATTTTTACGAATGAAAGCCTTGCTTTTCATTGTCTTTTTATCTCTTGAACCACATTTCAAAAGCAGTCCTTGCATAAGAAGTTCTTGCATTTTGACTAAAAGAAAGTGATATAAGTCATAAAGTTCAACAAGGTCAATTAAATTGGCATGCTAAAGATATTCTCTCATATTAAGTTTCAATACATTCTAGCAAAGTGGCAAGAAGAGGGTAGGGCCAAGAATGGTTTTGCTTATATGTGTAAATATATAAAAAGGAAAATAATTTCTACACTCTTCTATATTTCATACTTTTCCAGTGTCATTTGTTTAGAACATCCATAAATCTAATTCGGCCCATCTTGATTTCTATGTATATATAGAGAGAAAAAGAACAAGAACACATCAGTGATGCAGTCGAGCAATACAATTTAAACTACTGAAAAAGTTGTCTTTGTAACACCTTAGAAGGAAATAACATGATACCAAAACAAGTAAAAATGATAATTTAAGCCAATGTAAAAACATTAAACTGCATGAAAATAGCTTGAAGTTTGTTCCCCTATTTAGTAATTTTTGATAAAGGGATTGCGTGCTTAAGAAGAATAAGAAACTAGTGAAACTAAGGAGTTCATAGAAAGCATTTCAGCCAGCCCTACAGATCTACACTGAATGCAACAATGATAGACGATTAATTATTTATAAATTATTAGTCACCACACTTCCTAAAGATAGCCCCAAGAAATTAGCTTCAGACATAAATTGATGAATGCATAATCCTACACAGTAAGAAGGCTACGCACCATTCTGAAAGTAAATCAAATGTCCTGTCAAAGTTACAATCAGTATAACTAATGTTGACTTGATGTCCCTTTGATATCTTTTTCTGGTTGTCTACTTGATATAAGAAAGGATGTATACAATAGATTTCTAAAAGGACGGGATGACATGAATACCTAACGGAAGACCCCAAAGATTTAAAGGGGAGCTCATGTTCGAATGAGCCGATCCGAACCAGCTTATGTCCAATGTTTCAAGATCCTACATACACTCCATCTCAACTAAAGCAAGCTCTCTATGTTATTACAATTCTTCATAGCCATATGTCTAATCTTAGGCATTGCCCCTTTTCAATTTTCAAGGACCTTATCTTCAACCCGACCAGTGAAAACGACCGCAATGTAGGAAATCATGCGCCGGCTCTTCCAAAATTAGAAGGCAACTCCTATCAATGATTCACAACATACAATTTTAAGAACCCGCAACAATGGCAAATGGCTCCCGAGATCCGTTTTAATGTCATTGATGTACATAGAAATCTTGGTGGTAGGTGTTTCTTAATACATGGATTTTGAACACTTCCTATTGTTCTTGACCGACAAAGCTTTGATTTCCAGAACATGTTCAACACTGGTGGTGATTAATATCTGCTCCTGAAAAATTTGAATGGTCATTTCTTGTGCATCACCCACATTCTGCGCAAGGACATTTCCTTCATCCTCTGTGCAGCTCACAATCACAGAAATGGGTGGATTACAGGAAGGAACCCATCGAAGTGCAAAATCAGAGAATAAGTATCAATGTCTCCTCGTAATACATGACTATTGAGCCCACAGCATAAGCACATTACACTAGAGGCAGTGCCTTGCACCTTAATGACTGATGGTTCACCAACTAATTTGACTTTAATGATAAAGGAGCTGTGATCTTGATTAAGAATAGTCCATACCAAATTTATTTAGATTCACCTTCTCTATATAATGTTGTCAGATTGTAATTGGTGATAGTTGGCATTGTCAAGTATTCAATCAAATCAATTTTAATGTAAGTTATCTACAATCAAATAGATGAATTGATAGATTGACAGGGGTTAATAAATGCTAGGCCACTTGGCCATTTATAATATTTTGGCTTAAAAAAGAAAAATGTGTACTTCAATAAGAAGAAAAAATTGTCAAATCACCCTTTCCAACCAATCAAAATTTCAATAAATTTATTTATGTGAAATTGTATTTATGTAAATATGTCAATTCAAAAATTATACATTAGAAAACTTGAGATGGGTAGAAAAATTCTTGTTTATGATTGGTTCACAGTAACATTATTAATTAGATGACATGAAATGTATATTATCCTGCCTTGGCAGGAACTAATAATTGTTAATTCAAAAATGTAACATAAAAGATAAAATTACTTTTTGTTGACTGTAATTGCACGGTAGATAATGGTTTTTGTCCCATATGTGACGAACGCAATGGCGTAAGAATTTTTGTATCCGATAAGATTCTGCGATCACTCGCCCATGCGAATTATAAATACAGACGGCGACTAGGATCCGCACAACCAGAGACGTAAGCAGAAGGGCAAAGAAAAAAAAATCAATAACAATGGCGGTTCCAAGAATCAGTTTGGGGCGTTTAGGGTTTGAAGTATCAGCACAGGGGTTGGGTTGCATGGGCATGTCGGCCTTTTATGGCCCTCCCAAGCCTGAAGACGAAATGATTGCTCTCATTCGCCATGCAGTCTCCAAAGGCATTACTTTCCTCGACACCTCTGATATTTACGGCCCTCACACTAACGAAATTCTCCTTGGCAAGGTGCCCTACTTTTTCTTCTGTTAATGTTTGTTTTCCTTGCCAAATTGGGTATTTGACTTGTACTCCTTAATTTGATTTGCAGGCCCTTAAAGGAATAAGAGAGAAGGTACAATTGGCTACTAAGTTTGGAATTTCTGCGGATGGGAAAAGAGGATCAGGGAGATCCAGACTATGTTCGAGCTGCCTGTGAAGCAAGTTTGAAGAGGCTCGATGTGGATTGCATCGATCTGTATTATCAACATCGCATCGATGCTAGAATCCCAATCGAAGTTACTGTATGTGCATTACCTCTATATAAGTTTGCTAAGGAAGACACTAATTTGGTTTAGAAAAAAATTAGAGTTTTTTTCTTATTCTCCTGCAAACCACAAAGGGAAAAATGGTAGATCAAATCCATAATGGCTATAGAGGATATTTGAGTAATCACTAGTATGACTTAATGAAAAATCTCTATACAAAAAGGGAAAAATATGCTAAGATCAAATCGATAATGGCAGAGGATATTTGAATAATCACTAGAATCACACTATTAAAAATCTCTATAAAAAGGAGGGGGAATATAGGGATATTTAAGTAATCACTAGAATCACACCATTAAAAACCTCTATAAAAATGTGTATTAAACTCCCTTGGCATACCTGTCTTCCTACATGTTTAAATATGTGTTTCATCTTTAGAATATATCAAAATGTGTGGGTTCATCTGAGCTCATGGTCGTGGAAGTTCTGGTTGATAATTATGTTGATCATGAATATAAGAATGAATTGGAGGAATTGAAATATATCAAGATGAACCTATCCTATTGAAAGGGTTGTGGTCCAATGGTATGTATGATGGTGTAAGAAGTGTTGTCTAGCCATCCGTCAAGGTTTCAATTTCAGGAGATGTCAATAAATAACGGATGAGGCCTTCGGTGAAATGAAATCCCCAAAATGCTTAACAGCTAAACCTAATAATTATGTGCATCTACCCTATGCAAGCTTCAGATTCAATGAAAAAGATGAACCCATCCATTTTATAAATTTAGTAGGCGTCACTAAATGGTAAATATAAAAACTTGGAGCCAGGAACATAAAATTCATACGATGCTTTAAATTGTACTGTGGGACTTAGAGATCTTTATATTAATATTTTTGGTTTGAAACTTTCTTATATGAATAACTGTAATTAATATTATGTTGATTGATGGTTTATTGTCACAATTTTATTGGATTATCTTTTTTTTGTGAGATTTTTACCAATAACATTAGTCATTACTCATAGAGATCATTTGGATAATGATTTTTAGTTGCCCAACAAGATGAGGATTGGAGTTTATGATAGCCTTATCTAATACAAAATTATTTGTTTAGAATATGTGGGTGCCCTGTTTTAGTGATATGAACTCTGCCATTATAACTCTATATTTCTTGTTCAACTGGGTTTTGATTAAATAAAAATTTATAAAATTGAAATGTAGACCTGTTGTATCCTTAACTATTGTGTCATACCATGTCTGCTGCTATATATTACAGATTGGAGAATTGAAAAAACTAGTTGAGGAAGGAAAAATAAAATATATTGGCCTGTCCGAGGCTTCTGCATCAACAATTAGAAGAGCGCATGCTGTTCATCCTATTACAGCAATTCAAACAGAGTGGTCTTTGTGGACTAGAGAGGTAGAGAAAGAGATCATCCCAACTTGCAGGTATGTGAAGTTTTAAAGCAATTTTTTTGGGTATAGTAGGACCTTTTTGTCTCCTGTATATTTGGGATTTGCATTGCAGGGAGCTTGGTATTGGGATTGTGCCATACAGCCCTTTAGGCCAGGTTTCTTCTCTTCTGGAGCAAAGATTGTTGAAAGCTTGGGAGAGAATGATTATAGAAAGGTATTTACATATGTTTTTGTTATCAAATCAATCTTGTTGAGAAACTATATAAATTGATTTTTAATTTAAAATTTGCATAATCTCTGACTATGTGAAAGTACCCCTTTCTTCAGAATATGCCGAGGTTGACAGGAGACAATCTTCAAAGGAACGAGGATACATTTGAAAAGTTGTGTGCGATTGCTTCTAGCAAGGGATGCACCCCAGGGCAACTTGCACTTGCTTGGGTTCAACACCAAGGAAATGATGTTGCTCCTATTCCAGGCACAACTAAAGTCAAGAATTTGGAAGAAAACATTGGTGCACTTTCTGTAAAGCTTACAGCGGAAGATATCAAAAACATAGAAACCGCAGTATCCTCTAGTGGTGTCTTTGGAGATCGATATGCTGACATGAGTTTTACAACTATAAATATAGAAACACCTCCGTTATCTTCATGGAAAGAGGTGTAGACTGTTTAGCTAAATCCTTTCTTGGATAGTTTAACTGTAAATCTAAATAAATCATGACAATGTGTGATGTTTATTTTCCCAATATTTTCCTTTAATTGATTCTGGCTGTGTCATCTTGCTTGATGTAGAATTTTTCAACCTAATTACCTTTGAATATCACTATGAATGCCTCCATGATACTTCATATCTACCATGTTTTATCTTCAGATAAAACAATAAATCAGACCTATATGCATAAATAAAGGTTAATCTAGAACATAAGAAAATAAAAAGGACTGATAAAATTAGAGAATTTAAGGTTTCTAGCATAATAATTGATTATGCATAAATATGAAGACATTCGTCAATGATAAAGCACAGAAAATAAATCATAATAAGAAAATAAATTAACCTCCAAGAGGCGGACCCGAAATGCTTTCCTACTAGATTGCTAAGCCACTTTTCGTAATTGGTTAGCTCTAGATTTGTTATGAAGTTTTACTGTCATGTATGTTTAGTACACTTGTTGGGTGTCTTAAAGCTTCTTGTCACAAACTTAAAAAAAAAAAGAGTTTTTTGTGGGCAGCTCTACTCACAGGAAGGGATTTCAGGCTAAGGGCTCAGGGTTCGTGATGTTCATTTGGAAGGAACTAGTGGTTTGTCGATTATTGAGGTATGGAAGGGAATGAGGTTTGGAAAATGTTCTTTAAGGAATTGTGTCATTACTAATCTGATCTGTGCGAGAGCAGAGTTGAATGGTCTTAGTTTTTAAACCCTTCCCGTTATTTGATCTCTCGTCAAAATTGTGGGAACATTTGTAGACGAGTATTGGAAAGTGAGGGAATCCATTAAACCATCGCTATTATAGAATGACAATAGATTTAGTGATGGTATATCCATCAACCAACATTTGTGGTGGTGGTCATCAATTACCTTTCATGTGGTCTTCTTTGCTGATGTGTGTTTTTTTATGTGTTGATGTGTTTTTTTATAGCCAAGAAATCGTAAGCCCATTGATCCAGAGTAGCGAACATTAATGCACCTCGTTGACTCTAAACCATTGGGCGAGGTCCCCTATAATGTCAAGGTGAAGTAGGGGACCCGGTCCCGCCCATCAATTTGGATCGAGGATCGAACAAGAGATTCGAGTAACCTAATTCGTTTCTCCCATACAATTGACCTACCCCTAGGGTTTAAAAATGTTTGATGGTACTTTGTTATCCCAATTCCCCCCCCCCCCCCCCTCCCCCCCAAAGGCAAAATTGGTCGAACGCGATCTTGCACAGAAGAATGGAAAGGTTGGCGATTACTTGGACTCACAAAGTGGACCCCAAAAAATTGAGTCCGAAGCGAGTAGAGCACAAGGTCGGTGGAAGCCTCCACGTCTCTCAACGACGTAAGGTCAAAAGTGTGACAGAGGAGGAGTCCCCAAACAAGCGCAGCTCGCCATGTGGTCGAGTTAGGAGGGGGTAGAGAAGGCCCGAATTGACTAAGTGCAACAAGGTCGGCGGAAGCCTCCACGTGTCTCGGCGGTGTAAGGTCAAAGTGCAACAGAGGAGGAGTCCCCAAACAAGCGTAGGCCCTCCACGTGGTCGAATCCCAAAAAGTTGAACTGGTCATTGAAAAGTCTTAAGGGTCGGCGGAGGCCTCCATGGTCTCTTCAACGCAACTTCAGAGTTAAAATCCGGAGAGAGTCCCCAAACAAGCGCAGACCTGCCACGTGTCCAAGGCCGTAAAACAGTCTCATCGACCATTGAAAAAGTCACGAGTCACAGGAGGGGCTACGTTTCCCAACAACGTAACTTCAAGGGCGCGACCCAAAAGGCAGGACCCAAACATGTGTGAAACCCCACGTGTCCCGAGTCAAACATATAGCCCCGCCAAACAAAAGGGACTAAGCCAAACACGAAAATGGAGGAGTGGCCCGCCGATGATGCCACGTGTCCCACTATCACAATTTAGGGAGCTAGCTACGAGGGTCCCACCCGCAAGGGGTTTTTTAGCATTATATATGGTGGGCCCCTTTAACTCACCAAAGGGACGAGGCATGCAGTGTTCACTTAGGACCGAATCGGCTAAGTATAAAAGAGCCAAGCAGAAGCCTCCACGTGCCTCATCGGCGCAACTTCAAAGGCACGACCCAAAGATGGACCACCGAACTAGCGCCACCCTCCACGTGTCCCAACATTTGAAAGGTAGAGCCGATGTTGAAAAGTAAAGGACCAGCGGAGGCCTCCACGTACCTCGTCCACACAACTTCAAAGGCAAAATCTAGAAGTGGTCCCCAAACATGTGCCAACTCTCCACGTGTCTCGGGTCAGATATAATTTCTCCGCCAACAAGGGGGCTTAGGCAGAATACAAAGGAAATAGAGCAGGCCCGCGGATGACGCCACATGTCTCTTTGGCGCAACTTCAAGAGTGTAGAGGAGGGGGTGAAACCTTGAGAAGCACGGGGCTGCCACATGGATATGCACAGACAGCACCGCATACTCGAAGTACCTTCAAGCGGCCATATCTTTTGATTAGAAGCTTGGAATCGAGCGGGAGGGGACATTTTAGAGAGCTCTCGCCCCTGCTACCCCCGCCACCATTAATGTTTTGACCCACCATTTTGAGGCCGTCAAGTTTCCCACCTGCCACCATGATGAAGAATGGTTTTCCTTTCCGCCCAGCAGAGGGAACAATGACGGGGGCATGGGTGTTGCAGTGAGACCCATCATTGTGGTATGGGAATTCAAAGGTGCTCTTTCAGGGGTGGTTGGAATAGGGTTGGATTTTTTCCTCCTTTTATCTCTCTCATTCTTCCTATATATTGTACAAGAGGGACAATTTCAAGTGGTAGGACATTTTGATTTTGCACCCTCCCCTCTTCTTTGGTCTGCAAACGAATTCGTGGAGTTCTAACCTTCCATAAAGACTGTAATGCAAGTTTTTTGCCTCTTGGCCATTGTAATGATCTGTATCAATTTGTGAAGCAATAATACATGTCTGTGGATGATTTCAACCCTCTCTTGTGTTCATTGCCTTTATTTGATCTTTCATTGCAATATTGGTTATCTGTGCATGGTGGTTGTATTACATTTTAATGGTCTGTGTTTAATAGAAAAGTCGGTGTTCAACATTCCTTTGGTGCATCACCTCTGTGAGATTAGGTTTCATTTCTTGTATTCCCTTAACCTTGTCTCCTTGGCAAGTTAGAGTAGGATTTAGAACGACCCTCTGCAATGAACGTGTGCACCTAAACAGAGGAATAGGAGCCGACTTTCATCAGAGAGCTCTCTCGACTCGCAAAGTCCCACACTTTGAGAGATGCTCCATGTTGTACAGTCACACTGAGGATCTCAACCCATCAAGTTACAAATTTCAGGGGTGTTGTGATTTTGCTACAACAGGTACATCCTTTTACTATATCAGAGCTATGAACCATAGTGAATTAATGGAGTTGCACCTTTTCAAAGTGGGACATGGGGATGGCTTGAGTTTGTAATGCCTCGGACGTGTTTTGTAGGGTCCACAAAGAGAAGTGTGACTCTGCCTTAAGATGTCCCCATGATCACTTATTGAAAGTGTCAAATGAGCTTAATGAGAATGGAACTGAGTTGGTGATTACAAACTACTTATAACTTACCAATAAACCAAGCCCTTGAACGCTCCTTTGCTAAAGTGTCTTGTGCGCAAACTCTTAGGATTTTCAAGCTAAGGTATTTGCACCATCAAAGACATTTTCTTCAAATGCATGCACTTGTGGTTTTCTAGGCTTGTGACCAAAGGTCAAGTTTATTCTTGCTAATTCGGACCAAGAGTACCTTGAGTGGTGTTCTGTAAGTAATTCTTGACTAAAATTACCATGCACTCACTACGACTTTGGTGGAGAGATTATAAGTGGTTTGTAGAAAATCATCTAGTACACTCCCAATAAATTGTATGAATGGATCTCTCCTTGACTAGCCATGGTGATGTAAGCTCAACAAAAGATAGTCTTTCCATTCTCCCGCTTACGCTTTAGGAGGTTCCAAATAGTTTGTAATGATGTTTTCTAGCCAAAGCTTGCCCATTTTTCTTAATGTTTGCTTTATCATGGTTCACCATTGGGAAATTGCTTGATTCAATTAGGTATTCATTCCAAATGCCATTTTATGGTTATCTCGATAACAATACACTTATTCTTGTTATGCATTAAAGCTCAATAACCCCGGGCTTGGATTCATGACTTCTTTAAACCATGCAGAGACTAAAACCATTCACTTTGCAAATTATCCTCCTCAAAGATTGGCTTGGCCTTCCTACAAAAATAATATGATTTGGTATACTTTCCTAGTGATGATTTTATTTATATTCGTAAAGAATGAATTTTTGTTGGTTTCTCTAATTATATGGTTGACAATCAATTTTATACAATTTTCTACTTATAACAATATTGTGACACTTTCACATATGTTAGTGAGATTCAAGTGCACACAAAGAAAGTGGATCGAAGGTGGTCTGTCTCTAAAGCTTACTAGACCATTGGGGCAATGCATCATGAAATGTGGCACTTTAGTTTCCACGAACTCACACTCTGGGGGTCGAGGTGAGACACAAGGGGGAGCATGGATAGAGGTAGAGGCACCATTATAACTCTCTTATGGTTGGTCTCACGTGTGTTGGTTGATCATCATAATCGAATGACATTTTCCTCCAACGAAGGGTTGTGCACTGAGAAAATGTTAATACAAAAAATAATATTAACTTAAAGTGATGTTACATGGGGCTCCAAATTGGGTCACTGGGATTTATTTATTCATGGCCTTTTTCCCTCATTGTGTAGTTTTTTTTGCTTTATAATATCTGGATAATGTAACCATCTAGCCATCTCTGCAAGTATGATTCCATTCCACCTATTTATATTGTGAACACTATGTCCCACCCATGACTTAAGACTCATAGTTGACAAGATTCCTTATGTTGACTCACCCATGTATTGTAAATAAATGTAGGCATCCACATAAAAAAGAACAAAGAAAAAACATCACTAAGAATGGCAATGCTAAGAATCAGTTTAGGGTATTTAGGGTTTGAAGTATCAACACAATGTTGAGATATAGGGGCATGTCTAGAGCTTATGGCCCTTCCAACCTGGGGAGCGAGGCGATTGCTTTGATACGCCAATGTGAACACTTGTCAAGCCAAACAATTGAGCTTTAAGTAGCTTGTTCTTCAAAATTTGAAACCCACTTTGCATGCCTACTATTCAACTTTTTTTAATGTATTTACAAATTTTAAGGCTTGGTGATTTGTATACAAAATAAACTCCTCCGACACCAAATAATAATTGTAATGCCTTAGCGCTTCTCTGATGACATAAATTCAATATCATAAGTACAATACTTTTTTCGTACCTCATTCAGTTTCTCATTATAATATGATATAGGCCTTCCTTCTTGACTTAAAACAACACCAATTCCCACATGTGAAGCATCACAATCAACCTCAAATATTTTGTTAAAATCAGGTAAGGCCAAAACAAGTGCATTTGTCACTTTCTTCTTTAATAATTCAAAGCTCTCGAGTCCACAACCTTTGTCCATACAAACTCTTTTCCTTTCATGCATTATGTTATTGGTGCCACAATACTACTAAAATTTCTAATGAAATTTATGAAAAAAGTACCTAATCTATGGAAACTTATGACCTCTATTACACTCCTCGGGATAGGCCATTCAACAATTGCATTTACCTTTCTTGCATCCATCTTCACACCATCTTTTGAAACTACAAACCCCAAAAATACCAAGCTCCTCTGCATAAACTTGCATTTCTTCAAATTTGCATATAACTTCTCTTTCCTTAATACTTGCAACACCATCCTCAAATGCAATAAATGATCCTCTTTACTTATACTGAATATCAAATATATCATCAAAATAGACTACCACAAACTTACCAATGTAATCTCACAGAACTTGATTCATCATCCTCATAAATGTACTAGGTGCATTAGATAATCCAAATGACATTACGAACCACTCATATAGAACATATCCAGATTTTAAATGCTGTCTTCCATTCATCCACTTTCTGGATCCGTATTTGATAGTAACCACTCCTTAGCTCAACTTTTGAAAAACAAAAATTCATGCAACCACATCCATCATGTCATCTAGGTGGGGTATATGAAACCTATATTTGGTGGTGATTTTATTGATAGCTCTGTTATTTGTACACATCCTTCATGTCTCATCTTTCTTGGGAGTCAATAGTGTTGGGGTTTCACATGGGTGCATACTTTTATTATAGCCACCTTTTTCACTAATTCTGATACTTGTCTTTTTAATTATGCATGTAATGTCGGGATAATTTCTTATGCAACTTGATTTGGTAGGGATGATCCTGAAACAAATCAATGAGATCTTGAAGATCCCTCTTGTGTGACAACCCATTTGGTAACTCTTCTGGTATTACATTTGAAAATTATCTTAGTACCTTTGTTGCTTTAGTTGGTATTATAAGTATATATATTTTTAATTTGGGCTCTAGATTACATTAATTATAGATATCTATGCTTACAATTTAGAGTAAGCATACAACTAAACTAGTGATCACCTTCACCTTAAGCAGCTCTGAGGGCCATCTATGTTCCAAGCCTTGCACTCGGAAAAACTTGATCCTAGTGGACTCATTAAAAGCACAATTAATTTGAAATTCCGTGTCTCGGTCGGACTGCAGGGGGGGTGTGGTGAGGAGAAGAGAAGGGAGCAAAGGTGGTAGGCGCGGTGTAGTTGCTCTGGCGGTGTCAGTGCTGCTCTTCTCAATGGTTTCACAAGCTGTGAGCATTTCCCTCTCATCGATTGGGAATTTTCTATACTTGTTCTTGTGGACACGAGAAAATGATGTTTCCGAGACTTGTCTCTCGACAATATTCCTGTGTCCACTCACCCATGTGTTATAAATAAAACGAGGCATTAACGCAAAACATAGAAAAAGCATCACCAACATTTTGTTTTCCTTATTTAGTTGGGTATTATTTGAGTGAACT
This sequence comes from Taxus wallichiana var. yunnanensis, assembly GCA_018340775.1. NCBI lineage: Eukaryota > Viridiplantae > Streptophyta > Pinopsida > Cupressales > Taxaceae > Taxus > Taxus wallichiana. The sequence goes on from CM031242.1 coordinate 877,194,427, forward strand.
CTTGAAATTGATTCGCAGGCCCTTTAAGGAATAAGAGAGAGAGAGTGCAATTAGCTACCAAGTTTGGAATCACTTACGCAGGTGGTAAATTGGAGATGAGAGGAGATGCGGCGTATGTTCGAGCTACTGCGAAGCAAAGCAAGTTTAAGGAGGCTCGACGTGGATTGCATTGTATCGATACAGAGTCTCCATTCAAGTTAATGTATGCACTTTACCTTTGCATTTCTTATTTGGATATGTAGATGGTGGGGATGATGTTAGTCCAGTTTTTTTTCTTAAATGGGAGAAGAAATTGTTTGAGCTTACTTAACTCCGCCCTCCTCCACATTCAAATTTGTATCTTCTCTATAGAATATACTCCAACGATGGCTTTGACAAAATGCTGAATATAAGCCTTGCATGCAAATAAAAATCTTGGTTCAAATTTCAAATCAACATGGTATTCTCGACCTAGGAGTGATGTAAGAGTATATGGATCACTAGAGCGCAATTATAAGACATCACAAACATTAGTAAATAATATATAATGTTCTTCAACCACATGAACTTTAGCGTCCTCAATTCGAAAGTTATGTGTGTTTTATTTATTTCACTTTCGTTTGGGCGCACCCTTTTCTATATATTGGGGTTCATAGGTGACCAACACCTCGTGTATATATGGGAGATAGGTTGATGCATCATTATTGTACTTATCTACATATATAACCTTTATCTAGAGTTTTGTTCATAACAAACCAATTCACCCATCATCGCTCAACAATTCCAAGAACTTTGGCATTTATAGGGGGGCCAATGCATACAATACCTATATCTAGGCAGCCGCTCCTACCACCCATCCCTATAAAAGTATAGATACACCCAATCCCCCTTTCTCCCTCCCCACATATAGATACAATCAATCCATTTCATGCTTTATTATCCCTAGTCATAGATAGATCGAGGATCAATCTCTATATAAGGGGAAGGGCAAATATAGATACAATCAACCCTGTTCACGCTTTATTATCCCTCGTCATAAATATGTTGAGAGTCCACACACACACACACACACACACACACACACACACAACCCAATTCATCTTTTATTATCCCCGGTCAGTCCATCCACACACACACACATATGGATATGATGGTAAAATCCAATAACCATAATATTTGTGGTTCGTGTTTTATGTACTTTAAGTCCAATGACCTAATTTGCGTAAAATGGGGTTATAATTTAAATTTAGAAATTAGGATTAAAAGACAAAAATCATTCTTTAAAAAAGGTAAAAGAATTGAAAATTGAGAAGGAAACAATGTAGAGGGTGGGAGTAAGACCCTACTTTGAAAAACGTATATGAGTTGAATGATAAGAGACTTAGAACCTCATCGCAATCTCAAAAATCACTTAGAATCAAACTCAACAAATTTTTCCGACTAAAAATGTGTGGGAACAATAATAACAAGGATAGTTTCGGTTATTGATTTCACCTTTGTATCGCCAATTTCGCCCTTTATTGATTTGTGTGGGGTCGAAATTTGACCGGTGCCGTTCTTTCTCATCCCCAACAACTGTTTTGATTAGTGCAATGATGTGTGGTCTTTGAATATGACTTCAAATCAAATTGGATGCTTTAGGACTATGTTTTATTTACTTTGGAGTGTATAAAGATATGCATAACTCAAGTAGAAATGAGCTTTGAGTGTGTCTCCTTGTAATTTTTTCATTAAGTTGGACCATGTTAATTGATTTCCCAAATGGTGAAGAACTATACGAAATTGCTATTGTCTCACCTGGGAGAAAAATATCATGGTTCACACTTGACCCTATTGAATAGAGAAATATTGATGCCATATGTCTACTTCTTGGCAAAAAGTGAACAAACTTCTTCCAGTCCTTTCCTCATCACGAGTCCAAAATTAATGCTTTTCATGGGAGCCAAAAAGTATTCCTAAGTTGAAGAAGTAAATTTTCTCTAGTTTCTCTCGGTCACGTAGGTTCCTCTACTAGTCCAAAATGAACCATAAGCTAATTGTTCCCCCTTTTGAGGTGAGGGATGATCCTTTATCTCACTCATCTCAAAAACTACTTGGTCTCATGGACGTCATTAAAAGTATTTCATTCATTCATTCAAAAGAGAAACATTACACATATCATGTGTAATTACAATGCGTGTTCTGCTTTATATAAAATAAAACAAGATTTATAATCGATGTGTGAAAAGCGCATGTGTAAACATGGAAAATATGTCATCGTGTAAGCTCAATATGTAATATGTAATCCAATATGTAATTTTTGGAAAAGATTTGATTCTTAAGGCTCAATAGTAGTGTAGTATATGTATGTAGAAGAAGTCGTCGTGAAGGTTCTATGAATAAGAGCCTCAGACAAGTTATATGCCCCCTATTATAACAAACAAAGAGGGGGAAACAAATGGCATGCCCCCATTTGTAATAAACATGCCCCAATAAAGGCCAAATATGGAAATGATGTATTTAAATAATAGTATGCCTCAATGGATGCATGGTAAGGACCATGGCAACATAGGCCCCAAACCTAATAGGTTACAAAAGAGTGGTATGTGTGATGACACCTAACATATGATATCTTGTAGTATAATCAAATGTAGTCATGTAACCACCGTAATATAATATAAAGCTGTAACCAATAAGTGAAAACATCAAATCAAGCATCATAATCAAGAGCATGCAAGCATTTAGTTAGAGCGTAAATGAATTAGACACGACAACAATGGACAAAACATGGCATGGTGAGTAAGACACTTAAGCACCACCATGAATAAGCAAGAAATATGAACACATGATAAGGTACCTAAGAAAACACAAAATGTATCAAACAAACAAGTCAAAACAATGTATACATGTAAATATGCATGAACAATACAAGCTAAAGCAAGATATGCACGTAAGCAATTGTAATAGCTTAAATATGTCAATGGAGCAAATAGAAAGATAAAACCTAAAATTTTGATAAGACGCCCTTTGCGTGAGGCGATTTGGAAAACTATTAACGGGATTGGGAGATGTTGCCTCTCCCTATAGCAACACACCCTATCGAATCTATCTAGTATGTATGAGTTGTAGCAAAAGCAACAAACCATGAATGGCTATATAGCTAGAGGAGCCTTACGGAATCTTCTGCGACTACCTCACTCCTCGAATCAATAGTCTTCCATGCCTACTTTTCATTTCATTTTCATTACTTATAGGGATGGGGCACCTCGAAAAATAGGTATGACCACTATCGCTGGTCCAATACTAAATAACCAAATATCTCCCCTAGATGGAAGAATATCTTCTTTCAGAAGTAGTTTGATCCCATCCGTCAAAGCTTGAATAATTCCCAAAGGACCAGCGTATTCAGGTCCAATACGCTGTTGTATTCCTGCAGATATTTTTCTTTCGAGCCATACAATAACTAATAATATTGACATAATTCGCAATAAAAGAAGCATGCATTAAATATGGAAAGGTTGCCCCTAGGGATAAGCATGATGTGGGTCCATGATCATATATAACATGTATGTCTTGCATCTTACTCGTGAATACCATGAAAAACATGTGCATAACAAATATAAACATCAACTGATAATAACATGATATGAAAGCCTCCTATATAGGGGTGGAAGTGGATCAATTACTAGCCCTATCTATTTCATCTATCAATCAATCTACCATTCAAGGAGTGAAGGATAGGATTCATTGGGCCTATCTCTATCTATATATAGGTGGGTTGGCCACACACACACACACCCACCCACCCACCCACACACACACACACACATATATGGGGGTAGCTAATAGGCGAAGTTATCTATATATCTTACCTATGTATAATTTTGGGTTTATCTATATATTATATCTTCCTATGTATATATCCGGTGGTCATAACAATTGTGGGTATGGAGCCTATATATCTATGGGGAGCACTTGACCTTGTATTGGTATATGTTTGTGTGGATTCGAGTACTCTGGATATGTCTTGTCCCTTCCTCATAGTCTAGTTGACACCCCTCCCATGGCAAGAGGACCTAACATTTATAGTTGTTGATTGGTCCTTGTTGAAAACTACTTTCCAACTAGTCGTTTCTAGTCACTTTGCACTCTCCATTATCTCCCCATATATATGAGACCCGCCCCCTCCCCTAGCTAGAAATAGAGAGTACGGTATCTTTGGGTCTATTCTCTTCCCTAGTAGACCCGCCTTCTTAGTATTTAAAATCTAATGTTATTGGTCTTATGATCCTTTCATTTATATATAGATAGATATCAAGGAAGCCTTCTGGCTTGAACCCATTGTTGAATCATTCCCAAAAATAAAAAGAAGATTTTTATCATGGAAGAACGTAATTGTTTTAAAGGGCTCTTTCCCTTTGTTGTCTTTTCTGAGTATGCAATATTTGTAGGAAGTCGGATCATCTAGTTGAATTGTCAATGTCTAGTATGCAATATTGAGACCCCCATATAGATAAGACATCCTTGTATGCCGCGAGGTCATAAAATATGACAAGACCATACCATATAGTACTATATATGTATGAATGATAGTTGCATTTCCCCACGATTGTTACAACCTCCTTAGATATTTTGTTGCCACTAGTCGGATGCATGTTGAGATCCAAAATCTATATAGAGGAGGGGAAGGAGGCTCCTCATCATATATGGATTTAGGTAAGGTTTGACTTTGTCGTGCAACAATCAAACAACTTTGGATTAATGTCCTTAGAATTGCATGTATCTATTGAGGAGTACACTATATTTTATTATATTAATTGAGGGAGAGGCCCCAACCCCATATATAAATAGGTCTCCTCCTTGTCCACCACCAAATATTTAGGATTCCTCCCTACACCATATATTTAGGAGATGAGATGAGTGTAGCGGTTGAAGCAAATGAACCCTATCTGCTAGGCTTGATCCTCCCTATCCAGGATGGTGATAAAGGGGGTCAAGTGCCCTCTCCTATTAGTAGAGAGCATAAATGCTCTTGTGTTATTCTCCACTTGATATGACCTATATATTAAGGGGCGCTATCGATCGAGGGCACCAAGGTCTATATATATAGGGGCCGCCATATAGATATAGATATATATGGGGTCCATCCCCTCCATCCCATATAGGGTATATGTTTTCAATTTTCCGAGATATAGATATATGGTTTTATTAAATATATAATATGGATAGAGATATCAAGGGGCCATACCTATCCATCAATATAGTTGGGGAAAGAGGGTTACTTGACTCTTCCCCCACTTCCCCTTGTCCCCCTCTCGCTCCTATCTATTTTAGAGATTGGGATAATGATGTTCATCCCAACCTTATCTTAAAGTGCCCCCGCTCCACCATCCCCCATATATTGATTGATATTTGTATTAGATTTGAGCGGGTAGGTGCCTAAATATATAAATAGGCATGCCAATTATACATAGAGTAGATAGGGCCATTGCCCCTTACCAAGATATAAAATTTATGGGAGTGCCTCCCCCTCTATACACCTAGAGTATAACATATAACACTCGACTTGGGAGTGGGGGTTAAGATGGATGGGAGTTGGGATGGACATGATCATGTGGTTGTTATTCATGCTTTTTCCCATGCCAGTGTCCCATTATTTTTATGGAATCACTCATATCATTGTCACGGTGTTCCATCATTTGGTGGTACTCTCGGATATAGGGAACAAGCTCTATAGGAGATAAGGCCCCTATCTATATAGCTAGCCTAACTATATATTATCTCACTCTCCATAAGGTTGTCCATAAGGCTGGGTAAAATTTTAGATAGGGGCCCAACTAGAAGTCTCAACTTCCTTTGACTTCCCAATATCAATGGCTTCCGTTTGGGAATTCACAATCAATGGCTTCAGTTTGAGAATTAATTATCAATGGATTTAATAAATCCTCTCACTTTTTCCACTTCACATTCATTTTCTCATGATTTCAATCGATAGCTTGATTGAGTGCATAAATGTTATCTCCTTCTCTATCTCTCCCTCAATCATCCATCTCTGTCCCAGTAGTAGGGTGTCCGGAAAGAATGATTCTGGATATTCCAAACCAGATCAATGAACAATACCCACCTTTGAGATATTCCTCCATTAGTAAATGTGATAGTTCGCTCATTATGGCTACCTCATCGTAAGCTATATTCTATGCCATAATGTATGCAACTATGTACTGAAAGTAAACAAATCCTAATTTTATATTATATTGTCTTTTTGGAAACAAGTCATAACCTTGGGTCACAAATGTCAAGAACAATCAAACAACTCAAGAGATAGTAACAAACATGACACACAAAAATAAAACAATGAAAGAAACTATGCACAACAAGATGTGTATTTGAGCCCACATGAGGGTTAGGTTAGCAATGCGAACCAATAACCCAATCTAGATGTCCATATAATGGCCTTGTATTCCCATAATCAAAGTGTGATAATCGTAAGGATCGTGGATGTAAGTACAATTAGATGATTCACTACTAATATCCAATAAAAAATTATGAGACATACAAAAACTAAATCATCAACACTAGTAAGATGGTCCTATGTAGAATGAATAGCTTTGCCAATAGTTTTAACCTCTTGAAATCAAGCATGCTTTTTTGTTATATTATTGGATTTTTTTAGGTGCTTTGGCTAGAAAACACACAAGAGGTTGATGTAAGACTAAGTGTGTGATTGACTAAGTTCTTTACTTTGAACTCAAATTGTTTGTGTTTGAGGTTACCTCAATTAAGTGTAATGTACAATATAAACTTTGATGCCATGCACATATTTTAAACATTGGTGTAGCATAGGGGTAAGTGCACCAAGATGGTAAAATTAAGTGGATATAAAACCCGAAATCGGGCACTGCGCTCGTCGTGCAATCTGTTTTTATAGGCTTGGTGATTTCTGAACCTAAAACCACACTCGCGGTTTGCAAACCGCGAGTGCAGTTTAAAACTGTGATCGCGGTCCTTTGAGACAAAAAATAAACCCGCGACTCCTCATTTTCCCTTATTTTTCGTTTCCAACTGCGATTTCTCCTAGACCTTTGGCACTCGCACTTTGAATACCCCTAAAAATTACTCTTTGGACTTGTGGATCGTGATAGTTTCAACCATGCCACCAAGACAAAGAGGTAAGCCCTCGATTTTGATCAATTTGTTTGCATTTTAGGTTTTTTTTGTGATTTTCATGGGTTTTTCAATTTTTTGTTTATGTATACAATTTTTTTGTTTTGTCAGTTTCTCGGTGAGCTCGTAATCCTAAAACCCTCCAAACAATCCTCAAAACCCTCCAAACATTCTGCAAAACCCTCCTCCAAACATAGATTTGCCTCCTGTGGCTCCTTCTATCCCCACGGAACCAACAGAACACAAGCTGATATCGTTGGAAAAATACGACAAAATAAAATTGCCATTGAGAACCTTATTCAAAATATAAGACAAAATCATGCCACAAATCTGTCCCGCATGACTTTAGCCAACACATTACAAACATTGATTGGTGAAGTTGACTCTGCAACCAACCAAATAGATAGATGGAATACCTTTAGAGGTGATTGTAGGCAGTGGTATGCAAATAAATTATCCCATGCGGCGTAAAAGGAAAAAAAAATGGAAAAGACCGCATTTGTGCATTATTTACTGACCCAAGAACCAATGCCCCCATGATTACTTGCAAATGGTTCCCAATCCATTGGTGCCACGATGACTGAATTAAGAACAATTTTGGGACCGATGGTGGATGGTTTTGATTATCCACCATGCAACAACAATGAGGTTCCCTCTATTTTTGAAGAAATTATATTGTGAGTTCGTGCTTAATGAGGTCCTAAACTACTTTGAATTTTCTGATTTTTATGGGCTAAGGTGGTGGCTCTGCACGAGTAGAGACTGGTGCACGCGTAGGTCAACCAAGGATCCCTCATGCCCCAAAACCCCCCCTGCCTTCAGTTATCCCTCCTATAGTGAATGGGGTTGTAGAGATTGACACACTACATGCATTGAGGGAGCTCACTGACACTCTGACCCAGCACAGTGAGAAAATTACATCTCAGTGATGTTGGTGGAGGCACCAGTTCTAGTGCACCACACCACTGTGGATCATGTGGTGCCGTATGCACTGCGGGCGAGACATCATTTGCTAGATCACATGATTTCTTTTCTCTAGATGAGATGATGGTGGATGTTTTTGGAATTGGTACAATGGATCCTGGTCTTTCACAGGTAAATGTCAAATAAATATTTAATATATATATACAATAGTTTAATTCATGTTTGAGATTTTAATATATATGTATTTCATTGTACGTTATGTACATACATGTAAAAAATAATTTTTATTTTATTTTAAATAACAAGAGCCGTGAAGGAAACATCAGCATCGACATGCTAGCTATATGCGATTAGCATGTTACAAACGTAAGTTTCAAGTTGTACTTAAATTTCAAATTTCATTTGATTTTGCACTTTTATTATTATAATGTTTCACCTGTACATGTACATATTAATATATGTTTGTCTTTTATACGTGTAGGAGCCTGGCGGGTCATCATCTGCTCTGGGAACTGAAGGCTATTGGCATGACTCATGTGACTTTTACGCAGGTTAGTTTCTCTTTACACTTTCCAGCTCTAATTGTGGAAGTTCACGTGGATTATGCTTTGGCTCTGTTGTGGCAGTCATGTAGATTAATATTGATTTGTACATATTTTTGTATAGCTTATGACTCTGCCGGAGAGACTACTCCATTTATGCAGACTGTGGAGGTTCTTGTAGATATTGCCATAGCATATGCGAGATCCACTAGCGAGGTACAATTTTTTAAATTTGTTAAATTTATTTAGGAATTATTTCTTATTACTTAAATATACAATATTGATTTTTACATAAAATATTTAATTTGAAATTTAATTATTTGTATGTAGCTTACCTCTCATGAGTCTACCATTGTCCTTGCCATGCGTCAACGAAAAATTGATAGGGATCATGACATTGCGGTAAGATTTCACATGCATTTTAATTAAATTCTAAGTTTCTAAATTTTGAATGTATTTTAAAAATATGGGTGTTAAAATCTTGTTGTTTATGAAGTGCGAGGTTAGGTTGCAGGCCTGCTTAGAGACGCCTAGGACCACACGGATGAAATCCGTAGTGGCATCTCCCTCCACTACATCCATGGTCGTGGACATGCTACTTCTAGTAGGGCGAAGAGAGGGAAGATGTTTCATGATTAGATTCATAGGACATGGATGTACATAGATATATATATGGGCCAGCTGGTCCTAGTTCATGATTCTTCATAGGACATTGTATATAGCCTTATGCGGCCGCATGTGGTCTTATATGTATGACACACTTGGTTCGAGATGTACACATGTTATGAACTTATATTTTTAGAGACGTGCGTTCAACACACTTAGTTTGATACATTATATATCCATGTGTTGGTTTTCATAACGATATTACTTCTATGTTTGATTGAATTCATTGCACATGATATCCTTCTATGTATATTAATTCTATATGTATGTTTGATTTAAAATTAAAAAATATGGTGCAACAATAAGAAGAAAATAAGCATATATCTCATGTACCATATTCTAGTGAAATAATAAGTTTTATGTATGTTATGGCATGTACATGTCAAGGACTGAAATTTCACATGTTGTTGGAGTTGTCAGTAGATTTTAGGAAAATCTAGGTAGAGAACATTGTTCAGCAGTGAAGTGGGAGTTTCACTACTTGTGAGGAAAAATAAATTATTGCATCACCTATAACAATATTGGTGATTCAATTTGTGGATATTTTGATTCATATTTTGTAAGTGATTTGGAAAAACAAAGATCGACTTCTAGTTATGCTATTACACTTGTAACTGGACCTATCAGTTGGATTTCAAAGCTTCAAAATATTACAATTTTTTCAACTACTGAGGTAGAATATGTAGCTGCCTATCATAGTTGTTCAGGAGGTAATTTGGGTAAAAATTTTATTGGATGAGTTTTGAAGATATCAATAGAAGATGAAGGTATTGTGTGACAATCAAAGTGCTATTTAATTATCCAAGAATCTAGCTTATCACAATAAGACAAAGCATATTTTAGTTAAGTATAATTTGGTTATCTTCTATTCATTTGCAGAAAATGCGATGAGTTGGTCGTGTAATATATAAAGTGGATTGGTTATCAAGGTGGATATTATAAGATATGTGACAAAAAAATTAAATTTTAGATCCCTTTACGACAACATTTTTAGCTCACTTTCCAAAGGGGTGTGGGGGCTTCCCCCCACTCATGTCATAGGGGGTCTAGGGGGCAATGATGAATTCAACCAATCTCTATTTTTAGTAAAGAAAATCCTAATGTTGTTTTCCTAGTCTATTTGTAGGATGAGGAATCCTAACTATACTTGGAATAAGAGAGTAACTATTGTTGAAAAAGTTGTAATTGTTAAAAAAGTTGTAATTGTTGAAAAAGTTGTAATTGTTGAAAAAGTTAAAAAAGTTGTAATTGTTGAAAAAGTTGTAATTGTTGAAAAAGTTGTAATTGTTGAAAAAGTTAAAAAGTTGTAATTGTTTAAAAAGTTATAATTGTTGAAAAAGTTGAAAACGGTGGGTCGTGGCATTGAACCAACTACGCAGACATGTCCAGGTGGCCAGGTGAATTCTGGAGGAGGCGTCGTTTCATTGTGTGACAACGTCGTTGCTTCCAGGCTACCTCATTCGGGTGGAGTCCCTCAAGAGCCCTGAGACCAAAAAATTGTTCAACTTTAACGGTGACTACGCAGACTCCGTGGCACCTAGAGACATCTCGTTTGATCCTACACCTCGGCGTAGGGACACTCTACAATAGCCTATCTCAGTTTTTCCTTCTCCAAATGGTGCTCTCGCTGCCCTATTGTTTGCAAATGTGTCAAATAGTGTAGTTTGAGACAGTGTAAGGTTGTCAAACGGTATATTTTGTAAATGGTGGGTCATGGCACCGAACCGACTACTACTGAGACACATCATCGAGTGGCTAGGTGAGCACTAGAGGAGGCATCTTTTTGGTGTGCACAATGTCGTTGCTTAGGGCTACCTCATTCGGGTAAGTCCCTCAAGAGCCCTTGGACCAAAAAAAAAATGTTCAACTTTGACGGGTGACTACACAAACTCCATGGATACCTAGAGACATCTCTTATCGATCCTACACCTTGGTGTGTAGGACACTCTACAATAGTCTGTCTCAGCTTTTTTCCTTCTCAATCGGTTATCTCGCTGCCCTAATGTTTGAAAATGCACCGAATAGTGTAGTTTGAGACAGTGTAAGGATTTTGAATGGTATATTATGTAAATGGTGAGTTGTGGCACCAAACCGACTGTGCGGAAATTTCTAGGTGGCCAGGTGATCACTAGATGAGGCATCATTTTGGTGTGCGACAACGTCGTTGCTTCCGAGCTACCTCGTTCGGGCGGAGTCCCTCAAGAGCCCTGAGACCAAAAAATCATTCAACTTCGATGGGTGACTACCACTGAGACTCTGTGGCACCTAGATATTTCTCGTCTGATCCTACACCTTGGCGTAGGGACAATCTACAATAGCCTATCTCAGTTTTTTCCTTCTCAATGGTTCTCTCGCTGCCCTATTGTTTGTAAATGCATCGAATAATGTAGTTTGAGACAGTGTAAGGTTGTCAAATGGTATATTTTGTAAATGGTGGGTCATGGCACCAAACCGACTACGCGGACACATTCGGGTGGCCAGGTAAATGCTAGAGGAGACATCATTTTAGTGCGCAACAACGTCGTTGCTTCCGGGCTACCTCGTTTGGGCAGAGTCCCTCAAGAGCCCTGAGACCAAAAAATCGTTCAACTTCAACGGGTGACTACATAGAATCCATAACATCTAGAGACATCTCGTCTGATCCTACACCTTGGCGTAGGGACACTCTACAATATCTGTCTCAGTTTTTTCCTTCTCCAATTGGTTCTATGCTGCCCTATTATTTACAAACGTGCCGAATAGTGTACTTTGAGACAATGTAAGGCTGTCAAATGGTATATTTTGTAAACGGTGGGTCATGGCACCAAACCAACTACGCGGACACGTCTGGGTGGCTAGGTGAATGCTAGAGTAGGTGTCATTTTAGTGCACAAAAATTTTGTTGCTTCAGGCTACCTCATTGGGTGGAGTCCCTCAATAGCCCTGAGACGAAAAAAATGTTCAACTTTGACGGGTGACTACGCAGACTTTGTGGCACCTAGAGATGTCTCAGTGACTCTAAAAAATAGTGTAGTTTGAGCTGAGTGTAAGGCTGTCAAATGATATATTTTATAAACAGTGGGTCGTGGCACCAGGACCAAGCTGTGCACATGCGTAGGGATGGTCTTGTAAAACTTGGGGAGGCATCGTTTCGGTTCTCTAAGCTCCGGTGTCCTTCGGGCTACCTCCTCGGAGCCAAGAACCCCTTCCACAGGTACATAAATCATTGTTAATTACTTCTCTTTTCTTGTAAAATAATGAAAGATTCTCTTAGCTTCAAGAATTTATAATTCTCTACTAATGAGTGCTAACCACGTGAAGGTGGAAGCTTTTCGGCACCACTAACTTGCATATAAAATCTTAGTCAAAGAAATTTAAGTTTCAAATCAAAACCATACTAGATATATAAAAATACACAAATTTAATAAAATATATGAACTTATATTTATCTAACTAACAAATTTATATATACCAAAGAAATTATATATACCAGACATGAGCATTGTAAATTCATTGCAATGAACCATCAGGATCAGATCTACTCTAAATAGCGGACATGATTGCTTCATGATCTGAATCTCAAACCTTCCAAAGAATCTTGTTATTAGGCCTTCCTCGATATCTATACAACTGAATATTTTTCGCTAGAACTAGATGCAAATATAATAGTAATTCATGTGTGTCTCAAAGTCTTCAAACACCCAAAGAGAGGAGTTTTTAAATGGATATCACCGAAGCCAAGTTCCAGTAACTACCACTGACCCTGTAGGGTACTCAATATCTTCGCCATCTATAATAGGAGAAGTCAACTTCTTTCTTTCCTTGATGCAATGACATAAGAAATAGTTTGTTCCTTCTTCATTGTCTTTTGTCGTAATAACTGCAAACACATGTCCTAAAAAAAAGGTTTTAACTCAAATTTAAATTGTAAATATTAAAATTTCAATGGACATAACTCAATACAAAAATTTAAATAACCATAAATACCTTGTCGTACCAAAATTGAAATTTCTTCAAAGTCCTTGGATATTGCAACTTCATCTGCAGAAACAAGTTGTAATGCTTGTGGAGGTTAATAACTAGCAAGCGGAGTTAGAGGCCTACAAATCCATTCATCGACCCATTCTTGTGAATCACACTCAGTTGTGATAAATTCGATACAAGATGCACAAAAACATGTAAAATTTCTTGTCCATGTGGTCCATGAAGTAGTGTGTCGAGCTAAAAAATGAGTGCATATCACTAGACCCAGTGAGTGTCATACAATCCTCGTAGTTAGCAATTTTTTGTTCCTCTATCAACCAAAAATATCTGCGAACCATGGAAATTTCTTGAGAACCTCGGGCCATGTTGTCAATACACCATTCCACTATGATCTTTGCATCTTTCAATTTAGCACCATCTTTGTACTTCAACTCTTCTCTTGCAAGAGCTCTTTTCACACATGCCCCTGCACCATTCATGCTCTCCTTTTCCATGTCTAGCCTTAGTGAAACTCCAAATATGTTGCACACCCATCTTGACGTGCATCTTGCTCATCCAATAAAACATTCATGTATTCTTAAACTGAGACATGCAATTATTTGACCATATATAATGTTGTTTGAAGTGGATGTCCCTATCAGACAAGTTTCCATAAAATAACTGGAAACACCCTTGCACAAATTTAGTAGAATGAGTACGATCATCACTAATATAAAAATGGTACTCTCTTAAAATTTTTGATCATTCTCTCATTTATCGGAGAATGTATAATGTTATATGTATAAAAATGACAACTTGTACTGAGTTGTAATATTGTGATTGAACCTCCATTTATGGTTGCAATGTGTAATTCTCTGTAGAATCTACCACTGAAACAATAGTACCAATAGGAAATGTCTTTGCATATCTTGAATTGTTCATCCAACCATGAGCTCGTGTGTATGCCTAGCATACTCATAAACAATTTCATCCTTAAATTTTCTTATAAATTGAAAAAAAGCAGACATATGTTGTAACTAGCTCACACCCTTTAGACTCTTTTCCATCTTTCAGTTTGGTATGCAACTGATTTATATTTATCAAACTCAACTAAATTATTTCCTATTACACCTTCAATTTGCTCATGGATGCAACTTTCCAATTTAGGTAATCCGCCACATGTACCACAACTTCCATCTAAACAATCCTGACTATAAAAAAATTGTTGACTTCTTTTTCACAAAATATCATAGGAATGAAATCCCTGGAAGATATTGGTGGAACTTGAACACCACATTCCGATAACATAGTTTTAGAATGCAAAATAGAACAAATACATAAAAATTTAGCATAATGCATAACAAATTCAACATGTTGCCTACAACAACAAGTGGTGCGAGCGTGGTTGATTTTCACATAGAATGGTTTTAAAATTTCAAAAAAATGTTGACTAATTTTAATTTCCAGATGCTCTTGTTCAAACTTACAAAAAAATTGAGTTTGAGTCATATCTAAGAAATGCTTTGGATGTGGTTCACGATTAATAGAACAAACTCTCAGTTTTACAATATCTCTCCTATTAGGTGAAACTCTAGTGTTATCATGCCAAAATTGAATAACTTCTCTTATAACATCAGTATTATATTTGTCCTTACGCGGTGCTCTAGTAGAAAATACCCAAAAATCGGTGTTATTGAGTGATTAAAGGATATTACGTCTTTCAATTGCTTTCATTAGATTTTTTTCGATTAACTTGCAACATTCGACTTGTTTGCATAATCAAACGTTGTTTTTTTATTGATTCACTTACAACACTAGTAGCAAGTACACGACGCACAATATTACTATCCCTAGTGTGTCTCTTGACACCAACAATGTGATATGCATCATGAAGGTTTTCAACAATTGTAGAGGTTTGAGCACGTATATTAGATGTTGTCATTCCTAAGGTGTTTAATGTAGGTCTCATTTTATTCAATTTCATCAAACTAACCAACAATGACATCTTAGGGTATCATTTAAAATTTCAAAATGATTATCCCAAATTTAGTGGCTTTTCTTCTGATTTTCCGTTCAAAAAGTTTGTCACACATTGGTTTCAAAATGTTTTCATAAATTTCAATAAAATAATTAGGTTTCTTACGGAAAATCCTAGGAGGTGTTTTTGTCAAATTTTGCTTATCTATAGTTTCAACCTGAATTTCTTTATTCACATTTTCATTGTCTCCTTCAATTTCAACATTTGCTATATCACGAGTATTTAATTCTTCTTCAACATTGATAGTAAAAATATCTTCATCACGAGTATTTAATTCAACTTCAACATTGTAAGAAACATTACCTGGTTCCTCATTGCTTACAATAGTAGGGGTTGAAGATGAACCTCTTCTTGATTCACAAAGATTCCGCATTTGCTCAGCATTTTGAAATCTGTTTGCCTCTAATTCGTTTGGTGTTTTTTTACTTAATGACTTCTTTTTTGACTTTGTTTCTTGTCTCCCATGATGTTTTACTTCGGTGATAAGAAAAACGTGCTGAAAAACAATAAATTTTTGTAGTAGTTCGCATGGTAAAGTCAAACAAGTAAAAATCACATGGTAATTAGAACATTGGGATGTGTATAAATATGATATAAATATGATTTATAAACCGTGATCGTGGTTATTTTGATATCATCAAACCCCGAACTTAAGGCTCAAGAAATCTTTATTTTAATCCGACCAAAGCTATGAAAGGTCATGAAAGGTCATTATGAAGTGTAAAGGGTCAAAAACTTCAAATTTGCTCTTCCATAGACTTGAACCATGCTAAAAATTGAAAAGCATTTCACAAAAATGGTGCCATCACGTAGGGGAAACTGTTAGCTTCGTAGAAATATTGATTTTAAAGTGAATAGAATAAAATAAATATCATTTTATAATTTTTTACTAACAATAGGTCTTTAAGACATTTTTTCCCGTGAATGTTCATGTCTACGTTTAAGACTGCAACTTTTGTTTCGCTTATCAAAATGTGATAAAAATTATACCATCCCAAGCATGGAGAAATTCTATACACGTTAAAAAAAATTTGATTTCGATATTTTTGATATAGTTATGGCAGGCAAATGGAAAGCGCTCCATTTTCTAAATCTTTTTAGACCACTTTAGGAAAAAATCATTAAAAAAACATAATTACTCGAAAAAATACAAAATAAAATCCATCCCAAGATTGACAACTACATCTAACTTTTCACCAAAGGAAAAAAACAAGATTTGGTCATCGAAATCGTGGCAAACGGACTACAATCTTACAGGTTTTTCAAAAAAAAAACCAAGTCATATAATTTTAAGTGTTTAATATAGCTGAACTTGTTTGTTTTTAAATATATATATATATATATATATATATATATATATATATATATATATATATATATAGAAAACTAGATTCCGTATGCTACGATTCATATTTATATAAATTTTTCTAATAGTGAGTGCGCGATTAATTGCTAATCTTTCTGATGAAATTGCTAATAATCCCTATAAATATGAATGAGATTTGAATCATTTTAAAATATATATATATATATATAGTAAAACTAGATTACATGATGCTACATGCTGGCCATTCATATTTATATAAATTTTTCTAATTTCGAGTGCGCGTATTGCTAATAATCCTTACAAGTTGAGATTTCATTGTTTTTTATAATATGACGTCCACTTATGACCCCTTTTCATCCACCAACTTGGTGCACTTACCCGTAGATGAGACAAATATCAGTTAATGTAGCAAGGGAGGCCAAGAAGTATGCTTATATGTCCTATAGGTTGGTAATAAAAGAAACTATGTATCATCTTAGGCCCTATATTGAAATACAATGCTCCCAAGAGGAGCTCGAGATTGACGTATCTAGAAGCGCTAGTTGTGCAAGTAAATCTTCATGAGTATATCTAAGGCCAATAAGGAATGTCATTGTGCATGCATTTACACTTGAACCATTGTCCTCTATGATGCCCTCTTACCAATAATGGTCCGCCATTAGAATTTTCATTCAAATTTTATGGTCGTAGAATGTAATGGTAGGTGGTTGTTCTTGCACATTCATGACCACGCTTATGAGACCATCTAATGCATGAGCATGTAAGGTGATGAAGCATATGAAGTTGGTAGAGGTTTTTCCTGATAAATCATCTAAACCTCATCTTGATTTTTTTGCTTATTGTGTATATGATTTGGAAGAGGACTAATAAAGGCCTCTTAAGTCTTGATTTGTTTGTGCGACCAATTTGTTCAATATAATATTTTTCGTTCACTTGATTAGTGATGTTGTTAATTAGGTTTTGATAGTTTCAAAATGCATTCTTGTCATAGTATTTGGCAAATGGTTTAGAGGATCCAATCTTACATTGTGGAGGTAAATACATCATATTGCATTCAAGCAAATATTTGAGCACTTGGTGAGGACACTCGGATAATCGTGTGAATTATCGACGCTTTGGAGAAAAAAGCACAATCCTTTCACATGGTTGTGATATCATATTAATTGTAATTTTGGCATCATTCTTGGCTTGGGAAGTAGGTGCAACATTAGCATTAGCCTTGAATAATATTACTTTGAATTTTAACTCTACTATATAAAGGGGTGTTAGTTCCAGTATTTGAACATATTTTCTTCAATGACCTTATTCTAATAGCTTTAAATTGTATCACAAAGTTCATCGAAATATTAGTGTGTTTGAAACATAACTTTGTCTTTGATAAGTTGAAGTAAAATCTATGTAAGATTTTTTTCATTTAATTTCACATATGGGATGTGACACATTGGTAATTGTGGTTTGAATTCAAGCATGTATTTGCTCATAGGTTCGTTAGGTCCTTATTTGAGTTGTACAATTTTTGAAGCCATGACGTTTTGGCTAATGTTTATTAAAAAGTGAGTTAATAAGCTATTGAAAAAGGATAGAAAGTATGTGTAGAGCCTGATGATAGGACGTAAAATAATCCAAGTTACAATCCTTGAGACTTCCTACAAAGAGCCCGATCAAAAATTTATCATCATTTGCAAAGTCTAGACATTAAACTCAAAAAATCTTGATATGTTAAGAAAGGTCACCACTGCCGTTGAATATTTTTAACTTAGGAGCAATGATGGCTGGTAAGAAAAGGGTAACTAACACGAGATTTCATTTCAAGGCTCTCTTTTTGGGATCCTTGCTTGGAGAAGCTTAGCTTTTAATTGTTGAAGTTGTAATAATGTATTATGAGATGTATGTACAACAATGTAACAACATGCATGGTAACATGCATTATAGTGTTTTGTTGAAGACCTAGCATAGAAGATGTAACATGAGAAGTAGGTCTAGAAGGGACAAAGGAAGCCATATAAATGAATGTTCATAGATACCTAAATAGTAGTAATTGGTGCCACCATGGTAGGTATACTAGATGTAGGTAACACCGTAGAAGCAAGAGATGTAGGCACATGAATATAATCAATAGTAGTAGTAGTGTTGTCACCTAATAAAAAATGTGAGCCTCTAGTAGGCATGATATGAACATTCAAGGGTTCATTTTCTACATGTACTTAGTCTAATGTCGATGCCTTAGCTAACTTACTTTCTTCCTTTCTAGCCACATATGTCATTGCATCAATTTATTTAGGATGTAGAAAAGATATTCTCTAAAGGAAGCCATGACATGTTTAATTAGGGCAATATCCTTGAAATAGATTCATTGTTAGCATTGTTACCACAAGCATGATCATCACAAACATTATCATTCACAATATGGCCATTTGAAACATTGGTATCATAATTGTATTCAACATTATTTGTATCAATCAAAGTAGCACATATATTATTAACCACCATTTTCATTTTTACACAAGAATGAGATTGAATCAAACAAATATGAACCAAATCAATCTGTGCAAACAACTCAATATAGCACTTTACCTAGTATGTGTAATTGCTTTAACTTTATTATAAGATGAGAACATACAAAACATCTAAATAGTTAAGACTAGTGGAATATATTGGATCTTAATACACATGAAAGGAATCAAACCTTGATGAGGAAAGATATGAAACCCTAGATTGCGTGATTGATAGAGATATGGGTTAAACCATATGTTTTATGTATTTTAAGAAAAATGACCTAACATACATAAGGACCCTAATTCATATTTAGAAATTAGTGTAAAAATACAATATAACTCAATATTTGAAAAAGGGTAAAATGATTCAAAATCGAGAGGAGAAGAGTGTATATAAACATGAGTAAGACTCCACCTTGAAAAGTGTACTTGAATTGTCGATAATAGGCTTAAAACCTCAAAATAGACTAAAAATCATTCAAAATTAGATTTAGCGAATTTGACCACCTTAAAATGTGTATGGAACAATTTCAACAAGGATTTTTTTGGTTTTTGGTCCTTGCACTACCGATTTTGTTTTGCATTCATTGTGTGGTTGAAATTTGATTGTCACTCTTCCCTACCTCTAGTCTTTGAAGACATGTAGCTAATCTATGCAATGATTTTGGAATCTTTGAATATGCCTTCTCACTTGCAAGTCACCCAAAGAAGCATCAAGAAAAAGAACCTAGACTATGGCCAAATTTCCCCCAATGGATTCCAATGGAGGTGTTGTGCTTCATATACCAATACGAATGAAGACTTATGTAGTTTTATGCAAATCTACTACTTGTCATGAGTGAAGTGTTGGGCCTTCACTCTCCGTATATATTTAATCAATGCAACAAAAACTTTGCAACACCAACTTTGGCTGATGGATATACTTCAGATCAGATTGGGTGTTTTAGGACTGCTCTTAATGTACTTTGGAGTGTTTAAAGATGTGTATAACTCTATGAGGCAGGAGCATCATTTCTTGTAAATAAGATTTTTTTTGGTTTTAATAAGTATTTAGGTGTTGGAGGTCCTCTTAGGTGTTTAGGGATGGATTCTAGTCCATTTGGACCTCTTTTGGTATGTAATAATGTGATTTTGGAGTTTCCCTCCAAAACCACCTTTTGAATATTTGAATTTGCTAATGTTATGTCTAGTGGTCTTAGTGATAGGTTAGGGTGAATAAATGTCATAAATGGATGTCAAGGGGCATAAATAAGCTTGAGTCATGTATCTAAATGATTCTTGATAGGTTTTTCTAACTATGGTCACTCTCACCATAGTTGAGTTAGGTAAGATGGTGACCTAACTACCTCATTTTACATCCTCAATGAAGCTATTCGAATGAGGAAGGAGGTGCAGGTGATAACTAGGGCTTTTAGGAGAATAAGAGAGTTGTTACAGAGCCAATAGCTCAAGAGTATTGTAATCCTTCATGAAAAGACATCTTAAATAAGGAATTCTTGAGTTATGTGTGGAAAATGTTGTGAAACCATGTGTGAATGATAATTGTTGGTTGATATATGTGATTTATGGCTTAATGAGTTATTGTTAAAGAAAAGCAGGTTCATGAAGCATGTAAGGAAGCCATTTGAAGAAGACGGAACAATAGTGAAGCCATATCCATGTAGGAACATTGACATTATGAGATGGAAGTATGAGCTTTTGCGTTATCTATGCCTTTAAACATTTGAAGTGACTTTATAAGGATTCAAATTAGAAAGGGAACAAGTTTACACCATGAGGAAGAGTAGGGATTGTTGTTGAGCATTGTTGCATGTGACTATTGAGAAGAAAACCTTGTACAGGTAAATTGGAGATCATAGTCTTGATATGACTGGTTTTATGATTGTTAGAGGAATTTTCAAACTTTTTGAAGTGTTACGACAAAATTAGGCTTGGAAAACATTGAAGGAGGAGTTTATAGATATACAAGAGTTTTAGAACCTGGAGAAGCTTAAAACCTATGGAAAAGATAATATTTCAAGAAAATACTCCTCTCGTCCTATATACCCTATTCTAGGGTTTGGGAGTGTCAAAATTTAGGATAATTCAAACTTATCTAGTGATTCTTGCAATAACTTAGAGGAGAGAGTGTGGTTAAATGATGGAAACATAGTTTGACAAAGTGTGCATGAGAACCCAATTTGGAGGGTATGAGTAAAGAAATTGTTAAAATAATGAAGACCTCTCCTAAATGGCTTATGAAACTTACACAATAGATGGATGGAAGCCTATTAAAGGTGTGGAAATGGTTCAAAGAGATAATATAAGTGTTTAAGGAGGAGAAAACTAAGAAGTTACAATATCTTGTGTTGTTTTGTAGCAATCAAAGTTAACTAGAGGAACAAAATTCAAGAATACCTTGAGACACAAGTTCTTTATAAGAAGTTTTAAGTGTTTTCTATAACAGAGACTAGAGAAAGGTAAATATAAGGTTTACAAAGAGAGCTATAAGGTTTATGCCTACAAGACAAGAAAACACAGTCCTCGTTTATTGTTTCTCTTGATAGTCTTAAACAAGCTTTCAAGCTTTGAGGAGTTATTCAAAAGGGTGTCCTATAACATTGTGGAGACTTGATTAAAGATGAGAAGAGGGGTTTACGTGTCAAGAAAAGAGAATATTGAGTTGATAGAGCTAAGAATCAAGAAAACTAGTCAAGGTTTGTGTTAAGGAGTGCACGGTGACATTGTGCTCAAACAAGTATCTTCATAGAAATTCAAGGCTTAAGTCCTATTTAGAAAGCTGTATGATGAAAACATGAGTGTTTGTACTTGTTCAAAGAGGTTGTGAATCCTTTTTAATGTATGAAACATTAAAACCTTTGAAAATCAGTTTGAAGATCTAGAAAAGACCTAGAAGGACTAATGAAGAAAATTGATAAATAAGTTGGGGAAAATGTATGAAGAGTTGAACTAAGAAAATTGGTGGGAAGTAAGAACTTGATAAAGGGTACTAGGAAATGTATTCAGTTCCTCAAGAAAGTGTATGGATTGCTCTAAATTATAAGGTTTTAAGGTAAATAGGGCTAGTAGGAAGGCCTAATGTGAAAATGGTAGGAAGCAATTTGAAGGAGTTGTATTGAGAGTTCAAGTTTGAAACTTTGTAGGGAGTTCAAGACCCATAAAGGGTATATGAAAAAGTTAACATAAGATTCTAAGTCCTTGTGTAGTGTCCTAGACAATAAAGATTGTAGATAAAAAGGGCTACTAGAAAAATAACAAGGTCAAACAGGTGAATGATATCTAATGATGTATTGACCTTTCTTGAAGGTTCTAATCATGTTTTTTAGATGAGTCTAAGTAGGTAAGAGGTGATTGAAGCACTTGAATCATTCTTGTTTGAAAATTTGGTATTGTATGCTCTTTGAGAGTTCTTGAGATTTGACATATTTAGTGTGATTAGATGAACTTGTCTTGAAACTAACATTTGTTGTGTTTGAAATTGGTCCACCACCCTCCTCTGCATCACTATAGTAGAAATGATCTCCAAGTGTGTCTCTTGATTTTTGTCATTAAATAACCTCTAGGGTTTTGTTTATATATAGGCATCTCTTGGTTGATTTCTCAGCGGAGTCGACCCGATTCAAACATAAGTGGACCATAGATAAGTTCCCAAATGGACAAGTGACCATTTTGATAGAGGGGGACAATATTGACCGCCAATATGTATGCGAGGTAACCATCAACAACCGCGATCTTGTTCCTCTGCTAAAAGTGAGAAAAGGCTTATGAGAGGAGGATATGATTGTGGAGAGGTGAAATAAATGTCCTAGGAAAATTGGAAATGATCTCAAGTGTTTAAGTGAAATTAGAGGTGAAAAAGTGATGTTCGTTGGTTAAAAGGGGGTCATCCGGAAATATTCTAAAAAGAGCCTAATGTGCACTAGTAGTCTAAGTGCCTAAAAGGTGTTTAAATTGATGATGTCACATACCATGTATTAAAATTAGTTGTCTATAATTTGTTACACAAGCTTCCTACACTGTGAGTAAGAAAATAGTTTTTATTTCAATAAACATCCTCTAAATTCTCACCCCAACCATCGGGGAGCTCCCTATATTCGAGACGCACATGAGAGAGCAATAGAAAACCTACCACATCCTTAAGATTTGAATAATTTTTCTATTTGAATTAGATTTTAATAGAGTTTAGTACTATATGAGCTTAACATTTCTTGTAGTAACTAGACATATATAAATAGATATATAGAATTTAAGCTACTAATATTCATATATTTATACCCTGCGTGCCAACAAGGTACTACCAAAATACCAACGATGGGAAGCGAGGATCTGAATAGTAGCATTGATCTTAATAGTGGGGACTGAATTTTGTGTTGCCCATAGTTTTCTTTTCTTAAATTATTTTGAAAATGATTTGTTAAACGGTGGAATGTATTGGTGCCTTATTTTAGTGATATGAACACTACCTTCAAAACACACTATTCTAGTTCCATTGACTTTTTATCTTATTAAACTATTACTAGAAATTGTAAATGAGTTCATAAGTTATCTTTGGAGATGGTTTGACTTTTGTGTGTACAATATGGTTTGGATGCAATGTGAAGGTGACTTGTATTTGTATTGCATTACAGTTGGGTGTTGTCTATATAAATGTGGCACACTTTTTTTTAATATGAAGGTTGGAACCAAGATCCGGGAACACTATTGTGGGTATGATGTGGGAAGGAGTGTGCACATGCCTTGTACGCCGTGTGACAATTCTGTGTTACAAAGTCTTTTCTCCTCTTCCTTGTGTGCTTTTACATTCTTTGTATATCTCATTCTTGCGTAGCGTTCAAACATAAAAGTTGGTAGGATTTGTAGATCTTTGATGGCATGAACTCTTGACATTGCCGTGAATGTTAGTCCTTGACGGTCAACATTTCCAATGTCTATTGTGGCCTTGTCAAGAGTTAGGCCTTGTGATTTGTGGATGGTGAGGCCCCAAGACATTTTTAGTGGGATTTGGCAATGATTTCCACGTGTGACAGGAGGTAGGGGCAAGTGGGTTGGGTTGAGTATGTCCCATGGGGGCCCTTGGTAGTGTTTGAAGTTGACAACAACAAAGGATGACAAGTCTGGTGGTTGTGTTTCTGGATTGTACACGACATCGGTCACTTGCCCTAGTGCACCATTAACCAATCCTGAGCTAACCCACAAGTTAGATGTCAACATGACCTCTTGTCCGGTGCATAGGAAAACTACTGGGTCTAGTTGAGTGTCGTTGATGTTTGAGTCAGAGTTATTTTTGATTTATTTTGCGATTCTCATTACAATTGGTACGTGTAAGGATTTTAGCATTTTTTATTGTGCTAGCTTGCGAGGTCCTTTTTCTGCAAATAGGTGATTCTTAGTCGTGAATATGGATTTCTCTGAGGTAGACATGCATGAATTTATACGTGACATGAGAAGAGACCAATCCTTAATGGTTGCTTCTACATTTATGATGTTGGTCAACATTTCTCTGAATTCAAGTTGTGTCGGGTTTAATCCTTGTTGCCTAAAGTTTGTGTCCAAGGTGATCACTGTATCAAAATCATGCCAAAGGGAGCTGCCTATTTTGTTGCCTGCATATAATGGTACATCGTTGACCGGAGGGAGATGGCCTAAGTCACCCACCAAAATCATTGAACAGTTGTCGAATGCATGGTTACTATGTTGGGGGAATGCCTCACGAAGTCTTTTGTTGATGTTGTTTAACATTGTAGGACCTATAAAGCTCATTTCATCTATGAGTATGTAATGTATGGCACTCATACGCTCTTGGAAGATTGCTAGGGCTTGGCCTTCAAGAGGTTTCATGTCGGAAATGGGTATTCGGAGGGAAGAATGTATAGTAGATGATTTTATATTGAATGCAACAATACCTGTTGGGGCTAGTACAAGGAGGGAAGATTTAAATTTTCTAGTCATATTTTCAAGCCCATTTCTGATGCGTTGTATGAGGTATGATTTTCCTATACCAGCGGTTCCCTGAATGATCATCTTCAATGGTGGGTGTTTCCCTTGTTGAGTTGCATGGGAAAGTACAATTGAGTATGCAAGGTGTTGTTTTGATGATAGTTGGAGAGCATCTAATTGGGTAGGTGGAGAAACAAGTGGTGGTGAATTTTCAGTGCGGGCAAGGTCTATGAATTTAGGTGCACTTTTTTGTAAGGCAGCAGGGATGGAATGAACCTTCCAATTGTGGTTAATGTCAAAGTCACGAAGGCCTATCATGTCTACATCATCAATTGTTGTATTGAGTGTTGGGTGCATGCGTGCTATATGCTCCCATTCAAATAGTTCGCATGCAGAGGATTAGATCCCTGTGAGTTATTGTCATCACTACTTGTTCCAGTTGTAGTTTCTTCTAGAGTAGTGGCTCTATGAACATGTAAAGGGACGTAGGAGTTTTTCAATTTTCCCCATTGGTTAGTTATTTCAGATGTAGAGATGCCAATGTATGTTTGGATATGTTGAAAGGGTTTATAAAGCAGAAGCTCTATAGCAAAAATCCTCATAGTGTATCACATCTAGGGTGGGGACATCATTGTATCGTAAAGGGAATATGCGAACAAAAGTAGGAGTTCTTCTTTGTAGTCACCGAGTAACTTTCCTTTGGTTGTTGTAGGACTAGGAACGAGCAACCTCAAAGAGGGAGGTGTTCTCCAATTGTAAAGGGCGTTTTATGTATGCATCTATGAATGAAGGGAATTGTAATGTGTTTCCTACATTTGTGAGGACATGTTTGAATACCTATTTACCGATGGATAGGGTAATAAATGTACGACTACAACTAGAGAGGGGAGTTTTAGTAACATGTGGCATGTCTCTTGTGCACCAATGTCTCGATCAATAATAGTTTCGAAGGAATTTGTTGTAGGTGGCCTTTGCGGGGTGATCGATGCTAACTTCATTAGATATCCATGTCAAAGCATGTGACGGTAGCTTTTGATTTCTTCTCTTGCCTTGGCTACATATTTTGCAATGTATTGTAAGACTACATGTCATGACACAATAGGATGATAGTCAACATTGGCTCGCCACAGTGCCAACATGTTTGAGTTGTGTATGTTGACATGTGCGTCATTGCATGTAGGGGTGTACTTTTTTTACCTATTTCATCTAAGCCCAAACTTGAATACTCTTGGAGTGGCTAAGGGGCTTTATATCTACACTGAAGTGTCCATTTTTTTTTGCAAAGCGAGGTTTCCTCACTACATTTTGTATGGCATTACATGTGGTTTAAAAGGTTTTCATAGTCAACTACGGGGTTGTATGTAAGTGTACCATATGTGTCTAACAAGCACGGGTCATCTTCTTGCGAATGATGTATCCTAGATTTTCCACTCTCAGGGCCCCTTGGATTCCATGCAATTACTAATTTGTCGAAGAAATTCTTTGCCGCATCAAGTTGAAGGGGGTCATCCAGTCTAGGACCTCAATTTTTGGTGCATTTGGAAGCCATATAAACCTGTGGATATGAGCCAAGCCTCTATGTTGCCATTCATACTTGTATTTTCACAAAGAGGATCCATGTTGAAAAATGGGGTAGGTGTGGTATTGTATGAAAATCTAAGTGGTAGTTAGCTCGCCTGTACCAGTAGTCGGTACAATGTAGTTTTTCTTTAAGCTCCTCCTCACAAAATATTGTAAATCTTTTTTCCTTGTATGCAGAGACAATATGGGGGTGCATGTTCAAGTTCATGTTTCTCCATTGTTGGCCGGTTGTTGTGGGTGGCGTAGGGCCTCTTGGAATTGCTCTATGTAAATCTGGCCATTTAGTATCTGCTGCACTTAAAGTGAAGAAAATCATAGGGCTTTCTAGTTGGGTTATTATATCTGTGAGTTCATGTCTACGCTTGCACTAAAATGATTTAGTTCCTCAAAATTAGACCCAAAGCACATTAGTTTCTCTGTAATGTGGGCGTCTGGAAAGTGTGCAAGTTATTGGCGTAACATTGAGACCATGGTAGGAAAGTTGTCCCCTATATTTTTTTGTGAAAACAACAGATGTTGTTTGGCTTCTGTGGTGCAACATAATGTTGAGAATGAAGTAGCGAAAGTGTGGATGGCTTCCAAATCTGTTATCATGGTAACACATTAGGTGCAATGCATATTCATGCATGTGAACCCTTTTGATATGTGTTTGGTGGAACAATGCAATCCCTGTAGGGAACAATGTTGGAAAATCCATAGAGAGCAAACCCTCAAGTGTTGTATTCATGACTGCGGATGAACCAATGTGTGGCCACTCAATTGACTGTAGTGGAGTTTGGTTTTTCCTTGATGAAATTTGTTATTTAGTCCACTTCAAAGTGGTTGAGGACATAAAAATGATGGTTGTCGCTCATGGGTATGTGGTGGGGAACATGGGAGAAGGTCTACTTCTGATTCCGCTTCAACATTGTTTGGGATAGTTGAATTGAAGTGTGGTAGGGAAGTAGATATATCAATATTGTGAGGTGGTAGGGAATGCAATGCATTGTTGTCTAGGACAACATCCTTTTAGTAAGGGTCATGAGCTATTTTGAATTGTAATACAACTAAAACACGAGATCTACTTACAAAGCATTTGTAAGCTTTATTTGTTGCTCGATTCTTCAAATAATTAAGATGTCCAAGTCTTCGACGTGCCAAGGCAAGTGTTTAGTTATGGATGAAACATCTTGGGGGAAGCATATGGTGTGGCCCCTATATTTGTATTGACCACCTATAGCGTGAGTCACTTGCAATATTGGGTTGACCCTTGTTATCAACATTTCCTCAACTTGTGTAAGTGAGGATAAAACCTTAGGTTACGGGCTTGGGTCCATGTTATTCCAACTTGAGAAGCGGCGATCATCTTTTTCAACAATGCATCTACGACAGGTATTGGCACCTTTGTAAACCCTTGTACGTAGCCCAACATATAATTCATTACAACATGAACATGTGGTTGGAGGTGGGAGGTGATCTAATCTTTGGTGGAATTGGTGTTGTGTATCTTGGAGTGAATGCCTATTTGGAGTGTGTTCTTCGAGAAGGTTGACATGGGTGGCTACATAGGTTGTTGCTGTGTGTTCAACTTTTTTCGTTTCATGAAAGCTATATGATGACGATGTTCATTTAGGTTGTTTTGTTGATTGAATACTTCAACCGAGCCTTTGCATTTTTTTCAGTTCGTGTCAGGCCTGTGCAAAATGAGAAAAAGTGGTAACAGTAATTAGGTATAGAAGATAGTTAATGCATGCAAAAAGTAGTACTTTTGTTTGTTTTCCGTGAAGTGCAACATTGTATATCAAAACATAATTTTTTGTTTAATAATGTCAATGGTGTTTGCATTGCTATTATAGAGTGACTTTTTTTTATGTGCAAGACATGTGCGGCAAGAAAATGTGCATGCAACAAATAGAACCAAACTTACGAATGCAAAAACCTATATGTGGAGTAGGTGGTATGGTAAGTATGTATTGGTAAGTTGCTAACATTGTGTGGGTACAGTATAATATGTTTTCTGAGATAGTGTAGGATCTTTTTCATCAATACATAGTTAAGGGGATGCGAGGAATGCATCTAGTGGGGATTCCTGCATGTTGGAAGTCATGTCCTTAAGCTGCGGGGACAACAAGTCTGACCTGGGCTTTCTCTTGTGACTTGTAGACCTCTAGCTTCGTGGATATTTTGAACATGTAGCGGTGGAATAGAATTGGCTTAACAACAGGCCAAAACTTGTCGGGTGTTGGTGCAAGAAGTTGTAGCTCTTGTGTTGATATACCCATGATTGATGTAGCAACCTCATCAAAAGCAGTTACCCATGTTGTTGATGTGCCATCCTCAATGATGAAGTGTAATGCATATCGTAGTCATAATTAGAGACAACATGCTTGCATTTTTGGCAATACCAAGAGGAGTTTGTAGTTAGCTCAAGTTTTTTCTTGCATTGGTTGTTGTTAACAATGGATCTCCCAAGGAGTTGTGGAGTCGTTGTAATATTTTTTCGATCTGCAAGGTTCCTCCTTTGATTTTGATTGTTTTACCTAGTTGTATTTGGTTGTAGTAAGAAGTTGCAACTTGGTCAAAAGAAGTCACCACTATATCTGAACTGCTTTTGTCGATAATGTCGAAGCTAAATACCTTCCTGTGCATTTGTCCGTGCTATATTTGTTTAGGTAGCCTTTTTTGATGACCCTACCTTCAATAGTCCAAAGGATTTGGTAAGGATTTAACGATTTTATTGGCGTGAGTTGCATGCAGTCTACAGGTGTCCTTCATGAGTAGTTGGTGCCAAAGTATCAGTGCGGGATGTTGGCATGTGTACGGCCGTTTGGGAGGCACAACGTTGGAGGCAATGGAGCCTATGATGGTGGTGGTTCCTAAACAATAAAATAAAATGGAAATGAATTAGCAAATGAGTTAACGTAAAGTATGAGGGGGCACGCGCTAAACCATAAAGTGTGGTAACCAATTTATTGTCCACATAAAGTGTTTTTAAGAAAATAAGCATGTAAAGATATGTACAGTGGGGAAGATGTTCATATAACACAACAATTTTCATGCTCATTCAAAGTAAAGTACGAAACATATGTATGGAGACTACAATGTATATCTCATGAAAGGCACTATACAAAACTTCTATAGGGGTTATAAAATGGAACAAGTACAACATATTTATGTAAGCATAGGTTTTCGAGTCAGTCCTTCAAAAAGAGGTTTCTGTGGGTTAGTATAAAAGAGGTGGGCATATGTATGAGCATTGCAAAGTCGTAGTAGGGGTGAGGTAGGGGCTAAAATTATAGGGACGCAAGGTAAGCATTGAATGCAGCTCTAATGTAGTGTTCCTCGCCACTAGAGTAGTACTGGTCATAGCTTAGCGCACGAAGGAAAGTGTACAATGCTTCAAGCCTAAGGTACGTTGCATCTACCTTGTGCATCATGTCTAAGACAGTGGTTAAATCACTATCGAGAATCATCGCTGATGGGATGAGAGACTCTGATATCCTACCAGAAATGGTTGAGCATGTAGTTGCAACAAAAGTAGCCAAAGAATGGACAAAAGTTGCAAGTGGTGGTTGGACACTTTGTATTGAGCTTTGGTTGGTGGCTTCTGGGTTGCATATGACTGAGGGGACCCATTTGAAGCTACCAGATCAATAGGAGGGCTCCGAAAATGGCACTAGAGGTATCATCAGATATCATGATAATGGATGGACTTCCATTTGGAGTGGCCATAGTACCTGAAAATAGCAAGCAACTTTGTTTAATATAAAATTTTTTTCTACTGACAAGTACATAAATACATATACATATATATGTTACAAATTTCAATAATTTGTGTAGCATTGAAGGTGAAAAAAAAGCGATATTGCAGAATAATATTTTTTGGACATGATAGCAAGACATCTTGAGTCTGCATACTCCAAATCCTAGACATTTCATCTATAACATTCATTTATTCGGAGATTATATCTCTAGAACATGCAATATAAGTCCCCATCATGTATACTCACAAGAAAGCAAAAAAAATGGGCCAATTGTATCTTTGATTGACTAGGTAACAATCTATCTTTAAGGGCAATTAATCGATCAATGCAAATAAGCTAAAAAATATTATCAGTCATTCAAATTCTTGGTATATTGGGGGTGTCGATTTAAAAGACTTTGCACCCTGTAATCAAATATAAATATGTCAATCAAATGGGATGAACTCACCAACAGTAAGGCAACCCATGTCTCCATGCAGACATGTCACAACAACATAATGTAACAATAATGGAGCTTTTTATAGCCTTATTATTATTATCTTCGGCGTTATTCATGTATAAATCTATAGCAGAAATTTTATAGGAAAAGCATTCATAATGGTTAGTCCAAAGACAAGACCATGATATTTAGTGAATGCCATGCAATTGAGTGGAGATGTAGTATCAATGCCTGTGGGTATTCCTAATGAAATCAGCGTAGAAGAGTTATATGCATCCTAAGACAATCCTCCATGTATAAATAATTAATCATAACAACATTCGCTTTACTTCACAACCTTATATGTTATCAATGACCTCTTAAAAACAACATTTCAACGGGAAAAATGCTCTCGTACATTCTTTTCTATGATTAATTCCTTTAATTGTACTTTGTCTCTATTAGCTTCAATGGTGACATTATAAAATATACATGAGACATTTCGAGAAAAATTACACACTTGAATTATTCAGAGCTACACTAAAGAAAGGGTAATAATACTAAGAAAAATGGATGAGCTTAAAAAGATGCATATTTATTTTACTTGTAAAAATATTATAGTACATTTTTATGTGTATGTGTGAAATTTATATTACTTTATAATAATATCAATAAAAGGGTCAATTAATATTGACTTTAGGTAAAAGAATATTAATATCAAGTTATAATAATAAACAAAAATAATTAAAATTTTAAAATTTTGGCGCCTTACTGCCCTAGGTAGTTGCTTAGCTTTGCCTAGGCTTAATCCCCTTTATATCTCTAAACCATTTTTATATTAATTGTTTCCTTATGGATGGATCAAAAAAATATGTATTCACCCTTCAATTGTTGAAGAGATTCTTATACATTAATTCTATCGTTTCTACTTCATTCACTACATTTTTCCTCTTCATAGATGAGCACCCCAATTTATCATTCACATTGGAAGGCTTTCCAACTCCTTGTCTTTGGTTTTCTCCCCCTTCTTTTGTCCAAACCTTATTGGTCATAATTTGGGATGCAACTTTGAGCACGTTGCATCCAAATTCCATCTAGAACATTGTAATTCTTCTTTGATTAAAGTAGTTGCTTGATGCGAGAAAACTTTCTTGTTTTTGTTATCAAGCTTGATATGGGCTTTTTCTTTGTTACTCTTTAATGCTCTTGAATCTTCATAGCTTTGAATATTACTATTAATCCCTCCAAGCTACTTCGTATACGTATACGTTTACTAAGATCCCTACTAGTATGAGTCTTACCCTTCTCACTCTAGGCGTGGAAAGTGGTTTTAGCACACAAATGCATTAAACTAACTATCCCTAAATGTGATTAAGCTTAATTAAGAATAAATCATAAATCGAGACTTAATTACATAAAGTAAGAGTCTAGTTTAAAATATGGTAATACCTTAGAATAATTCAAAATAATTGTAATACTTGGAAAGACTAGAGAATTAGGATTATAGACATTAGTATGTTGTATATATGATTTGGAGGTAGTTCTTAGTGCTAGCCTTTGGAAAACAAGTCCAAAATATGATACAAATAACTCCCAAAAAAATCGATTAGAAAGCTGTGTTGCCTATTTTCATAGAGATGTGATTAATTTTATGAAGACACAAAAACTACAAAAATGACTCTTCGTGTGGGTGTAAATCGACAATGTGAATGAGTTTTGT
This sequence comes from Taxus wallichiana var. yunnanensis, assembly GCA_018340775.1. Lineage (NCBI taxonomy): Eukaryota > Viridiplantae > Streptophyta > Pinopsida > Cupressales > Taxaceae > Taxus > Taxus wallichiana. The sequence goes on from CM031242.1 coordinate 877,226,882, forward strand.
GTCCCAATCAGAAATCCTCTCAATTAGTCTAATTTTGATGCGATTCACTTGTAATTTTATCTCTTTAGTAGAAACCCCAATCTGTGCTCAACTCCTTGCAAAACCCATTAAAAAGAGGGATGTTAATAGCGATTCATATTATCCTTCCATTCTTAGCGGGTCCCTCATGATTTGACAAAATTGCAAACAACATTTGATGTAATTTAACAAATCAATTGAAAGTATATACATAATTATTACAATCCATATCTTTCAAATGCTTGCAAGAACTTGTGTAGTCTCGAATTAATTTCTAAATGCTTCAATTAGAATTTCGGCACAAGAGTGCTTCAAAAATAGAATAGGTTATGCTCAAGATTATAATTTCAATATCACTCTTGGGTAAAGAAATTATTCAATGTACGTGTCCCTTAATATGCACTAATGCACTTATCTATTTAAAGCAATGTTAAATTCAAATTAAGGCCTTATTAGCACGTAAGTTGGCACACAATAGGCAAGAAGGCCAATCGAAAGGGGCATCAAACTTGATGAAACCCAATTTGGAGTCAAATGGGCCCAAAAAGGAAAATTATCATTTTCATAGAGATGTGACTATGAGTTTTTTTAGTGGCAAATATTCGTAATATGGCGAATATTCCATTTTAGAAAAAATTGAAAAGGCAAAGTTTCTATTATGGGTCGGTGACTTGTTTGCCTAAAAATTATAGTTTAATATTTTTAGGGGCCAGCTTCGCCCACCCTTGAAAATATCCCCTATATAATCCTAGATTATTCACTGGGTAGAACACTACTAGCTCACTCATACGACCGGCAACTGAACTTGTAGGATAGGTTATTGACGCACATGACAAGAGGTTTTTGACGCATGAGGAAGTTGTTGATGCATGACAGGAGGTTATTGACGTGTGACAATCCTTTGTTGTTGATGCATGACAAGAGGGCGGAGGTTGGGAACACATTGACAAGAGGTTGTTGACATGCGACATGAGGTTGTTGATGCATGATAATTTTGTGTTGTTGACACACGACAGGAGGGTGGAGGCTGCATGGCGTATGACAAAAGACAACACCTTGGCCGACGCGTGACAACAAACTTGTTGCCGTGTGACAACAAGTTTGTTGTTGCACGATAGGAGGTTTGCTGTCGCATGACAACAAATCTCATGTCGCACGTTTACATCCTTTTTGTCACATGACTTGAAAATGAAAGCTTCTTTTAGGAGAAAAATTTGCACACAAACCCCAAAAAAATTTCCTTTCCAACAAAAGCAGTTATGGGGATATTCACCGAGGATTTCCCAAATCCAATTTCCTAGAGGTCTCTTAAAATGAACCCTGGTGACTAGTTTTGTAGGTGCAAAAGGTGGTCAATGGTCCAAATGAGGTAAAAATTGTGGGGAGAAAAACCAAGAGGAAGGGAAAACATGGATATAAAAGATTAAAAACAGAAAATACAACGTCAATTGAGCTTGAGTGGGGAGAAAGTGATAACAAACATAAATGAGAGTCCACAAAAGGTCAACGACAAGAAAATAAGTCGAATGGCAATGACACAAGAGGAATATATGACACAACAAGAGACAAACCTAAATCAACAATAAGTAAATACGAATAAACTAGCGCCATAACAATTAACTAGTCTCATACTAGGATTAGGTGTTTATATAATACCTCACTTTGATGTGTGTGCATGCATATATATTGAAGTAAATACAATCTCTTTTTTAACATGAGATTTTTTTGTTGTGGGTGCATGTTATAAGTTGATAGGATTTTAACTTGTAAGAGAACAAAAATAAGTTGAAAGTCAAAAGGAAAAGAGAGACCATCTTATATCTTGTGTGGGAGGGTTATAAAGATCTTGTAGAGCTACTATTTGTTGAACATGTGCCTAGAAATCTATGCTTTTATGAACATAAAAAAACTTGCTTAAAAAATATTCAAATTTACAAAATATAAGATTAAAAAATACATTTGATTATGCTCCAAACCAATCAAAATAACTCTAAATTTGTTAGAAAAAGAATAAAATTCCCTTCTTTATTATGAAAGGAAGTTCTTTTTATTTATAAAAAAAAGACCAAAATAAAATATACTCAATATTTACATTCAAAATTGTATATTAGGGAGGGTTTAACATTAAAATGTAAAATAAGTATGGAAAAATAAAAGAGTAGAAAAGGGTGGGGATTAAAATGTAAAATAAATATAGAAATATAAAGAATAGAAGAGGGAGGGGAAATAAATGAATAATAGGAAAAAAACATATTTTAGTTAAACCTAATCGAGGATGTTTGTCGTTTAACATAAGACACATTTTCCTATTAAAAAGAGAGAGGATGACATATATTATTACACATGATAATAATCGATACATACAAATGAAATTGAGACACATTTATTAAAATATATGTATATATAAATTATAAAGGTTCTATTAAACTAGTAATCGCATGTGTACAATGCGGTGTGAACGTTGAAGCAGTATATGTTATTTGATTTAGAGGGATAGTTATTTCTTTTGTAGTTGATGTTGATAAGGGGTGTGATCGATTTTGTAACAACCGATTTTGTCGGGGAATAACAAATGCTAGATTTTTATTTCTTCCCATAACTTTAAAATATCCCCTCTCTAATCTATATATGGGTGGGTGGGTACTCATGAACTTGATCCACTTTAATCAACTATCAAATCTACAATTACTTATGTAATTTATAAATCTCATTCGTGGTTATTTTGAAATGTTTTAGGTAAAATGGATAAACATAAGAATCATAAATAAAATAGATTAGGTAAATGTTTGGTACATGTTACAATCACAATTATGTTTATTAACATAAGAATCACATTTAACATAACATTGTTTTTTTAAATAGAAAGATAAACATGATATCACACCATGTGGACCCAATGAATTATAGTTAATACAAAACACCTTAGTCACAATCAACAACATAGTTTTTATGAAACTTGTGCTTAGACTATCTTTCACATATTTTATTTTTGAGTACGTCTCCATGTGTTTGTTTAATAAACAATGAAATTATGCCAAAAATGGTAGTTATAATCGTGATTTAATAGTGTTATTGTGTGATTTAATGAAAATTACTATTTAATGAAAATTTAGACATTTTTTTAACATATGTGTCTACATTTTCATTAAATAGCAATTTTCATTAAATTGCACAAATAGCACTATTAAATCACACTTATAACTACCATTGTCGGCATAATTCATGTTATTTATCAAACAAACACATGAGACATATTCGAAATAAAATATGTGAAAGATAGTCAAACACAAGATTCATAAAAATATGGTGTTGATTGTGACTAAGGTGTTTTGTATTAACTATAATTCATTGGGTCCACATGGTGTGATATCATGTTTATCTTTCTATTTAAAAATATAATGTTATGTTAGGGAACCTATATGGCATGGCACCCACCCAAGAAAAAACAAAACACACTAAATTTTAGAACTTTTTCAAACAAGCTTTAAAACCTCCCAAATTTTAGATTTTAGATTGTAGATCAATGTAAGTGTTGAGATAAAAAAGCATCCCTTTTGCTTAAAATTAATGGAAAATCATACTTTTAAGAAATTAATGGTATTACTTGATATAAGGAAAATTTTCCTTCTTTAGACTATTCTGTAGTTGTAAACAAAAATTGTAATCTTCTCAAATGGAAAATTGCACAGACACACTAAAATCTTGGAAGCATCATTAAATCAACTTATTCACCCTAGACAACAAGTTTGGAACAATATTATGAATGTGAAATGGAATGAAAAATTTAGAAACCTTTACAATATGACACAATCGAAATCCCTTCTTTAAGCCCCAACACAAATTTTACAACAACATCATCACCTTCAACATGCAACAATTGCTAAATTTACGGACATGTTTAAGAAAATGCTTCACATTGCAAAGGTAAACCAAAATTGAACCTCCATTTATCAACAAATATTTGTATTGTGCTGGAATATAAAGGTTTGCAACACTTTTCATACAAAAATCAGACAAACCATAAACAACACTGTTTAGAGTTAACTACGATACTTTTGCAAAGTTAAAACGATTTCAGCTTGCAATATTTTTTTAAAAATGCAACAAAACATAACCCACGAACAACCAAATTACAGAGAAAACAAATTCATAGAAAATAGTACCATGTAGAACAAAATACGTAGATGATCTTTGTGATAAACACCTCACATAACTCAATTCTAGAGATCATAAAGAGGGAGCAAAAATTTAAAAAATATCAAAAACTGCTGAAAAAACTTCTAAGCAAAGTGACAAATTAAACAAGTATTTATGCTAAATTGAGAAAATCAATGCACTAACATCATCTAGGGATAAAAATTATTGTAAGTTGAGTTCGAGAAGAAAGCAAGCTAAAGCCATTTCAGCTTGTAATATTTGACAAAAGTGTTGAATTGTGGAGCTCAATTACTTCAGTTTAGCATGCAATGGAAACTTGCTGGAAAATACAGGAACCGTCTTGGTCGGGGGAACCGACATCAGTTCCCAGGACCGTCATCAGTTAGGAAAGGAAGGAACCAACAACGGTTAGGGATAACCAGCGTCGGTTACCTGTGTGAGGATGTTTTAATTAACTCTTGGGAATTAGATCTATTTTTAGCATTAAAGTATATCTATTGATTGTAATTACATGGCTAAGTGCCCTAAGTCTATAAATGACTATATAGGCATAAAGCTAGGGTTTAGAAGTAAGAGATTAACAAGAATTAGAAAGAACTTGAAAAAGGTTGGTGAGTGAGAGAATTCTTGGTGATGAAGAAAAATCTTGAGTGAAAGAAAGTACTGTACATCTGAGAGGTGTGGAAGATTGTAATTATTCATTGTATATCTTGTCAAAGCTTTGGATAATAGATTGGCTTGTTTCTTGGTGGATGTAACCCACACTGGGTGAACCACGTTAAATCTAGTGTTGATTTATGTCTCTTGTTTTGTATATTTTTTCTGGTAGAATATCCACTTTTATTTGCATGTATGCTTAGATATGATATATTGTCTGTACAACCGGTGTGCTAACCCCAACAACTGGTATCAGAGCTTTGTTTGAGGTTATTTTGTGTTGAAATATTTACTCACAGAGGGTTTTTCTAATTGAGTGGGAGCTACAAAAATGGAAGAAGAAAATAAATATAAGGTAGAGAAATTTGACGACCAAAATTATCAATTATGGAAGATGCAGATTGAGGATTATCTGTATCAAAGATATTTGTATTTACCGTTGGATGAGAAGTTTAGACCTATGAAGATGACTGATGAAGAATGGAAGATTCTTGACAGAAATGATTTGGGATCTATAAGATTGAGCTTGGCAAAGCATCCGTGGCTTCCAATATTATAGAAGCGGCTTCTACGGTAGAGTTAATGAAATATCTTGCTAATTTATATGAAAAACCTAGTGCTTCAAATAAAGTTTATTTGATGAAGAAACTATTTAGTTCTAAGATGCATGAAGGTGGATCTGCATCTAGTCATTTGAATGATTTTCGATCTATTGTAAATCAGTTAAAATCGGTTGTAATACCATTTGATGATGAAGTAAAAGCACTTTTACTCTTATGTTCTTTGCCTGATAGTTGGGATAACTTGGTAATGGATGTTAGTAATACATCATCTGCTAATAATATTTTGAAGTTTGATGATGTGGTTAGTATAATCTTGAATGAAGAAATTCATAGGAAGAGTACAGAGGAAACATCATGTGGAAATTTTTGAATGTAGAAAATAGGGGGTAGGTGAAGGAGAGATCCAAAGTAAGAGTAATGGGAAATCAAAGTCAAGGGATAACATATCTAAATCCACAAGTAAGGGAATTACTTTTGGAAATGTGGAAAGAAAGGACATGCAAAGAAAGATTATTGGTCAAAAGATAAAGAGAACCAACAACCAGACAAAGGTAAAGAAGCAAATCTTGCTATATCGGAGGTAATGCAAGATGCTCTTATTCTTTCTTTAGATAATAGAATTGAATCATGAGTTTTAGATTCAGGAGCTTCTTTCCATGCAACCCCTAATAAGGGTTATTTCAGAAATTATGTCCAAGGAAATTTTGGGCATGTTTATTTGGGTGATGATGAACCTTCAAAGTATTACTAGTAAAGGGAAATTCATCTAAAATTTACAGAATGGAAATACATGCATATTAAAAGATGTGAGGCATGTGCCAAACCTCAGGAGGAATCTTATTTCTGCAGGGCAACTAGGTGAATCTGGTTGCATGGTTACTTTTATAGGAGACTCTTGGAAAGTCACCAAGGGTGCCTTTGTTGTGCCAAGAGGTAAGAAGGTAGGAATGTTATATTTATCTACTGTATTACTGATTCTTTTCTACATTATCTACTTCAAATTTAGATGCATGCATGTGGCATAATTGGTTGGGTCATATGAGTCAAAAATGAATGCAGATCTTAAAGGCTAAGGGTAAGTTATCATATTTGAAAGATTTAGATCTTGATTTCTGTGAGCATTGTATCTTTGGAAAGTAAAAAAGAATGAGATTTCTCAAAGTTGGGGCAACTAAGAAGGAGTAGAAATTGGAGGTTGTACACTCAGATGTGTGGGGACCTAGTTAGGTAGCTTCTCATGGAGGATCCTAGTATTATGTTACTTTCATTGATGATGCTACAAGAAAGGTATGAGTTTATTGTATTAAACGTAAATATGATGTTTTTGAGACTTTTAAAAGATGGAAAGCCCTTGTTGAGAATGAATCAAATTCTAAGTTAAAGTGCCTTAGATATGATAATGGTGGTGAATATTGTAGCAATGATTTCCATGATTATTGTTCAGTGAATGGAATACGTAGAGAAAGAACGGTTCTAAGAACACCACAGGAGAATGGTGTTGTAGAAAGAATGAACAGACAATCATGGAATGTGTTATAAGTATGAAGATACATTCTGGATTGCCCTTACAATTTTGGGCGAAGCGAGTTGATGATGGTTTATTTGATTAACCGTGGTCCTTCAAGTTCACTAGATGGAGGAATACTAGAGGAAGCTTGGACCGGAAAAGAGGTAGATCTTTCTTTTCTTAAATTTTTTGGTTCAAAAGATTTTGTGCATGTTGATAAGGAAAATATAAAGAAGTTGGATGCAAAATCCAAGAGATAAACTTTCATTAGTTATGGATATGGTGATTTCGATTTCCATTTTTGGGATTTAGCAAATTCTAAAATTATTAGGAGTCGTGATGTGGAATGGAATGAAAAGAGAATGTATAAGGATCAAATTTTGGTACCCAAGGATGAACTGTTGAGAAGTTTGTGAATGAAAATGAACTCTCAGATTTAAAAAAATTACCGAAAGGGTTACATAGTATGGCGGTGTCGGTTCACCACGACCGACATCGGATGTCGAATTGGTATCGATTATGATGGAACCAAAACCGGCATCGGTTCTGAAATCGAAACCGGCATCGGTTAGAGGTGACCGGCGTTGGTCATTGTCAGATTTGGATAGGAATGTCCAGGAGTCTAGATTGAGACTCAATACCCCAAACTCTGTGAGAAGGTCACAAAGGTAAGTAAACTTCCGGAAATATTTACACCTCTATTTTATTTATTATTGACTGATAATGGTGAACCAGAGAGCTTTGAAGAAGCAATGCAGGATAAGACTCATGTTTAGTGGGAGCATGGCATGGATGAGGAGATGGACTCCTTGAAAAGAACCAGACATGGGATTTGGTTAAGTTGCCAGTAGGTAAGAGATCATTGCAGAACAAGTGGGTTTATAGGATCAAGGAAGAAGAGGGTGGATAGAAAAGGTACAAGTCAAGGCTTGTAGTAAAGGGATTTGCAAAGACAACAGGTATTGAATTTGGTGAAATATTTTCTCTTGTTGTTAAGATGACTTCTATTAAATCTTGTATTGATCTTAGTTACTGAGTAGAAGATTTGCATTTAGAGTAACTAGATGTGAAGACGAACTTTCCTTCATGGTGATTTGGATGAAGAGATTTATATGCAATAGTCACTTGGGTATGAAGTCAAGGGTAAGGAGAAATTAGTGTGTAGGTTGAAAAAGAGCCTTTATAGGCTCAAGAAAGCTCCAAGGCAATGGTACATGAGGTTTGATAGTTTTATGCATGAGCATGATTACTTGAGATGTGAATCTGACCATGGTGTTTATTTCAAGAAGCTTGTAAATGGGAGATATATTATTTTGTTATTATATGTGGATGATATGCTTATTGCAGGATCTAGTATGCAGGACATTGGTGAGCTTAAGGAAAGATAGCTCACACATTTGATATGAAGGATTTAGGAGTTGTCAAAGAGAATCCTTGGCATGCAAATACATAGAGACATGAAAAACAAGAAATTATATTTGTCTCAAGAGGATTATATCTACAAGGTGTTAGAAAGGTTCAACATGTAAAATGCAAAACCTGTTAGCACACCTATGGTTGGACACTTCAAATTGAGCAAAGATCAATGTCCATCATCACATGAGGAGGTCAAATACATGACATGAGTGCCATATGCTTCAGCAGTTGGGAGTCTCATGTATGTTATGGTTTGTACCAGACCAAACATTGCACAGGAAGTGGGAGTGGTGAGTAGATATATGGCCAATCTAGGTAAAGAGCATTGGAAAACAGTCCAATGGATACTCAGGTATTTGAAAGGGACATCTAGCATGTAGTTATGCTATGGAGGTTCAGATATTTCATTATGTGGCTATGTTGATTCGGATATGGCTGGAGATTTGGATGGTAGGAGGAGCACTATTGGATATATTTTCACAGTAGGTGGAATGAAAGTAATTAGCTAGATTTAAAGATTGCAAAAGGTTGTGGCTTTGTCTACTACATAAGCAGAGTATGTTACAACTACAGAGGCTAGTAAGGAGATGATATGGATGAGTAGGTTCATGGAAGATTTGGGAAAGAAGAAAGAATTTTATTTGAGAACAAAACACATTTAGTTGAGGTATCACTCCATACGATAGGTATTGGAGGATGGAAAGTTGAATCTGGAAAAGATTCATACAAGCAAGAACCCTACGGATATGCTAACGAAGCCATTAGCAAAGGAGAAGTTGGAGCTACACTCCACTTCTGTTGGTCTTGAGTTTGAGACTTGAAGAGGAATAAACAAAGCTAAGCAAGGATCCAAGAATGATGTTGTACATGTATGGTGCAGTAATTAATCTCCAAGTGGGAGATTGTTGAGTTGTGGAGATCAATTACTTTAGTTTAACATGCAATGGAAACTTGTTGGAAAATACATAAGAATCATCGGTCAAGGGGGAACCGCATCGGTTACCCATGACCAGCATCGATCGGGAAGGACTAACATCGAAAGAAAGGAAAGAACCAGGACAACGGTTAGGGATAACCGGTGTCGGTTACTATGCGAGGATGTTTTAATTAACTTTCGGGAATTAGATCTATTTTTAGCATTAAAGTATATTTATTGATTGTAATTACATGGCTAAGTGCCCTAAGTCTATAAGCGACTATATATGCATAAATCTAGGGTTTAGAAGTAAGAGATTAACAAGAATTAGAAAGAACTTGAAAAGGTTGGTGAGTGAGAGAATTCTTGGTAATGAAGAAAAATCTTGAGTGAAAGAAAGTACCGTACATTTGAGAAGTGTAGAAGATTGTATTTCTTGATTATATATCTTGTCAAAGCTTTGGATAATAGATTGAATTGTTTCTTGGTGGATGTATCCCACCTTTGGATGAACCACGTTAAATGCTGGTGTTGATTTATGTCTCTTTTTTATATATTTCTTTGTGGTAGAATATCCACTTTTATTTGCATGTATGCTTAGATCGATATATTATCATGACACAACGGTGTGCTAACCCCAACAAAAAGTAGAGCAAAAACATTACTATGCACTGACCAATTCAACAAAACATAAAAAATAAAAAATCGTTAAAGTCTTGTATACATAATTGAATTCTACCCACAACTTTACAACAAATGATTTTCTTTATATCCGTTTCGATTTTAAAGGGAACAATTTTTCACTAGAGAGAAAGAAAAATAAAGTAAAATTTTCATGAAAATCGCTTAAGGAAATTTCGGCAAAGCACAACATGTTCATGCACATCTATCATTTAGTTTTGAATAACTAAATATCAAGCTAAAATGCAAAATATGCTTTGGTGAAAACGTTTACTTGGGCTATTTCAAGAAAATACAACAAAAAGACACAACCGATCACAACAAAATGACAAGAGCATGCAATGTCATACACTACCTAAGAAAATTCTTGCCGCTAGATCTTTACTGATAGATACTTTACTAAATTCATTTCCGATTTCAAATGGCAGAAATTCACACAAAGGAAAAGCGAAAGAAAACTTCAATTTTGGTGAAAATAGGTAATACGCTAACACAAATATCGTCCCAAAAACAAAAAGCACTTACACCGACTAGGGTTAAGCACCAAATGATCGCAATAAAAAATTCGTTTCAGCTTTGCGATATTCCAACAAAAACATCACCAAGACGACAATCACATCAAAATTGTAACTCTACGGAACCAAAATTCAGCCAGATCTTTGCATTAAACTACTTATCTATCTCACTAAACAACAAAACATTCATTTTGCAAAGCAAAACGTGCGAGATGGCCATCAAGCCAGTTAAATTTAGCATCACCACAGAAATGTCCACAAGGGCCTTTCCCATAGGGGAACGCCGTAATAAAGAGTGAAAATATAGAACATAAACTTTATATGAGCTTAGGATAGAATGTAAGACCATTGTTATTTAAACTTTATAAAATGGAGATTATACTTATAGGCATTTAATTTATTTTCAAATTAATTGTTTTTTTAATAATTTTGTTTAAACTTGGGGAATTCTATAAGGATAATTATTTTTATAGGAGTTTTTTATAATTAAATTATTTTTGTTTAAAAAATTATTATAAATATTTATTTGATCATTTTTAGGATGTTATTTATGTGGTGAAAGCCACTTTTTTAATCAAAATGTTAATTATTATAGATGTATTAATATAATTAATAAATATATTTATTATTAAAGAATTTTTTAATGTGGTTAATAATGGTACTTATGATATTCAATCATCATTTTTCGTTTATAATTTTATAATATAACTATATGTTTATGGAGCAACATACAAATAAATATTTTAGATGAATATTTTAAATGCTTAAACCATTTTGGCCTTAGTATTTGCAAGCAAAGATATCTCACTTGAAGCTAAAATGTGACGTAGAGTTTCTAAGTATTGTATACACGCCAAGTATCTCAATATTTATCCGGTACTTTTCTCTAAATATTCTAGTCTAAACATTAAATGTCTCTCTATTTCATTGAATATACAACAAACATCATGTTGCAAAATATTACATTGGTTACACCTAACATTGAGGTTGCTGATGATTTTAAGATTTACTTTATTCTTTTTTACAAACATATTTGTTGATGTTATCTTTACTCTCCATCAAAGTGTTTACATTTGGTGTTGCTAGTAATGTAAATTAAATTTGAGACACAATTTTATAAATTATTTTGTATTTCTTCTTTCAAAGTTTTATTTTCAACCTCTTTGTCTTATAATATTATATCAAATCCCAAAAGTTGTTACATAATAATTCAAACTCGATGTACCATCTTGTAACTAATTTTTAAGTCACCTCAGCATCACTTTCATAAAGTTACATGAATATTGTAATAAGACCATGATATGTTAGATCCCATGAAGTTAATACAATTAATTAATATAATAGAAAGTAATAGACAATATAAATGGGGATTATTTGATTGTTAAGGTATTGTCGTATTTATATGTTTATAATTAAAGATTGGAATGTGATTATTTTATTTGTGTGTTTATTAATTGTTTTATCAAAAGTCGAGACTAGCTAATTATTGTGGTATTAGTTTATTTGTGTTTTTATATTATAGAGTTTTGGTGTGATGGATCCAACATACAAATATAATAAGTCTTAGATTACTTAATTATTATGTTATTAGTGTGTTTGTGTGATATCTACAATAGAAATAAGGGAGCCAACTTTTATTCTCTACATTAAATTTGGCGTTTATTTGACCATCACTTAAGTTTTTAGTAACTTTGAGAAGTCAATAAAAAGAGTAATATCTTGACCATATGGTAGAGTTCGGGGATTTTTTTCTTTGGAATATTTTTTGTCAATAGTAATTTTTCTTTTAAATAAAGAGAATGTAATAAAATTATTAATTAACGTGATAAGACTAATATCTATGATGGGAGCCTTAAAATTGATATTTGTCGACATTTTACGAATAGATGTATTTAAGATATTTGTACTAGTAATTAATTAGTCTCATACCAATTACATACTTAATAAACACACAAATATACTAATACCATAACAATTAAGTCATTTTACATTTACTATATAAATATATTTAAGCTGGTCTTATATGAATAAAATACTTAATAAATATAAAAATACAATAATACCATAACAATAAACTAATCTTGTATTAACACGAGGTCCATTGCTCTTTAAAATGTAGGACCCATACTAATGATGCTATAAGATATTCTTCTATAAGCAAAGGTACCCCATGGAGTTGTGAACTTGGTTTTGTGTTGATATTAAGGCACATCATCAATTTGGTTATACCTTGAGAAGTAGTTTAACATTACACCATCTATGAATTGATCACCTTTGTAAGATTGGGTCCATGATGGGTAGGCGATAGTTGTCTTTGAGTAAAGTGCGATCTAAATTGCGTTGAGTGTAAGTTGTTGATATGTGTTGACATTAATTGTTCTTAGTTTAACAATAAATAGCGTGCAAAAAAATACACAATTGTTGTTGTCTAGATATACATGGATTGTGGAATATAGCGGTGCTACACTTATAAGATAGGGGCTTTCGGTTGTGAAGTCCCACTTAAATCCTAAAATTTCACCTTTTTTACTTATGAACATGATGTTCAAAACCTAGGTGGAGTGATGAATGGGAAAAATGATCTTGACATCCAACATTTTATTGACTTCCTCATAGGTAATACCATAATTTTGGTGTTAGAGTGTCTTTTCTTTTGGTTGAAAGGATTGGCACCAAGCTTGAGTGATATATAGTCCCATATTTCTTATGTCCTGAAATATTTCTAGTTTGTATGACAACATGAAAAGTTATCTTGAAAAAATATAAATAGGCCCACAAACCTTCAACATTCTTATGGAGAGAGTAACATTTTCTCATATTAACATATTTGGGTTGTTAAGTTGTGTTAATGTTTATTCATATTCTAATCACTAGGACAACCTTATAATTCCTCTTGAATCATTTCTTTATGAACACATCAAGTAACTCTTCCAACTAAACGAGTCCCTTAGAAATATTTTTTTCCCTCAATTGTATTTCACTTCCCACATAATTGCAAATTCTTTGGTTCAATAGTAACACATGGCTAACCAATATGTTCATCATGGGGAAAGTTGTCTTAATCTATTTTTATGGAAAATCTTATAAGGCTGCCTAAACATCAAAGGGACTTGATTGGTATCCATGGAGTAACACCAACCGAAGGTTTTTGTATAGCATGGGCCACTTTGATGGGAATCACATTATCGAGGCCCCAAAATCTATGATGCATTTGCTTAGGTGGAAACCTTCTATAAAGAGAAATATGTAGAATGTGTCTAGTTTTCCAACGTTTTGGGCAGAATTATCCATTAACTTCTTATAAGTGGATGGAATTGGAACTTGGGAGAAATATTTTGAGATTTTAGTAGTGTCTCCATTGATATATTTGACCGGTTTGTCTAGTTGATTTGTATTTGATTAGAGATGTTTTTCATATGATGGAAGGAACCAATTCCTAGGGTGTATCCCATACCCATAGAATCAAATGGTAGGAGAATGGATATATCTTTTCTAGTAATTCTATAATTTTTGTGGTTTTCCCTAATGATACCATTTCTACTGACGTTAGTCTCATTTTTGAGTCTTTGGAATGCTCTTGACTAGATTTGTAATTTCCAATTCTATTGTAGGTATCAAACTTCTCTTCTCGGTTTTGAATTAATTGGTTTTCTAAGTTGATTTGTTAGGAGTTCAAATTTAGAGTGAACACCTAGTCTTTTCTTCAAGTCAGGTGGGTGTATATCAAACGCTTTTGGGTCACCTTGCGCCACAAATATTTTCCTAGGTGCAAAAATCTTATTTTTGGAATAACGTGGAAGGGATTGCCTTCATAAAATGTATCCATGGTTGACCGAGGATCATATTATAGTTGGTTTCCCGATCTATAATATAAAATTTGGTGAGGAATGTCTTGGGTCCTAAGGTGACTGGTAAAACTATGGTTCCAATTGAAGTGGCCTTGAGGCTATCATAACCTCTTAACGTATTTCGTGTTGTGGAACAATTTATTTCTCCATATCCTAGCTTTTGAAGAAAAGTGAAGGGTACTATGTTAACTATTGCCCCATCATCAATCATTGCACGTTTAACATAATTATTGTAAACCCATACTTGTAAATGTAAAGTTGGGTCACCTCTTCGCACAATTTCAGCATCTGTTGGCATTTTTCTTATATCAAATATAAACTCAGTATCCCTATTTGGCTGCCCTGGAGGGTAGACATCAAAGTCTACATGGTTTACTTACATTTACGGAGGAGTGATGTTAATTAAGTGACCAAGGCCTAATGCTTCTAAGAGAGCAGCCCTGTGGGTGGGAGAGTTCTTCAACAAATCCAAGAAGGAAATGTGAGAGAAGGTCTTTGTTAAGTCATTAATTAAATCATAAGCACCTATGGGTTTTACCAATGTTTGTTGAATGTTGTCTAGTTCTAATGGATAGTTTGGAACTAGTTGAGAAGAATAATATCATGTTCTTGTTATGGTTTCTATGGGTAGCTTGATATCTAATTCTACCAGACCAACTATCTTGGTTTGTGGTCGAGTTCCTAATTGGGGTGCGACCAATGAATTTAATGAAGTTGAGGCTTCATGATCATTATTTCCTGTCATAACACCCTTGTTCATTCCACTTAGATCTAACCTATTATTATTAGAGTGATTTGGGAGTGGATTGTTAAATATATTGAGGGGTGCATTTTGAGGGAAAACTACCCTTGTGTATGTGTTTGACATGGGTACTACAAAATTTTCTAAAAACATGTCTATAAAGAGTTGTTTTTGCTCTTCTAGAAAACGCTGCATGAATTTATTATAGTCACAGAAATTCCTAGTATCATGGCCTTGAATCTTGTGGAAACCACAATACAAGTTGGGATTATAGTTTTGAGGTTGTTGATTTGAAACCCATTGTGGCCCAAAATTCTGATAAGGTTGCTGGTTGTTAGAGTTAAAATTTTGAGGCTGTTGCCTTTGGTTTTGACTCTGATATCCAGTTGGGTTTCGATTTGGGCCTTGTGTTTGGATTTTCTATTGTTGTTGTTGTTGTCATGATGGACGATTAAAATCCATTGCGTTGATTGTCAGAGTAAATTTGTTATTTCACTAATTGTTAATAGGTGGTGAAATGTTTATGACGTTTGCCCTTTTAACTTGGTCAACTACTCCATCTGTTGATACCCCACGGTTTTTGTTAAGGATTTTGGGTCCTTGATTGGTATTCCTGGCATTAGGATAGGTTGTAGCGTTTTGATTGGGAGTGATTAATTTCCTGTTTGTTCCATATTTCTTATGACCACTATCTATCACGCTTGATCTATTGAAGAGCACTCTCGAGTAATTCATCATAAGTTCTTAGTGGGAACTTCTGGACTTCTTCCTTTATCTCTCTATTGAGGGAATGAAGGAATAAATCACATAGTTCCATTTGATCCATGTTTGGAGCACTTTCTGATGAGTAGAGGATTGTACGCCATCTTTGAATAAAATGAGCAGCAGATTCATTGTGTTGTTGTTTAATATGTAATAATTCTCTGATTCCTATTCTTAACAATTTGTTCATGTAAAAAGCTTTGATAAAATTTGACACAAGTTGTTCGAATGAGTGTATCGAGGCTTGGTGTATTCTGTAATACCAATCAAGGGAAATACCCTCTAAGGTTTTAGATAATATCTTAGCAACAACCCCATCCCAAGGGAGTAATTCTCGAATGGCCGTGGTATAGGCCTTGATATGTGCATTGGGATCTCCCTCCCCTTTGTATTTGGGTAAATCAGGATGAGGCCTTGGAAGCATGACATTTCGTATGGTGAAGTCTAGGGGCTCTTTTAAATATTCTGAGTAAGTCCCTACCGCATAGGCTTTGACCATTGATGGTGCCTGCTGAAGGGGTGGGGGTGGCATGGGTTGTTGATATGGCATAACATATGTATTTGCAGGGACATAAGGAAATCCTTGTGGTTGAGTAAACATCCCGGGAGAGGAGAACATGTCTCCTTGTGGTGATTTTGAATAAATGTTTAAGTAGGGAGGAGCATTTCTCTGGTATGGATTATTTGGTGCTAATCTAGGAGGTATCATATTTTCAACTGGAGCAGCGTTTGAAAATGCGGTTCTAGTTGGTGTTTGTTGTTGATAGTTATACGAATGTTGAGAAGGCATGCCTAACATTCCTATTCCTGTAAGGAGGTAAACTTGGTTGGGATGATGCGGAGGGTTGGGGATTCCTACTTGCCGAAATATGAATTTTGACTTGCTTGAGCAAGTTCCAATCCTCTAACCTTATCAAATAAGGCTAAGATGACCTCGATTGGTGAAGATACAATGTTTTTCCTTAATGGTGGTTGTTGTACACCTTGAGGTTGTAAAGGGGTATGATATCCTGCTATTAATTGATCATTACCCTGCCAAGATTCACCGAGAGTATTTCCCATAGGTGGAGGAATGGGGGTATTCTCTTGGAGTAGGGTATCGGGTTGTGTTTGCAAAATTTCTATAGGTGGCTACATATTTTGGAAGTGTTTTCGCTTCTAGTGTAGCACACTAAATACTCCTCATCCAAAAATGAGAGTGGATTTGACTATCTTGATTTGTGGTTTAAACAAAACCCGAGGAGATGAAGTGGATTCTCCAAGTAGAACGTCATATTGTTAGAGCTTGAGGGCTCTGGTTTGTTGCGTTTGTGTGAGCTAATACAACTCCTCAATTCGGAATGAAGAACTAAAGATAGTTCTTTGAGGAGGATTTTGTGATGATAAGTAATTACTTGAATAGTTGTTGCCCATTCAGAAAGTGAGGGTGATCAAGTTGTTGTCTATTTGTTTGACCGTAATGCACTTTGAGACTTGAGAGAGGTCTTCTATATCGTCGTATCCCACGACATATTCGGGGTATATAAATACCCAGAATAATGGGAAGGAGTGAATATGGATGAAAGAAATGAATAGTAAAAGGGGAATAGTTGTTCGTTTCACGTCGGAGTTCACCAATTTTGTATGATAGAAAAGTGACATGCGAGCATGAGAATCTACAAGTAGCTCTTCTTCGTACCCGACCTCTCGAGGTTGTGCCGAGATAGCCGGTCGGTGGAAATGGAATATATGTGGATACTAGACAAACTAGTTGGGCAATCTTATATCCTCAACACGTAATAGTGGAATCAGCAAATCTAAGGCAAAGAAAGATCTCCTACCCCGAATTGGTGTAATGGATTGTTAGATATAATAGCTGCTCGAAGGCTCCAATCAATGTCAAGATCTACCAAGATGCTATCTATTGGTTGTTGGATATGTGGAAAATGACCTATAGGTGCTTCGTGTATATTTCTAGAAAAGGTCATGGAAAATGGTAATGAGAGGTGTAATGGATTTGTAGAAACTATGGATGGTTTTCTGGTCTAGCCCAAAAATGTTGGATTGATTGGCTTCTATATTTAATACGAAAATTGCATTATGATATCTGGTGGGAGTGGTGAGGATCTAAATACCAACATTCATAAACCGGTGTCAATACTTAACTGACTTGCAGGCCTGTTGGGTTATGGGACCTAGGGATCACAACCATGAGTTCGTGGTTGTTGTGGACCTGTTATGGTCATGTGAAGAATCAATCTCTTCTTTCGACTATCCAATGGTCATAAGCCTTTTCAGCTTCTATGTTTAGTACCAGGAGTTGTGTGATCTTCTCAAAATACCTTACGGGGTTCTGGCAACTTGTATATGTAACCCTGTGTCTATGTTGATAAGAAGGTCTCCTGCATCTGGTTATAGAACTAATGGATCACAGCCAAATATTTGTTCTCTTTCGAGTTCTTGTATGGTCATGCGGATATCCTATCAGGGTAATCTATAGTTGGGTTGACTTGACCAAAATGTGTATGCTTTTTCGTCTTCAATATTCAATTGTCTCAATTGTTCACTAATTGCTTATTGGTTTGTTGTCATTTGAAAGACCTGAATCCTAAGTCCTTGATCTATATCCGTTAATGTTGTGAAGAGATTTGGCTGAGATACTACCGATTTGAATACATATTCCCTGGGCTCTCTGGGTCCCGTAATTGTCATGTAGAAGATAATTTAACTGAAATGAGAAAATTAACCATGAAATCTATATCGCACTATACTTATATTCCTTTTATTTTTGTATTTTCAGTGATTCATATTTGAACGAAATTAAAAGAGCATCTATTATAATATATTCAGAAAATGGAAAATTAATCTAATAACAGAATTAAAACAAACAACGTATCCTGGTATAGCTATTTACATGTGTAGTTGTGAATTTATCCTAAATATTTAAATAACTAACTAGTTTAATCGAAATATTTTCAATCTACCTCGTAAGTGAGGAATGATTTATAGTTTCTTAGAAACTATCATTCCCCACACTTCCCCTAGAAATATTGAAAGTGAGCTTTAACTAAAATGAAATAATTTGCTATTCTATTTGATATATTGTAACTACAAATTTAATAGCTCAAACCGGATTTTCTGAACGGTGGTAAATCTAGTTGTGTCTTGACGTGTCCCCCTTAGTGTGATCTATTCATTCCTTTTTGTTCTCGTGAATCCAAAAAAGTGTGAGTGTGATAGCATCAATAGAAGAAGATACTAGAACAATGGTAGCCTTGGATATAAACCAAATACAATGCAAATAAGAGAGGGATAGTGCAAGTGAATAGAGCTTGACTATGCAATTCCTAGCAAGATTTATTATGGGGATACAACTCAAATACGCTAAGAATTCTGGGATCTATCTCTTGTGACAAACAAAACCTGCAACTCTAAGATGGATTCTAATCTAAAAGTGAAACTACCTTATGCTAAATTGATTGTATAAGATAGAAATGAAGTAAGATGAAAGCAAGAAGATAAAATGATCTCTAATGCAGAAAGGAGAGACTGATAATTCATGAAAAATATAAAACTATTGAAACTCATGCAAGAACTTCAAACAAACTGAATAATCAAACACAGAAGGAGAGGGGCCATTTGTTTAAAAGCAAGCTAGGTATTATAGCATTTCGATTTACTAGAGGGTAAATCTAAATTGAACTCTTCTATTATAAACAAAGGGAAAACACTATTTACTAGGCGGCCAAAACATAAATGCAAGCTTTAGTGGTTGAGGAATGTGGATAGAAATTTGAATTTTACGTTTGACGAAATCATCAGAACATTCTAGAAAATGCGCATAGGACCACCACCCTCACGCAGGAGGTGGTTCTGAATCGCCGCCTTGTCTCGGGTGGCGGTCACGGACCGCCGCCCCCAGACAGGGGTGGCGGTTCCGTAACTTAAAGATAAAATGCAAGGAAAAGGGGGCAGAGGTTAGAACAAGACATGCAAAATCTAGACAAGGCTTTCTAGGATGCAAATGTACACTTGGCAAGCTTTTCTGGATTCCGAACACCTTGTGAAGAGATCTGAATCATCATTGGGGTTTCCGTAACCTCTTTCCGGCAATACAATACCTACATTTTTGGGTACGTACAGTCCCCCTAGATGATATAATCATCTCTCTCCATAAGATCATGGATGATATTTTGGAGGGCCTTACAATGCTCGGTGTCATGACCTAGGGTGCGGTGATAAGCGCAAATGCAATTGGGGTCAAACCATGATGGTTTCTTACTATGAGGATCAAAAGATTTAATAGGAGGAAGCGTGATGGCGAGATGTTTGGATTAAATGTCTAAGGATCTTTGTGTAAGATTTGATAGAAGTAGTGGAGAGTTTTCTCTTGTGAGGCTTGGTAGGAGATTTTGACTTGGATTTAGAGGAAGGAGTGGATGTAGATTGGATGGGTAAATTAGATGTCTTAAAAGATGAACCAAATTTAAGAGAAGGATTAGATTTTTTGGATTTGGATTGATCATTGGGAGATGTTTTAGATGAAGGGCTTAACCTTAAAATAGATGGGGGTGCTCTAGGATGGATGTTGTAACATTGGATTCGTTGAGAAGAGGGAATACCTAACTTATTACGAGGATACACAAGAGGCCTTTGGGGATGTTTACAAAGAGTCTTATATTTTTATCAAGATGATTTACCCTTGGTAGGGATGAAAATAATCTCAACTGGAGGATCCAAAGGTTCTATGGTTGGTATTGGTGGAGGAAGTAATTTTTGTTTGATAATGTCTAAAGAAGATGTGGAAGTGTCGATTGTGAGGATGAGATGGGAGGATCATTTGAATTCAAGGCGAGTTGAAGTGATTTCACAAACTCTTCAAATGATGAGAATGATGTATGAGGAGAAGGTAAAGTTGATGCAACCACGATGGTTGATGTGATTAGTGTGGGTAAAAGTGAAGAAAGAGGAATTGGGATTGATTCTATGGATGGTATAATAGGTAAAGGTGGAATGGATGTAGATAAAGTAGTAGGTATGATCAAATCTGATGAAGTAGACATGACAAGTGGTGAAGTAGATGTAGGTATAGGATCAATGGTGGGTGTAGATGTGGATGGAGAAAGAGGTGTTTGTATGATGCGATTGATGAGGTCTATGCAAGATGTGAATGGTATAGGTTTTAGATTGGTTAATGTGGAAATAATTGGTTTGGTAGTGGAGGCATGAATGCCCTTTGTGTTTATCTTAGGTCAATATTCTTGAAGGGTGTCATTGATATGTTTACAAATTAAGGAGATGTGATTGGTGTGGTAATAGGTATAGATGTGGAAATGGTAGATGTTGGAAGATTAAGTGTAGAAGATTGAGATAAAATAGGTGATGTGGCAATGGGAAAAGATGTAGGTATATGTGATGAATATTTCATGGTAGACGTAAGTGAATTTTTGATGTGGTAGATATAGGGGTAGTTGGGATTGATGGAGAGATAGGTATAATTGGGATGTTTAGGGATATAAGTGATGTAGGTGTGTTTGATGTAGATGTGGATAAGGGGTTAGATATGATAGGTTGGGGTATGATAGATGTGGATGAAGTGGTAGGTATAGTCAAAGTCGATGTAGATGTGGTAAAGGTAGGAATATATGTAGATGTAGGACAAGTGGTGGAAGTTAATGTGATAGGTGCGGTAGAAGTTGTAGGCACAATGTCTAAGGTATGAATAAATGATGAGGTAGATGAGATAGGTAAGGATGGAGGTGTTTGATGTATAATATTGATTGCATAAGGATTGAATATGTAAGATGTGGAAGGTGGAAATTGATTTTTCGATGGTGGATTAGGAAAGGGTTGTTTAAAGATGTCAAGGGTTGGCTGCGAGATGAGGCAGATTGTATATTTGGAGATCCCCCGATTTATAAGTTGTTGAATGCGGTCTTTAAAAGAACGACACTTTTCAATGTTGTGACCTATGACTCGATGATATCTACAGTAGTGACCCTCATGATACCAAGTGGGTTTGGGGTGTAAGTTGTCAATAGGTCGGATGGGAGGAAGTATGAGGAGGTGAGTTGTCATCAACTTATCAAAGATTGAATTGTATGATTCCCAAGGGGGTATAATTAGAAGATGGTTTATAAGTTTCATGTGAAGGTGCCGCGTAAGAGGTAGATGGTTGTGGTTGCACAACATGAGAAGTGGATGGATAAGGATGTAATGTTTGATAAGAGGGGATATAATTAAAGGGTGGAGATTGAATAGGAATGTGACAGGATGGGATAGGTTGTGATAATGATTGCTATTAAGAGATAGGGATATTTGATTGTTGAGTATTGGGAGATTGAGATGGTTGGATAGGCATTCTAGTGATAATATCAGATGAAGTATGAGATGGTGGGGTGGAATAGGATCCACCAATTGAGTGGATTGATAAGATTGGGAGACCGTGAGAGATTTGTAAAATAGAAGTCATAAATGGGGCTAGAAGGAGGCCCAAGATTTTATAAAGATGTTAGAGATGGTGGTGTGGTTGGTCGGGGGAAAATAGACTGATGAGAGATAGGAGAATTGGTTTCAAAAGGGGGATCGATTTGAATGACATGGTCTTTACAAGGTTGAGAGATCCAATGTAGAATCTCAAGATCATTGGAGGAGGAAATATCATTGGATATATTATAGTGTTGCATTGTCTGGTTTTGAGAAGGGGTATTAATAGGCATGAAATGGGAAAATATTTGTTTATGAATTTTATTAACAAACAAATCAAGCAACGTCGTTTTTATTAACATGATTAATTAGTAAATGTGAGAAAAAGAAAAGGTGGATAACGAGGGTACCTTAGGAAATGACAGTATAAGGCTGGTTTTAGGTAGTTTTTGCTGGGAAGTCCTCGATATACCCAAAGTTATATGAGGCCCAAGTATATGTAGGATTTCCAACGTGGCGTAACACCACGGCAACTTCCTGTTGGGTGATCATATCCCAATCAGTCCAACTGGTAGGAAGATATCTAGATGTGTAAATTAATGTGTGAATTTGGTTGTATATGATAGAATATGAGATGCAACCAATTAACCCTTAATTAAGATATGTTATAAATCGGGAAACAAAGGGTTCTTTTTAAACCAAATCCAAATGTGAAGTTTGATGAAGATAAACACACAGGAAAGGAAAAGTGTGATGTAAAAGGAGAGAATTAGGAAAAATGAAGAATACTTGGAGAATGATTTTCCTTTATATATGAACTTTAAGAGGACCTAAGTGAAGAGCGATCCAAGAAATCAAGCACAACACGATCAAAAAAATGAAGCTTTTACCTACAACATTAGTAGAAAACAAAAGAAACACAAAAATAACAAGAAATGCAAGGAATCACCTAAAAGGGTGGTCCCAGATCTGGCATGCTGAATGTTGATCTAATTTTCTCTTTTGTTTTCAAGTTAATAAAGTAGCTACTAAAGAAAAATAAAAAACTCCAAAATGCGAGGGTTTAAGGTACCTCTAATGAGTGATGGATGCAAATGGATGGGCGCAAAGTGAATGATCTCATTGTAAACTTGATGAACCTAAAAGGAAAAAGAACTAAGAAGAAAATTGATTAGATGATATATGTGTAGATAGAAAAAGTGAATTAAATTAAAATGGGTCTAGATATGAAAAATTTGAGGACATAAATTGAAAATTTAGAAATGTAAGGTACATGATGAAAGATGACATAAATAAATTTTACTTGATAGGGGAAATCGAGAGTAACGATACCAAATTTTGGTGTCTATAATTTGAGAGATTAAACGTACTAATTTTTGGAAGAGAAACCTTTTATAAAGTTGAACATATGCTAGGGAAGTGAAGAGGATGTTGAAAAAAACACAAGTTTTAAACAACATGTTTAATGAAACAATCTTGGATAGATGGAAAAAGATTACACTCACTCCAATTACGTATGTAGTGAGCTTTTGATCCATCAGAGGATTAAAAATAATGTTTTTGGAAAAGAGTCAAGTAAAATTAGTTTTTAGGTTTTTTGTTGGTAAACATAGTTTTGAAAAAATATGAGAATTTGTTTTTCTAAATATAAGAATAGGTTTGAAGGGATCAAGAAATCCTTGATATAAAAGCATGGGTGTATTTCACTAGATGGTAAAAATTACACTATTGGCATCTTTATGGGTCAATCCAGATAGATTAATCATAGTGCTATTTGCCAATTAAAGTAATTAGCTAATGAAAAGGTGTTAGGCTAATAGATGGGAATTTAAATAAAAAAGTGAATTAAATTAAAGACCGTGATGAAAGATGCGTACGAGTAACGATACCAAATTTCGAGATTAAGAGAGTACCAAACCAAATTTTTGAGAAGAGAAACTTTTTATAGAGTTGAACATATGCTAGGAAGTGAAGAGAAAAACACCATGTTTTAAACAACATGTTTAATGAAAAATTGGATAAAAAACAAAGTAAGTTTGAAACCATAAATAATTTTTTTTGAAAAGAGTCAAGTAAAATTAGTTTTTAAATGTTTTGAAAAAATATTTTTGATCAAATGATGCTTATTCCATCAAGCATGGGTGTATTACCCAAGAATTCAATTAAATAATCCTTCTTTGATTTTATATATATATATATATATATATATATATATATATATACGTATTACATTGCTAATGTATCAATAGACTTATGTTATAGTGCAATGTATCACTATTTTTCCATACAAATAATTGCATTTGTTATAGTGCAAATGAGTAATAGGGTAATTTTCATAACAATATTTAAGAACAAAGTTTTCTATGAAATGTCAATGAGTGGAACCACATGCATCTATGTGAGTGAGTAGTTACATTTTCCCCCTTGTTGGGAAGATACTTTTCGACAATTTGAAACTTGCACAACTACTATAACCCATACACGTTGAAAAACACATTATGATTTTCAACATGTATATGCTCTTGTATATACTCATTTTGATCATTCATGTCTTACAACAACTCAAATTTTACAACACTCTTGCAATAGCCCATAATTGTTCAATTTGGCTAATTATGTTATCCCTAGCCATATTGCATTCATTCTTGCTTGCATACACAACCTATTTTTCACATAATAGTCATATTATTCTACCAAATTACGCTATACCCTCACACATTACAATCCCAAATTTTGAATTAGTCACACATAGATCCAAGACCAAAGTGCCTATAATGGGTCATGACGCCCATACACTATGGGCCCACCTATCCGATTTGGTCTTTTTACCTCCAATGGTACTTTTCTTGATTTGAATATCTTTGATACACTTTTAGTCAAACTTTTTGATTTTTCCATATTGAACACATATATAAGCAAGTTATTCACCTCTAATTAAAAAGGAGGGAAATTATTTCTACTTGGTACCTAACAACATAATGAGACAATACTAAGAATAATCACATACAAAGATACTCCAAGACTCCCTTGAGTTTCCTATAATCTGCATATTCTTTCCAGGCGTCATCCACTCTTGCTAGAAAGTATAAAATCCATATTATCAAATCTATGTCAAGCTAAAGAAAGGTCAAGTACAATCACATTATTGTAAGGTCATAATTATCACTTTGGTTTCATACATTATAGATATCACATGCTAGGTAAGAACAATGCGTGGTTCGAGCCCTCTTTAGAGTAGTGGAAATGTTAGCAATGCATGGGGTGCCAACAACCCACCTAAAATTTGTTTTGTAGGACTCTTTCACTATCTTGGGTTTTGAAGATCAAACCAGTTGTATAGTGAGTATCACACAATATTAGAGTTCTATATTTCATACATGAGCAGATCAAGAAGCATTACAGAGACCCGAAAGTTACAAGACCTAAAAGTGTAGAAGGATGAAAGCATACAGAATGGTCCATAATAGGGGTATGCTTTGGGGCCATAGCATATTCCCTAATCTAGGAAACTACACAAAACACAATTTATGAGATGAAGCTTAGTCAAGTTATTTCCACCCATTTTATGATCATCATGTTAGCTTAGATCATTATAGAAACTAGAGTATTAGCTAAGTTTCCTCTCTCTCTTATGTTAGTGGTTTCCTTCATTTATCTATCATTATGTATCATGTTTCATGTATTATCCCAATATTGTTGCAATTAGATTTATAAATTAGTTGATTAGGATAATATTCAATCTGTTAACAAGCCCTTAAATTTAACCAAATAGGTTAAATCATTTGGTGAACCCGAACTCTTAAATCAAACATCATGATCAAATCCTAGTTGCCCCATGGATTATTCTTCTTACTTGGTTTTAGATATATCAATTTTTTCTATGGTTTGTATTCATATTACATTCATATGTCATTTTATTTCTTGACCTTAGCTAATTTTCAAATTTATCTCAAAGGTCTCATCATCGCCTTCCTATTTGGGTCACTTTCAGGACTCCTAATTATCAACTCACCTTTTGCTACATATCTTCAGTATAACAACTATGTTTTCAAATTAATTTTGGGTTATTTTTAATTTTTACATATTTAACGAAAACCTTTTTTTTGTTTTCCATAATGTTTAGCACACTTTTCAGAAATAAAAAATTATAATATTTAATAATTAGGGCATAATTAGAGAAATACAAACTTTTTACAAAATCTCTTAGAGGTTTTTATTTCACATAATCATATTAAAAATATTAATTTTATGTTGTAAAATTCAAAATGTATTTTAATATATGGTCATTTGATTCATGTTATGACCATCGCTTTTCCCCCAATCTCGCTTTGACCGACCCTCATCACTTCTCTTGGGTCTCACTTGGCGTATATATTTCTTATCTTATAAGATTGTTTATTCTCTTTTTGGGTATCATTATAGCTCACCTTCATCCCCTTGTTGACATTGAGATCCCTCTATATGTTCAAGTTATGGTGCACAAGGCTTTGGTTAAACACATTCTTCTTGATAGTGGATCAAACCTGAATATTTTTGGTATCTCTTTCCTTTGTGATTTTGGTTTGTCATTTGCTGATATAACTCCCTCCACCCTATGTATCCATGGATTTGAAAATATCCCTCACAAATTCTTTGGTTATATCATTATTACAATCACTATTATCTTGAAAATCTTTGATACTACTTGTTATGTACTCCCTAATGACCCTTCTTACAATATTATCCTTGGGAAACCTTGGTTTCATGCTACACACATCACCTTATCACCACCTTGTCTATAATTTTTTCATCAACCCTATACTCATCTTTACAATTGGGATATTATACAATATCTCCTTGATGTAAAAAAGAGTATTTCAAATACTTGTACACAAAATCTAGTTACAAATGATACACATGTTCCTTCCATTCCCCTCCAAATTATAGTGTATCTATGTTAGAATATCTTGTATATTTTTCATATTGTACACCTTTGCCATGAACATTAGATATGTTATTTTTATCTATACATGTACATGGGTGGTGTCATAACCCATGACTTATAGATATGTGAGTTTTGGTATCCCTATTTTCTCGAGAGTGTATATATGTGATTTCTTATCTATACATGAATATGGGTGGTGTCATAACCCATGAATTATGGGGAACTGTTATGGGTTGTTTTGTTAGCCCATGGTTTTGGTACCCATTGTATTGTAAAACCACTTTGATGGTTTCCTATTAATGTGCTTACATATAGTTGGACATGTAGTAGGGTAGAGAAGAACTTGGAAGTACATTATTATATTGTAAAAGGTTAAGTTAATGCAATAAGAGAGAGAAGTTGTTGTGTCGGGTTTCTCCGAAAGGGATTCCTAGGATAAATTTTGTGTATGTCATTTATTTTTATCTCGTTTACATTAAACATTCGGTTAAGTATAAATTCTCATTCATTTTTTATCGGACTGATTCTCTTCATTTGGTATCAGAGCTAGGTTTTAGTTTTTATGTGAAGAGTTGGGGTTTCTAAAACCCGTGATAAATTTTTTTCGAGTGAGATCTATGTGAGTAAACCTTTTAAGTAGAATAAAATAATGAAGCATAAGGATCAATATCAAAAAATTTAATGGCCAACATTTTGAGTTATGGAAGTTATGGAAGATCTTCTTGTGGATAGAGACTAGTGGATTACTTGGTCTAGAGTCATGTCTCGTAGGTATGAAGGTAAAGGATTGGGAAAAGATCAATATGATGGTAAGTAGTTCAATCAGATTGTGTCTCATGATTTAGTTTTTCTAAATGTGTCAAATGAGAAATCTACTTAGGATTTATGGGGAAGTTGGGGACTTTGTATCAAATAAAGTCTCCGTGAACAAAATGTTTCTCCGAATGAAGATAAATTAATTAAGAATGAATGGTGGAGACTCATTGCAGAACATCTAAATGTATTTAATATTTTGGAAATTTATTTGATTTTTATTGATATTAATATGGAAGAAGAGGATAAATGTATTACTCTATTATGTTCTTTATCTTAAACTTGGGACAATCTAGTTATGGATATTACTAGTACTACAAAACAATTATTAGTTGATGATGTAGTTATGCCTTACTATAAGAAGAAATGAGATGGAAATTCATCGAGCATTATCAATCCAATGATACCTTGTATGTGAGAGGTTGTACTTGAGAGAAAGGGAGAATATTCAATGAAAATTAAAGTTCAGAAGTAAAACAGAGACTACAAAAAAAGATAAGAGGAAATGTGGTAAAATGGTGCATTTAAAGAAAGAATGTATATCTAAGAAGGTATAAAATAGTAAGTCATTTGACAATGCTAGATCTTTAGATAAAAATCTCTAATGAAGACTCATAATATTTTTTCTTGGAAGCTTCTATCTCACATGTATGTGATTGTGCATGGTTGATTGATTTGGGTTCTTCTTTTCATATGAATCCACACAAGAAGTGGTTATGTGAATACAAAAACTACAATAGAGGTGATGTATTTCTAGGAGACAACTCAACCCGTAAGGTCACCGGTCATGGGAGAGTCAAGTTGAGATTTAAATATGGAAGGATTAAAACCTTCCCATGCGTTATGCACATTCCAAGTTTGACCAAAAACTTAATAAATGTAATTAAGATGAATGATGTAGGTGTGTAAGTAGTATTTAGTAAATATGGTCAGTAAGATGGTTTGGGGTGTGATGGTATTGACAAAAGGCATATGTATGGTAATAAAGTTCAAACTTAAGGCATGCATTTTTTTATTGATGAGTGTAATAGCTCTATGGTTCGAGAGGATAAGAAAGCTTGAGATCCAAATCCTACATCTAATGTAATGAAGACAATGTATTTGCATCAAAGGATGGGACATATTGGAGAGAAAAGACTTCATACTTTAAAATTACAAGGTACAGTTGAGGGTTTTTTTAGATCTCAAAATTGCACCCTAGCCCGAATCATGGGAGATCCATAATTTTTAACCAACATGGGAATGTCTCCAAGTGTGGTACTTGTGGCTTGAGATAGAACTTCGAGAGAAGACTAAATTCCTCATTCCATAGGTTAGGAGAATAAGTTGAACAAAATGTAACCTAATGTTAAAACTAATCCTACAACCAACCTACACTAACACATCCAAGGAACCAAAGGGAGAGAGAAAGGGAAAGATATGCAAAAACAAAATCCTAAGATAAAAAGGAGGTGATAGCACCATAAAATAAGGGCGATCAATCTCCACGAGGGAAGAAAAGGGAGAAAATACAGAAGGAAAATGAAGACATACATGCCACAAACTTGAAGCGTGTAACTAACACTTTCCCACACATTGGCAACGCACGAGAGATGGAGAAACCTACAAATGTGAGATAAATAATTTCAAATAAAGAAAATGTGAGGTAATAACACAATAAACTAAGAATAAGGCAGAGAAAGAGAGCCACAATATGATACTTATTACTTAAGCGATGCAAAATCTATTTCATTCATGGTAGAAGGTAAAAAAATACATCAGTAGAGACCAAATATGAGGTATGGAACTCATGGGAAGTCAAACACCATTTTGGCATGGTGTCGTTACAACAAAGAGGGATCCTTTTTACAATAGATGAGTTCCATACTTATAGAAAAATTAGAAGAAGAAGAGAGAAAGAGAGAGAGATGCCAACAAGAGAGATTAAACCACCAAGGACCAGTCACCATATATGTTTGTAGAGAACTATGGGAACTTGACATGGATCAAATCGCATGTTATAAAATTGATAGGTCGAGGAAGAAGACACCTTCACTTCATTAAATTTTGGTTGGTGGAGTGGTTGAACATTTATTTTAAATTTAGGTGTGGCTCCTATGCGTAATCTAAGAAATTTTTATTTTTCATGGTTTCCTATGGCCTTCAAACCATCAAGATGATATGTGAAATCATTTTTGACCCCTATAATACATTAAACCATCTGTGCTATGCTCCTTCATTATGCAAAGTTTCTAATTTTCAATGTTGCTTTTATGTTTTGTGTTGTTTGACCTTGTCCCATGGCTATTTCTTGTTATGATGCTTTGAAATTCACATCTTCCACCATGAATTTGAAAACTTCCGCACTTTACCTTCACACTTTATTGCTATGCTACAAAGGTATTATTTCTTCTTACACATCACTTTATCTACAACCATGTTCCTTCATTCCGTGGATCTATGAGAACCCACATAATCACTTCAATTGAAAACCCCGTGACACTAAGTAAGTGTCTCGTAGTTTCCAACCTAAATCAAATTTGAACTTACTTTTCCTTTTCCACGTGGTGCATTGTGGCTTTATACTTAGTGGAATTCATCCTTGGTTCAATATAATTTACAAACTCCATGGAATGGTATGTGTTCTGATTTTGCGTGACACTTTGTTTCTCCATCTGCGAAGCACTAAGCTTCTCATTCCTTTGATTTCTTTATGGATCCTATCCTTAAATTATTTTCTAAAAGAAATTCAAGCATGAAATGCCATGGTGCTCAATTACCTTCAACCCGCAAGAGATTGATTTCCTTAGTGCCGTAAAAGACTAACAAAACTCCATGAAAAACCGTCTCCATAAAAATATGCTAAGTCCCGCTCGATGCTCCCTTATTCTCGCGTGTTAGAGAAGCCACATAACACTATGTGAATACACTTTGTGGAAGAATAACTTATTCTTGTGTAGATTTCGTGAGGAAAAAATGGCTAAGTCCATTTTTGATGAGTTGTTCAAAATTACATGGGGATGTAATTTTGGACAAAAATTTGGTAGCCTCTAGAGGACATCTTCCACCTAGAAGATGAAGACCAGTAGCCTTGAAGCATACATTCAACATGGAGTCAAGCATAACCTTGAATAAAACTAATCTCAACCTTTAAAATATTGTCTCCTGAATCCACATGAATGTAATATTGCACTGAAGTTGATATGTGGAGATTTGAATAAAACTTGGAAACTGATCCAAGTATTTGGTTCCACCATAAGACATGTTATGAAATCTAAAATCTGAAATAACATCAAGAGCCACAAAACTATGTACAAACATAAAAATCATACATGTTCCAAGTGGAAACATGCAGAGTGTGCACAATGCACTTGTTTAGAAATAATCAAATCTAAACCACCCTAATCTAACCAAAAGAAAAATGATCTAAAAAAACTTGATACAAGATGGGAGAAATAACTTCCCATTCCTACAAAATGTGGACATGTGATCGAGTGTGAAATCTAAATCACATGTTGTAAATGGAATCATCGTATGCACTTATTGTTGCTCAAAGTATTAGTTGAAAGGAAAATGAATAACTTGTCAAGTTACTCTGCATTTGGTTGGAGCTTTTGACATTGACCTTTAGCAATTTGATGATCTTCCTCATGCTCTGAAGTGAGCATGACTATTGGAAAATCTGCATTTGACTTCAAACTAGCCAATTATTTAATTGGGAAAATATTCTTTGTAACTCTTTGGCTGATTTGCATGATTTTCCCATCTTCTTCACACTTAGCTCTAATAATGGAGTAGGTATAAATGCATTCTCTTTATTATATATGTTTTTCCGCTAATCGGACATGGTCTCCCTTGATCTTGCGTAGACATATCTATTTCCACTTTTACACGTGAGTTTCCTTCTCTTCATTCTCTACCCGAGCCTGATTTCTCACTAAAAGTAAAGCAAGTTCAAGGCATACGAGAAAAATGTAGATAATTGTACTCAATTGTTTCACCTTGCTCAATTGGAAAATATTCTTCGCACTGCGGATGTCACAAGTGTTGAAAAAAACTTTCTCCTTAACCCACGGTCCATCCTAATTTTCTACCTTCAAAGTTACCTTCTCTATTTCTTCACTAGCTTCCTCTCTTTATCGATTTCCATCCTTCTCACCATCCTAGTTAGACTCACACCAATATTAAATAAATGTGTGGTTGTTATCCTTTGTGGAATTGGTTGGAGATTCGACACCTGGTAAGAGGTCGCTCCTTGACCGCATTAGCAAACAGAGATGGCTTTGGCTCCAGACTTCTGATTTGATCATTTGGGGAAGCCCAATGATCCTTCAAAACATAACTAAATCTCTATAGTTCCTCCTCTTCATAAAAGTAGAAAACATCATGATCTATCCTCCTTATATGGTAACTAGGTTTAATGTGGATCAGGTAGAGCATTGGGTGAATATTTGGAACACCAAGGCTTCTCAAAACATTATGACAAGGTTTTAGAGATCTGGGTAATGCCTTGGGTGGAGGTGGGGAGAAATTTGGTAGATCATAGGGGATATTTTGGGCATGATAAACTTTTAGAGCACCAAAAGAGGAACCAAGAAGTAAAGGATATTCCTATTTTTGGCATGAGATGATGGATTTTTCTTGATTTGTACAGGGGTAATGGAGAATTTGATATGGTGAGGGAAGAAAGGAAGTAATGGGGATGGGTTTCCTTTATTAGCCTTGAATGAGTATCTTCTAAGCTTGCAATGCAATTGCAAAATCCTAAAGAAGTACTACCTCATAGGGTTTGGATCAATACAACTAAATCAACATCCAAGGACCTCAAATAATACAAGAATGTCATACCTTGTGAGGTTTGAATTCTTGAGGAATTCTAAGCCGCGTATTTGAGAATTTGATGTTGAAATATGAGATGAAATCTATTGAAGATTGTTGTATTTTTCTAAGTTGTTTAATGAGAGAGATGAAATATGCATTCTCTTTGAATCTGGTTATGTATTTTTCCTCCCAGCTAACCCTTTGGAAATTGATTGAGGAGCCAAACTAATGTATGATTCTCTTTCTTTACCTTTGAATGATGAAACATGAATTCTAAGGTAATTTTTCTTTTCGATGTTGTGAATGCCATAAAGGTTGTTTATGTCTTGAATGTGATCAATATGATATTGATCTCCATTTCCATGAAAATAGGTAGGGTTTTTAGGGATGTTTTAGGGATATCATCCCATTGCTACAAATGAAGGGGAATTAAATTGAAATGAGAGAATGGGAAATCTCTTTGGAGAGCCATGAGAAGAATAGAAACATGAAAATGAATGAAAAGATGTATGGAGGATGAAAGAAAGGGAAAAGGGGTATGTGGATGACATAAATGGGTTTTTTATAATTAGTGGAGTCACAAGATGTGTTGAGAAATGCCTCCAAAGACTGAATATCACTAAGAACACATCAAACTTGGTGAAGTGAAGTTGTAGAACATTTCAATCTTGTCCTACTCGAGTGTTCCAAAACTATTGGAGCTTAAAATTGCTCCCTATCTTAAATCACAGGAGATCCAAAATTTTGGGCCAACATGGAAATGTCTCCAAGTGTGGGACTTGTGACTTAAGAAAAACTCTAGAGAAGGCCAGATTCCTATGTTATGCGGTTTACGAGAATCACAGACCATAATATAGCGTAATATTAAAACTATTCCTATAACTAACATACACTAAAAATTCCACGAAGAACCAAGGAGAGAGAGGGAAAGAGATGTAAAAACACATCTAAGGTAAAAGGGGTGGTGTTATCACTAGGATATAAGGGTGATCACTCTCCACAAGGGGAAGAAAGGGGAGAAAATGAAGGAAGGAAAGGGTATACATATGTGTCAAAGACCTAAAAGCATGTAACTAACACTTCCTACACATGACAACAAGAAAATATGGAGAAACCTACAAATGCGAGACACATAACATGCTAAGGAAAGAAAAGGAGAGGAAAGAAAACAATAAACATAGCATAGGGTGGAGAAAGAGAGCCATAACACAAGAATTATTACTTAAGTGATGCAAAACTGATTTCATTCATGGTAGAAGGCAAAAATACATTACAAAGACCATATCCGACGTCTACAACTCTCATAGGAAGTCGGCTACCATTTTAGCATGGTGTTATTATAACAAAGAGGGGTCATTTTTATAATGGATGAGTTCCATACTTATAGAGAAATGAGAAGAAGAAGAGAGAAGGAGAGAGAGGCACCAATAGGAGAGATTCAACCACCAAGGACCAATCACCATAGATATTTGTAAAGAAGTATGGGCACCTGACATGGATCAAATCACATGCCATTATATTTTAGGTTGAGGAAGATGGTACCCTAACTTCATTATATTATGGTTGGTGGAGTGGTTAAATGTTGATTTTAAAATTAGGCATGAATCTTGTGCGCAATCCACGAAATTTTTACTTTTCATGGTTTCTGAAAGCATTCACACCCTCAAGATGATACGTGGAATCCTTTTTTACCCCCACAATACATTAAATCATCCACTTTTTTCCTTCATTCGTGGAGTTTCTAATTATCAACTTTACTTTTATGTTCAATAGCCTCTCGACCTTATCCCATGGTTATTCCTTATTGCTGAGACTTGAATGTTTTATGGATTCTTCCATGAATTTGAAAACTTCCGTAATTTTCCTTCACACTTTATTACTATGCTGCGAAGGTATTATTTCTTCTTACATGATACTTTATGTGCAACTATATTTCTTCTTTCCGTGGTTATATGAGAACTTGAGGAATAACTTCAATTGAGAAACCCATGGGACATTAAGTTCGCATCTCGCAATTTCTAGCCTTATTTCATTTGAACTTGTTTTTCCTTTTTCGCATGGTGCCTTGTGGCTTTTAACTTTCCAAACTTCATCCTTGGTTCCGTGGAATTAAAAACTCATGCGAACGTTAAGTGTTTCAATTCCGCGTAACATTATGTTTCTCCATACCGCAAAGCTAAGCTTATCATTACTTTTCCCGCTCCGTGGATCCTCTCCTTACCCAATTTTATAACTTTTTTATGGGCATGAAACCCTGTGGTGCTTAGAATCACCTTCAACCCGTGAGAGACTGATTTGGTGCCCGTGGAAGATTGACTTCCTTAGTTTTGTGAAAGACTAACAAACCTCCAAAAACATTATATCTCAGTAATTTTTTTCCTAAGTCCTTGCTCGATACTCCCTTATTCCATGGGTTTGGAGAACCTACAGAACACTATGTGACTATACTCTGCAGCCTTGCATGACTTTCTTGAGCAAAAAATGTATGAATCGATTTTTGATGACTTGTTCAAAATTACATGGGGGGGTAATTTTGGACAATAAATTTGCAACCTCCAAAGGACATATTCCTACTAGATGATGAATACCAATAGCCTTGAAGCATCCATTTGGCATGGATTCAAGCACAAACCTTGAAGAAAATTGATCTCAACCTTTAAAATCTTATCTCATGAGTCCACATGAACTTAATATTACACATAATTTGATATGCGGAGCTTTGAATAAAACTTGGAAACTACTCCAAGTATCTGATTCTGCCATGAAACCTACTCTAAAAGATGAACTGTGTAACAACAAGAGCCAAAAACTATGTAAAAACATGAAAATCATACATATTCCAAGTGGAAACATGCAGAGTGTGCATAATGCACTTATTTTTCCATAAAAAATCTAAACGGCCCTACTCTAACCAAAAACAAAGGGAGCTAAACAAAACCTAATACAAGTGGAGAAATAACTTCCCTTTCTTAAAAAATGCAGCCATGTGATTAGTTTGGCAACTAAATCACATGGTGGAAATGGAAACATGATCCACACTTCTTATTGCTCAAAGTATCAACTAAAAGGAAAATGAATACCTCCTCAAGTTTCTCTGTATTTGGTTGGAAGTGTTAAATATGACCTTTGGCACTTTGATGATCTTACTCATGCTATGAAGTGAGTATGACCAATGGAAACTCTACATTTGACTCCAAACCAACTAAATATATGATTGGGTAGATATTCTTCATAACTCTTTGGCTGATTTGCATGATTTTCCCATATTCTTCATACTTAGCTCCAAGAATGGAGTTGGTAGAGACACATTCCTCTTCATTTCAAATTTCCACAAGCTTATATGGACTTGGTCTTACTTGATCTTATGTAGACATATTTGTTTCTACTGTTTCACGCAGGTTTCCTTCCTCTTCATTTTCTGCCCCAACCCGATTTTCTGCCAAAAGTGAAGCAAGTTAAAGGCATGTATAACAATGTGGATCATTTCACTCAATTGTTTCATGTTTCTCACTTGGAAAATCTTCTTCCTCACACATGTGGATGTTACATTTTTGAAAAACACTTTCTACTCAACCCGCGGTCCATCTTGATTTTTCACCTTCAAAGCCACCTTATTTGTTTTTTCCCCGCTTACTTCCCTTTGTGGATTTTTATCCTTCTCATTTATCATCCTCCCAATCATATTCACAAAAATATTCAAAAATGTGTGGTTTTTATCCTTAAGGGAATTATTTGGATATGTGACGTTGGTAAGAGGTTTCTCCTTGGTTTCATTAGCAAGAAGAGAAGGCTTGGAATCAAGACTTATGATTTGATCATTTAGGGAAGCCAAATGATCCTTCAAAACATAACCTAATATCTTTGGTTCCTCCTCTCTAAGGAATTAGAAAACATATTTATCTATCCACCTTCCATGGTAACTTGGTTCAATGCTATTTGGGTAGAGCATTGGGGGAATATTTGGAACACCGTGACTTCTCAAAACATTGTGACAAGGTTTTAGAGAGATAGGAGAAATTTTACAAATCATAGGGGATATTTTGGGCACGATAAACTTATAGAGCACTAAAAGGGAACCAAAAAGAAAAGGATCTTCTTGTTTTTTGAATGGGACAATACATTTTTATTGATTTGCATAGGGGAATGGAGAATTTTAGATGACAATGTAAGAATGGAAGAAATGGGACCGGTTTCCTCTCACCCTTGAATGAGTATCTTCTCAACTTACAATGCAATTTAAAAACCCGAGGAAGAGTAGTTCCTCATAGGATTTGGATCAATACAACTAAATCAACATCAAAGGACATCAAATAATACATGAAATCCATACCTTGTGAGGGTATGAATTCTTGAGGAATTCTAAGCCGCATCCTTGAGAATTTGATGTTGAAATCTAAGATGAACTCTATTGAAGTTCGATGTATTTTGTTGAGGTGTTCCATGAGAGAGATGTCATCTGCATTCTCCTTAAACTAGTTGTGTAGTTGTTCTCCCAGCTAATCCCATGTGGAAATGGATTGAGAAGCCAAACTATTGTACCATTCTCTTGCTTTACCTATGAATGATAAAATAAGAAGGACAGGAAAATGTTTTCTTCTATGATGTTGTTAATTGCACAATGGTTGGATATTTATTAAATGTCATTAATAGGAGATTGATGTCCATTTCCATGCAAAAGAGGTAGGGTTTTTAGGGATTTTTTAAATGAAGGGGGCTTGAATTGAAATGAGAGAATGGGAAATATCTTTAGAGACCCAAGAGATAAATGGAAATATGAAAATGATTGAAAAGGTGGAGGGAGGATGGAATAAAGAAAAAAGGGGTCCTCAAATGAGATATATGGGTTTTTTGGATCAGTGGAGTCACCCGATATGTTAATAAATTCATCCAAAGGCTGGATATCAACAAGAACACATAAAAATTGGTGAAGTGAAGTTGTATAGCACTTCAATCTTGTCTCGCTAGGCATGCTAATTTTTTTGTAGATCAAAATTGTACCCTAGATTAAATCATGGGAGATCCAAAATTTTGGGCCAATATGGGATTGTCTTAAAGTGTGGGATTGTCTCAATGTATGGGACTTGTGTCTTGATAAATACCTCTAGAGAAGGTCGGATTCATCTATTCCAAAAGTTAGGAGAATCCATAGAACATAATATAACCTAATGTTAAAACTACTTCTACAACTAACCTACACTAACACATTCAAGGAACTAGGGAGAGAGAGAGGGAAAGAGATGAAAGAAGTAAATCCTAAGATATAAGGGGTGGTGATAGCACTAGGAAATAAGAGTGATCACTATCCATGAGGGGAAGAAAGGGGAGAAAAATTAACTAGAAAAGGCAAAAAAATGTGCCACATACCCAAAACCACATAACTAACCCTTCCCATACATTAACAACACAAAAATATGGAGAAACCTAGAAATGCGAGACACACAACATGCCAAAGAAAATAAAAGGAGAGGAAGGAACACAATAAACCGAGCATAGGGTAGAGAAAGAGAGCCACACCATGATACTTATTACTTAAGCATTACATAGTCAATTTCATTCATGGTAGAAGGTGAAAAATACATTACAAAGACCAAATATGAGGTTTGAAACTCATGGGTAGTTGGCCACCATTTTGGCATGGTGTTGTTAAAACAAAGAGGGATACTTTTTACAATGGATGAGTTCCATACTTATATATAAATGAGAATAAAAAAGAGAGAAGAAGAGAGAGGCACCAACATGAGAGATTCAACCACCAAGGACCAATCACCATAGATGTTTGCAGAGAAGTATGGGTTCCTAACATGGATGAAATTGTACACCATCATATTTGTAGATTGAGGAAGACAAGACCTCACTTTATTAAATTATAATTAGTGGAATGGTTGAATGTTGATTTTGAAATTATGCGTGGATCTTGTGTGCAATCCACATAATTTTTATGTTTGTGGCTTCTCATGGCCTTCACACCCTCAAGATGATACATGGAATAATTTTTGACCCCCATAATACATTAAACCATCCTCTCTTTGTTCCTTTATTGCATATAGTTTATAAGTGTCAATGTTACTTTTATGTTCCATGGCCTTTGACCTTGTCTCGTAAAAATCCCTTGTTGTGTGGATTTTAATGTTTCACCGATTCCACCGTGGCTTTGAAAATTTCCACACTTTATCACTATGCGGTGGAGGTCTTATTTCTTGTTGCGTGACACTTTATGTGCAACTTATTTTCTTCATTATGAAGCTCTGTGAGAACTCATGAAATTACGTCAATTTAGAAACCCACGAGACACTAAGTTAGTGTCTCACGGTTTCCAACCTTAGTCACATTTAAAATTACTTTTCCTTTTTCGCATGGTGCCTTGTAGATTTTAAGTTGGTGGAATTTATCCTTGGTTCGTGGAATCAAAAACTCCACATAATGGTACGTGTTCCTATTCCATGTGATATTGTGTTTTCTATACGATGAAGCACTAAGCTTCTCATTCCTTTTGCTTGGTCTCTGTGGATCATATCCTTCACCGATTTTCTAACTTTTTCATGGGAATGAAACCCCACTATGATTTAACATGCCTTTAACCTATAAGAGAATAATTTAGTGCCCATAAAATATTGACTTCCTTAGTGCTGTGAAGTTCTAACAAACCTCCATAAAACACTATCTCCATAAAAATCCACCTAAGACCCTGCTCGATGCTCCCTTATTCTACAGGTTAGGATAACCCACAGAAAACTATGTGACTGCACTGAGAAGGCTAACTTAGTCTTCTGCGGTAATTTCGAGAAAAATAGAAAGTTCATTTTTGATGAGTTGTTCAAAATTACATGGGGGTGTAATTTTGGACAATAGCTTCGCAACCTCTAGGGGACATATGCCTTATTAATGATGAAGACTAGTAGCCTTGAAGCATCCATTAGGTATAGAGCCAAGCATAACCTTGAAGAAAATTGATCTCAACCTTTAAAATTTTATCTCCTGAATCCACATGAACTTAATACCGCAATGAATTTGATTTGTGGAGCTCGTGAATAAAACTTGGAAATTTATCTAACTATCTCGATCCGCCATGAAATCTTCTCGAAAGATGAAATATGCAACCACAACAAGAGGCACATAATTATGTACAAACATGAAAACCATACATGTTACAAGTGGAAACATGTAGAGTGTGCACAATGCACTTGCTTAGAAATAAAAAAACCTAAACTACCCTACTCTAAGAAAAAGTAAAGGGAACTAAATAAAACTTGATACAAGATGGGAGAAATAGCTTCTCTTTCTTACAAAATGTGTCCATATGATCGGTTTGGAAATTAAATCACATAGTGGAAATGGAATCATCGCCCATACTTTTGATTTCTCAAAATAATAGATAAAAGGATAATGAATTCCTCCTTAAGTCCCTCTACAACTGGTTGGAGGTGTAGAAGATGACCTTTCATAATTTGATGATCTCCCTCATGCTCTAAAGTGAGCATAAATGGTTGAAACTCTACATTTGAATCCAAACCAGCCAAATATTTGATTGGGAAAATATTCTTCACAACTCTTTAGCTGATTTGTGTGATTTTCCCATCTTATTCACACTTAGCTCCAAGAATGGAGTTGGTAGAGACACATTCCTCTTCATTGTAGATGTCCGTGACCTGATATGGACTTGGTCTTATTTTCTCTTGTGCAGATTTCTATGTTTCCATTTTTGCATGCGGGTTTCCTTCCTCTTCATTCTCTACGCCATCTTGATTTTATACCAAAATTTAAGCAAGTTCAAGGCATGCATAAAAATGTGGATCATTGCACTCATTTTTTTCACCTTTATCACTTGGAAAATATTCTTCCTCACACTCATGGATGTCACAAGTTTTGAAAAACACTTTCTCCTTAACCCGTTGTCCATCTTGATTTTTTGCCTTCAAATCTACCTACTGTTTTTCACTAGCTAACTCACTTTGTGGATTATCATCCTTCTCATCATCCTAATTCGATTCACACCAAACTTCAAAAAATGTGTAGTTGTCATCCTTGGTGGAATTGGGTAGAGATGTGGCATCGGGTAATAGGTTTCTCCTTGATTGAATTAGTAAACAAAGATGGCTTGGGCTCCAGACTTTTGATTTGATCATTTGGGTAAGCCAAATGATCCTTCAAAAGATAACCTAATCTCTGTGGTTCCTCCTCTCCATTCAAAGATAAAACATCATACTCTATTTGGATTGTATGGTGACTACGTTTAATGTGGGTTAGGTAGAGCATTGGAGGAATATTTGGAACACCGTGGCTTCTCAAAACATTATGAAAAGGTTTTAGAGAGATGAGTAATGCCTTGGGTGGAGGTGGGGTGAAATTTTGCAGATTATAGGGGATATTTTGGGCATGATAAATTTGTATAGCACCACAAGGGGAACCAACAAGAAAATGATCTTCCTATTTTTGGAATAGAACGATGGATTTTTCTTGATTTGCATAGGGGGAATGAAGGGTTTTAGATGGTGAGGGAAGAAAGGAAGTAATGGGGATAAGTTTCCTTTGAAAATCCTGAA
Organism: Taxus wallichiana var. yunnanensis; assembly: GCA_018340775.1. Lineage (NCBI taxonomy): Eukaryota > Viridiplantae > Streptophyta > Pinopsida > Cupressales > Taxaceae > Taxus > Taxus wallichiana. The sequence goes on from CM031242.1 coordinate 877,268,147, forward strand.
TGAGTATCTTCTCATCTTGCAATGCAATTACAAAATCTTGAGGAAGAGTATTGCCTCTTAGGGTTTGGATTAATACAACTAAATCAACATCCAAGGACCTCAAATAATACAAGAATTCCATACCTTGTGAGGGTCTAAATTCTTGAGGAATTCTAAGCCATGTCCTTAAATGAAACAATGATTGGTTATGTATTAAATGTGATCAATAGGATATTAATCTCCATTTTGAAGAAAAAGAGGTAGGGTTTCTAGTGTTATTTTAGAGATATCATCCCACTCGCCGTAGATAAAAGGGACTTGAAATAAAATGAGATGATGAGAAATCTATTTGGGAGATCCATGAGAAGAATGAAAACAAGAAAATGAGTGGAAAGGTGGATGGAGGATGGAAAGAATGGAAAAGGGTTATACGGATGTGATAAATGGGTTTGTTGGATCAGTGGAGTCACCAGATGTGTTGAGAAATGCCTCCAAAGGATGAATATCACCAAGAACACATCAAACTTGGTGAAGTGAAGTTATAGAGTGCTTCAATATTATACCATTGAGTGTGCCAAAACTATTGGAGATCAAAATTGCACCCTAGCCTCGAATCATGAGAGATCCAGAATTTTGGGCCAACATGGGACTGCCTCCAAGTGTGGGAATTGTGGATTGAGATAAAAATTTAGAGAAGGCTGACTTTCTATGTTCCATGAGTTATGAGAATCCATGGAACATAATCTAACCTAATGTTAAAACTAATCCTATAGTTAAATTACACTAACACATCCAAGGAATCAGGGAGAGAGAGAGGGAAGGAGATGCAAAAATAAAATCTGAAGCTAAAAGGGGTGGTGATAGAAAATGGAAAAAAGGGTGATCACTCTCATAAGGGGAAGAAAGGGTAGAAAACACATGAATGGAAGGTTAGATAGATGTGCCATAGACCTGAAACCATGTAACTAATCCTTCCTAAACATTGATAACACAAAAAGATGAAGAAACCTTTAAATTCGAGACACACAACATACCAAAGAAAGAAAAAGAGAGGCAAGAACACATTAAACCAAGTGTAGACACTAAATCACACACTTTGGGTATTTGTCTAATCTTGATCACATACCACTATTCATATGATTCCTAAACAATAAAAGTACTAATTGATCACTATCTTTGGCCATCTTTGCTTGCTTTTTTGTTTCCTTTTGGTCTTACACTCCTTTTCTAGTCTATCTTTTCATACTTTGGCATTTCTCACCTAGGACACCAGCGCTCATGCACTCCCATCCCCTTTGGGTGCCTTGTCCTCTTTGCACTTTACTCACATCTTTTACATATTTTCTAGCCATTTGGGCATCTTTCTTTTACTAATCATCCTTTTAGTGGTTAATTATGAAATTCAAACAAGGGAATCATATAAATACAAAGCTATGTGATCATAATAAAGACCAAGGACTAATAATATACTATCTCCACCTAAGGTTGCATCTAAGAGCATTCTAATAACATTCAAGTATCCATCTAGCTCCACACAAGGGACAAGGGATTGTGTTTTTCTATATACACTTCATAGGAGGAGAAGTTCATTTTTCCATGTACACATCTATCTACATTTTCTACATCTCGCTATTGCTCGCTATCAAGTGTGACTCACACAAGAGCCACCTAGGGTATGATTCTTCACACACACACACATATAACTACATGGGGTCTGAGATGTAGTGCAATGCTCTGTCGTAAGTTCATTTTATTGAAAAATGAGGATAGTTTGACCTCCCATTTTGCATCTTTATTTATTTGGATTTGATGTAGATTGGGGGTTTTGCAGGTTCTTCTTTCTTATTGCAGGTTTCAAGAAAATAAAAACGAAGTGAAGTGACATATAGGTGACTAAAGGAGACATCTAATGGATATCTTGTGACCATGTGAAACTAAGGTCCGCAACCTTTGAGTAGTCACATGCACCCAGAGAAGGTCTCTTGCACCTAGGCACCCCCGACTCCCGCATGGCACCATGGTCCCGGCATTTTCAACATTCCTACATTTTTGGGTTTATTTGCGACACTCCAAGTTCTTGTTCCATCATTTTTCTTGCTCGCTTAGTTTTGGCATCTTTGCAAATCAGCTAAGTCTTTTATCCCTTCTTTGCAACTAGGGTTTCACATTTATTAGCTTACTTTACTTATGTCAAAGCTGTACTTAATTGTTTATATCATTGTCTTTGGTACATATTTTAGATTTAGTATTTATTTATTTTAATATTTTTTAATCATTTGTTGAACCCGTCTCATTCGAAAACTCTTCGATCTTCACTTTCTTATATCATGGATCATAAAATTCCTCAAATTTCTTTGTATGATTGTTGGTGAGAAAAATTTTCGGGGACAAATTGGTGGTTATCTTGCCAACGCTCTGGGAGTCTAAGTCCCTCTACTTAACTAGTGCAACTACCATACATGCATGCATGAGTAAAATGTGAGTTTTATCCTAGTAGCCTTTCAGTTGGGGATCCAACAGGGGCACTCCACTGACCCTGTGGAAAAAGCTTGCATATATCTGCAAGAGAGGAATTTTCTAGGAAAGTGGGAAAGGGAGTGAGAAAGTTAGAAAAGAGAAACTAATGCTGCAAGTAGAAAATCAAAGACTTGCATACACCAGCCAGAAGTTTCATTACATGCACTTGAATTTAGAAGAAAAAATCTACGTAACAACAACAAGACCAAATAGTGTTTAATGAGCAAAAAGTACCACTAAACTCCTCAGTCAAAAAAGGCTAAAATTCCTTCTTCCTTTATTGAAGCTTAGGCAAAATTGTACATAACATAGAAGTAGAAGACATTTTTGAGTAGGGAAAATGGAAGAAATTTGCTATTTCTTTGCTCTTTTCACAAGGATATCTCTCTCATGAATTCACAAAAAGAACTCCAACATTTAAGAAGTTTAAGAAGATTTTTAAGAGGCTCAAATGAGGAGCTTGTTATAATTTATAGAAGAGAAGGTCACTCTTCATCTTCTTGGTGACTTTTCAAATACTTTAATGTGACTTTAGACTGTTCATATTCCATTTAAATATTTAAGTCCCTTTTATAAAAACAAGGTGACTTAAAGTTTACATTATATTTCTAAAGTCACTTAAAGTTATATTAAAAGTGCAAACCTCAACGCAAGAATATAACATTGATGAGAGAGAGAGTTGGGTGAGAAGAGAAGAGAGAGAAAGAAGAGGAAGAAGAAGAAAGAAGAAGAATTATGTAGAAGGATGAGCCACTGCAGTGGATTTGATCTCGCTCCTTGATTGGCTTCCACTTCGCGCTCCTGAGAAGGCCTCTGTTCCTCCAAGCTCTTTTGAAACAAGTTGCTGCACGATCCAGTTTTTCAGAATGAGGAATGCAAACAAAACTCAAGGTTTCTATCCATCCATTGGCCACACTATTGATTTCTTTGCACTTCTCGAACCATGATGAATGTTTCTTTGCGATAAGTGAAAATGAGGCCCGAATCTCTAAGAGGAAGTTGAGGGTGTCCTTAGTGAAGGAAAATGGGTTGTCTACCTCTTTCTTGATGTGTTCTTCAAATGGACCAATAAACTCATCGGCGTTGTATCTTCACCCATTATAGGCACTCCAAGCTTCTGAATTTTCTGATTTACACTATCCTGCAATTTGTATGCTTGTTCCTCTTTTCCCCCATCTCTGTGATGGCCCGATTGATTGCAAGAACCTCTCCCCGTACACGTGATAAGTCTTCTAAAGGAGTTTCAAAAATCTTCTTGTCGATCAACTCTTGGCGATGAGTGTTTCTCATTTCATCTACTACTAGGCCCAAAGGTTCCCAATAGTCCCTTTCTTTCTCCAAGTCCTCCCTAAGTGTTTGTGTCCTATTTGCTATCGCACACATATAGGTGAAGATTTTGACCACTTCTTGGAGCACTGACTTTCATTTTTCAAAATTGAGTTGATCCATTCATTATTTTCTCACCCCTGCATGGTGAACTTGTGTGTCCTCTTGATGGATTCTAGATTGAAGCTATTATTGGGCACATATTCCTCATTAGGAATTGTAATGGTATTTAGATCAACTAGATGTTGAACATAGAATGACATATTTTTCACCTGATCTTTCAATTCATTAATATTCTTCTTATACTCTTTATTCCTTTCCACCATGCGGGCAAAAGATTGTTGATACATGTGTAAATCCCCTTCATGAGTTGTCGGTCCTAGTTGAATTGTGCTCATTTCATAGTTAGCTAGTGTCATCTCATCCATTGGCTTGATTACTTTGGGCTGAGCTACTTTGATGTATTGATTACCCGTTTCCCCACTATAGAAATGTGAGGCTGTATGTGCGATCTTTCTTGATATTTTTCTTTGGCCAATGAGACAATCGTTGATATATCAAGAGTTACCACTTGATACAGAGTGCAGGGGTCAAGGAAAATTGTTTCTTGCATCCAAGGAAACATCTCATCGGACTCGGGTTCAATGATAGGTGCACCAATGGTACCTGTTTGAAGGAGGAGGAAAATCCTGAATGAGAGAGGCATGAGTGTCATCAAGAGGGAAACCTCTTGTGGTAGCTCAAAGACTGAATCTTGAACCATGTGTTCTTCATCCACTTGTGCCTTTGTCATGGGGTGTTCTTCTGCATTTCTATGATCAAATATTCCTCTAGTAGTGATGTAAATGAGCCTTCTTCTACTTTGAGTTTCTTCGAGTGTCTTCTCCGAGGAGAAGCTTCCAGTCGCGGCCTTCCTTTTGAAATTGCTATTGAGTGTTTAGAACTAGAAGTCACCTCTATGACTTTTAAAGATGACTAATGTGAGGCTTTCTTTTGACTCGGAGGAATTCCTCGTGACTGGATGGTCATGGTTCTCTTCTTCTGAAACCAATTTCTCATTCTCCTCACCACCTTCTCAGTCTGCTCCAATATATCCCCTGATTCATGAACATACCAGTTGATTGGAGGTACATGGGACATCTTGACTGCTGCATACTTAGAATCATACATCTTCATCCCATCATCTTGTAGAATATCTTCATACTAGGAGAACTTGAATTTCTTCATTTCACTGATTTTCATCCTCATATGATCCTTTTTATGCACTTCAAATTCATCCGTGTAATTAGCCCAGGAATCCTCAACTTGCAGCTCATGTTGCAATTCTGGGACATAGAAATATTTGGGATCTTCTCGGATGTCAAAATTAGGCATGGTGATGTGGGAATGTAAATTCAAATGAGTGAAAGAGGCCTCTAGATGAGATGCGTCATTTGAGCTCTTACACGTGAATACCCCGAGAGAGATAGGAAATGGAATCAACTTCTTCCTCCTTCTTTTGAGCATGTTATTCACCTGAATGATCTATTTGTAGAGCTCGAACAATATAATTTGGTCACTAAGGTACTTGGGAATCCTTAGCGGTGCTTGATCGAAGCCAACAACTCACATGTATGAGAATTTCAAGATTTGTATGAAATAAGAGCCATAATTCTTAATCAAGGACATCGTTTGTGATGACATCCTAGCTTTAAGATCTCCTTCTAAGTTTTAGAGTACGTACATCGTGAATGCATCATTCATGCCATTGAAATACCTATAGCTTTCCTCCATCACCACCTATGGAATTTTCTTGAATGCAGCACCTTGGTGGTAATGTTTTGTGTGAGAGCCAATCCCTTGAATGATCTTGAGCTAGCAAGGAGGTAGACCAAGTAAGAAGTCATGTGGAACTTCTTCATCATAGGTACTTGGAGCAATTGCAGATGGAGATTATCGTTGATGATATGCCCCACCAATTCTCTACTTTCCTTCTCAATGTCAAGATGAAAAGGCCCATCCAATCTTGGAAGTATCTTATGCTTGCTTCACCCATTACTCTACTAAGGAGAGTGATGACATCTGAATATCCTTCTCGGAACTCACACCTTGGAATATTCTTAGGCATCCTTGAGGGCTTTCTCCTTGTTTTCAACCATGACCCCAATGTAACCCCTTACATGTATGCATCCATTGTTTCCCAATTGTGTAAGGCCATGTCTTTTGAGATGAAAACCATGTTGGGTGATGTCAGTATCTACAAAGAGAGAGAGATGGTTGTAGGGTTGATGACTACCATTTTTGTACCATTTTCAACTTGGATGGCTTGTGTTTTAGGTTAGTAGTGGTGAGAGTACGCTAGGACCAACTCATGAATTTGGACAGACACTGGGTGTCCCGTGGCAGCAAATAATCCAATGGTGAATATCTAATCTTCAGTGTTCTTTCGATCTCTAGTTGTCATGCGAGTTCTTAAGTCATCCAGGTCCATGTACAAGACATCGTTGTCTTCTATCTCGTACTCACAGGCAAAGGGCTGAGCCAACTTATATCCCATCCACTTCTCGCTTCATATTTTTTCATATTTATTTGATGTGGGACAACTTCCTAAAACCTTTTTCATGTGGTGCTTCACGCAGTGTTAGTGAAATCTTACTATTTTTAGTAAGTTCTGAAAACGATGAATTCTCAACTTGATTCACCTCCAATGTCTTCGAAATCCCACTTCATTGATTTAATTTCTTCTTTGAGCATGCTATTTTTAGGAAATTGGATTTGGGAGATTTATTAATTGATATGTTTTGTTTTCCCAATATCGCCTCTAAAATTTTAGAGGAGAGTTTGAAAGTTTAAATTTTTATGGTATTAATGGATAGAGGAAAGAATAAAAAAATGGTTTTTTCATTGATGACAACCAATTTGCGGAAACTAGTTTGCATTTATTAATACTAGAGGAGAGTTTTTGTAGAGGAAAGAATAATGATCTAGTTCGCTTTTGGTTAATCTCCGTTTTTGGCTATGGAGATTTTTTACTGTGCTCTTTGTTGTTCTTCATTTCTCCTTATTCGTTTGCTCAAACTTCCTTCGATACCTATATTATTTAATGGAATGAAGGATATTATTTTGTAACAAGTCTGGTTTGAGGTTCATCAATGGTGGATCAAGGTAAGGAGGTTGCAGAGGAAGAATGGAGATATGTCTGTGCACGGGAGTGGAAGCAGTTAGAAGTAGGGAAGCAGGTAAATATTTGAATTTTTAAAAACATACTAAGAGAGGGATGGGTGAATTTTATTTTCCATGATGTCCCTGACCTATGAGGGACATAAAATTCCATGGAAGTCCTAAAGCCGACACATGGCGTTGATTTGATGGAAGGGAGTGAGTGCTCAAAAATCAAATTTAAAGTACCGAGGAGCCGAAAGTGGGTCTCATGGGTGACAAAAACTCTCTCCTAAAAGGATAGGTGCATTTGTTAGGGTCTAATGTCCGAAATGTGAGGTATGTGAGGGATATTAAATTCCATGGTGGTCTTGGAGCTGACACGTGGCGTTGATCCGAATGTAGGGAATTTGAGCTCCAAACTACACCCGGGGGTTGAACTGGCAATGCTGATGGTCGTATGGGGTTCCAGAGGTCACATGGGGGTTAGGAAATTTTTTCCAAGGTTTATGTACCTGACCCTCAGGAAATAAAATCCCACTAGGCTCTTGGAGCTAACAAGTGTCCTCCCAAAATTTGGCTAAGTCTTGAACTTGCTTCAAGAGGACAACTTGCGACGAGGATAACTTGAGCTCCTGATGGACGTTTTCAGAATTTTTTTATATGATACTAAATGTAAATGGTATTTGAATCCAATAGTGTGAGTCTCATGTCTTTATTCTTCCATTTGATCCCTGAAAAGTGGATTTTTGATTTAGTACTCCACCCGTGCCTGAGAAAAACTACCTGCAGACCTCATGCACTAAAGTATTGTGAAGAATATGATTTCACCATAACATAGGGATTGGAATTATCTTTCCAAAATGTTTAATTTTTCTCATAACTCCATTGGAGCTCCCAGAATCACCTTTCGAAGCTCAACGGCTATTTTGGCATGTGCACTGATTAGGCCTATGAACCCTAATTCTGGCAAAACTGCCCCATCTTATCCGAGCCCTTCCAAAATATTCTGAATCATTTTCATGATGTACCAAGATATTTGAATCACTTCCAAATACTCTTAGGATCTTCTTCTCTACTCCATGGGGTCGCCCCAACCTTAGGAAGGCCAGTGATAGCCCTTCCCACAATTGCATGTAGCTTGCAAATGAACTCCTAAAATCACCTAGGGGGAATGAATGGAATTTCCTAAATCACCTAGGGGATGAGATAACATTAATTAGGAGGTCACTTAGACTATTTGGATAGACCCGAGGTGTCTTGGAATGATGAGACTTGAAAAAATTAACATTGGGGTATAGTTGTCATGCTCTGGAAATTGTTAATTTCCTTGTTGCACATTTCCATGATAACAATGATTTAATTCAAATGCATCCTAATTGAAAATTTAATTTTAAAAAATCCCTAGACACCATGTATCTAGATAGAGATACGCTACCACATCAAGTGAGTTCCATTTTCGATCATCTCTCTCACGACCCTAACCTCCATGATCCTCCATCCAATAAACCCATCTTGGAGTCAATTCAAGCTTTGCATTCTTTATTTCAAGATAAATTTTAGGATATGGAATCCACAATTACATCTCTTAAATCTGAAATCCAACATCTTAAAGACACTTCTCAGGATCATGTTAGTTATTCTTCTCATCCTCATTCTATGTCTTCTACATGTGCTCATATCAGTGAGCCTTAAGTCTTTCCATTACCAGAGCCTCTCATGTTTGATCGTAATGCTAAGAAACATGATATTCTTACTAAGATCCTTAGTCATCAATTGATCACTTTTCCATCTACTCATGGCTATCCTCCTTATTGTCTTAAAAATATCAAGGTCATCCATATTACAATTATCATCGAATCAATGGACATAATGAAAATGACTACTATGCTCTACAACGAAGAATCAAACATCTTGAGCATCAAGGCTTTATCTCATTCACTAAAAAATTCTATTACATGCCCATCTACAAATTCTACATCCAAATGGGCTCCTAAATTTTCTCCTTCTATGTCTAATGAGCATCATGCCACCACTTCTAATGTTCCTTCTTCGAGTTAGTCAAGTGCCACCTATTCAACCCATTCTAACTAAGCAATCACCTCTCAAGGTTTGTCTTCCATCACCTCCTCCTACTAATTCATTTACAACATTACCGAGTCAAACTAAGAAACCTCCTCTAAATATTGGTACAACTCCTACACCTCTCAAGTCTTCTATGGTGTTACCAATTCTAAATAAGCAACCACCCACTACGTAAGACCAACAAAATATAGCTAGCCTCTTTCAAACTTCCACCGCTCAAGGCTTCTTCACCATCACCACTTCAACATCCAATCAATTTTTTCAAGGAAACTACTCCTTACATTGATCCACTTAGTGTCATTGACTAGATCTCCATAACTTACATACTTGGGGGCATCATAGCTTCTCCCCTTACATTGCTATCAAATTTCGCTATCATCCCATGCACTTGATGCTCTACACTTAATGTCTAATATCTCCTAAGCATCAATACAGACCACTTGATACACATGTATCGTCATTACCTGATGATGCACTCTTGTGTTATGGTTCACACTTGAATTTTGAGGTCTTACTACATTCATGAATCGCACATCACACTACACACATCACACGTCACACTTGACGCATTCACGAAATATCTTTCATGTAAAGTCAACACAACACACTTCCTTATGACGCACTCTAGTTCCACGGTTCATACTCGATTATTGAGGGTTTCAATATAAAATTAACCTCACCAAAATCACTCACTCTTTATGTTTTACACTTTGACAATCATATCTTTCTAGCACACACATTCAAACCATTTCTGAATAACACACTCTTTTTCTATGGTTCATTCTCAAATGCTGAGGGGGCATATATAAATGAACCTCATCACATGCATACTCATACACATCCACTTGGGGGAAAAAATCCTATCACACTCAATTTTCATTTCATTCCATCTCCGATTCAGAGAAAACTGAAATCATTCATATGTTCAATCAACAAGAAGTTTTCAACAACTAACTTCACTCCTAGCTTTGCCCAAGAGGATCATACAAAGCCCAAAGAGGCTCAAAACTTGCATTAACTAAAAATCATCACCCATAAGGGTATTATCATCTTCATATATTACTCATCATATTAATTTCATTTCTCATTCACTAAACTCGATAAAAATACATTAAGGTTCTATAGAGAGTCACCTTGTAATTTCTTGCTCAATTTCTTGCTTTCTAGCTATGTTGCTCAAGGGTAAAATTTTGGTTCCTTTGCTTATTTGATGCTTATTAGACATTCTACCATGTTCCAATATCTCAAAAATGTTATTTCAATCATCAAAAACATTAAAAATGACCAAACTCATCAATCTTTTCTTCTTGACTCAAACTTTGCTCACTAGAAGCTCTTAAGGCATGTATTCTTACACCACTCATGGATTTGAAATTATAGAGATGCCCAGAAGATTTTGTAAACTTAATTAGATATTTTTTTACCCCTAATATTTATGCAAAATATTAGATCTCAACTCCTTTCACAACTCCCCTTACGTCAACTTTTCACTTTTTGCTTATAAGAAGACAACTAGCTTAGACATGATTGCAACTCCTATAAATTATCTTCCACCTAGACTCAAGAAAAAAATCATCATTTTTGAGGACCCTTTTGGGCATTTAACATGCATGAAAAATTTAAGGTTTTAAATCTAAGTCTAAATCTTACTTCTTTTGTAAAGCGCCCTTGATAACTAGGTTTCCCAATTTGTCATACACTCACCTCCGAACGGGTAAGAATATCTTCACTTTTAACCACTGAAACTCAAAATTTATTTTTGGATATCATAAAGTACTCCCTCAGGGTTATTACTACCAAATTTTATAGCACAACTTGATGTTCTTGGCCTTCAACCATTAAGCCCTAACACTGTCCTAAGTGAGGGTTCCTAGAAATACTTATTGTCAAGCCATGAAATTTTCACTTGAGGTATTTTAATTTTTTTAACAATAAAATATTACCATAATTTATGTAAAATCATGTTACATTCCTCATTTCCTTAGTTTTCCATTGTCTCCCCCGTAGTTGCACAATCACAATTTTAAGAAGTTATTCAATCGTATAAGGAAGATAGAAACATATTGAACCTATAGACCCATAAATCACGTCCTATACATGATTTTACACATGAATCCATTATAAATATCACCAAAAATTCTTACCAAAGCCCTTACTATCCTATCAAGAATCATTTCCTTACGAACAATGTATTATCTTCTACACTAGATTGAAAACAATTAACTCTTCACATATTACCGATAATGTAATGATCATATTCAAGGAACACATTATTTAAGATCTAAGAGATAGAATACATCAAGATGCATGAAACTTAAAACTTGGAATCATTCACTATTCAAAAAAATTATTCATCAAAACAAAGTTTTCTCATATATATTTCATCATATTTTGTATACAAAATTGCTTCCCTTCTCCTCTAACCACGAGGAGTGTCTCTTCCTCCATTCTTCTACCTTCCATAGAAGGTTTTAATCTCACTCACACTCCATTCAATTCTAATTATATATTTTTAGATAACTTCTCCCTTGAAAACCTAACTGATTCTTGCTCTTAGTGACTCTTTACATGCCCATTAACATACTATGAGGCATTTTCACATTAGTTTAAACCATTTCATGACTTTTTCATACCCTATGACCCACTATACCATACCTAGCCACACACCTAGACCATTTAGACTCCTTAAACCCTCATGGGGTCTCTTTTTCATTCTTTACAAATTGAATTTCCAAAATGGAGGAAAACATAAATTTGAACTTTTGAACTTTGAGATCCCAACTAAATGTTTTCTCATAACCTTAAAACCATATAACATGTTTAAATTGACCTCCATGACCATGTTTGGATGAATGTTTGCATTTTTGTTGTATTTTGAGGATTCCCCCTCATCAATCTCACAATCCACAACATACTACATATCTTGGTTGCACATTGTTCTTGCTTACTTATACTTGCATGTTACATATTGCTTACTATGTTACCTAGATACACTATATGTCATTATCTTTTCCATACACACATGTGCATTCACTTGATTTATAGTTTTGATCATAGACATTATACAGGAAAAATTGATGCTTGGCACAATACCTTTTACCAGTCCCCTGCATTAGGCTCCTAGGGGCATCCACTTTCGTACATACTTCAAGTGATATTGTTTCGATTTATACTACTTCCTATTCATACTAGCATACCAAACTATATTGGATTATACACATTTGACATAATTTATATCTTTCTAACATGTTAACGGGTGCTTTATGTGCATCATTTATCTTGTAGAAACTCTTTGCTACCATGGTTATACTGTTACTATTTTCTTACTATTATCTATCATTGTTTGCCATTGTTTGTGGGCTTTGCCCTTTGTCTTGTGTGCACACTATCAGCTTTTGGCTATGTTGGCCTTGATTGTCTTGCAACATGGTGAGTGATGTCCCATATTTTTAACCTAATATTCATGGTCAACATTGTCTTCTTATGTGTTTAGCTTACATTTTATCTTCTAATGCGTGTTTATCTTTCATGCACTAACACTCATCTTCTAGCCACTTTGTTTGTATGTGTCTTGGTTTATACCAAGCACACTCCCTCCCCTATAAGGCATCAGTTTCAACACAACATTTGGTCCTCTTTTGGGCCGTATACTCCTTGGGATGTTTCATTCACCCCAAATGAGGGAGGGCATCCATTGGGTGAATAAGTCACCCCATACAATGTTTTATACTTACAGATACACACACATCTCAGTTCATAGTCATCACAACATTAAGTCTCAAAGAAAGAACCAAAACCCGACTTGGGTCCTCAACACAACATGAGGACTAGCACCCAAACACATATGGTAGCGTCTTGGTCCCCCTAACCCTTACTAGATTCCTATGACAAGGGGGAAGTTATAAAACATTTTCTCGAGTTCAATACAATTTTTTGTAGTTTACATAATGGTTTTTATAGGACATGATAATCCTTTTTACACTCGGCATGCATGGATTACACCTTCTTTTATAATTTTGCATTGGATCGGATTGGATTGTATTTTTACACACCATCGTAGTAGTGTTTTCTCTTCAAGAAGTAATCAAAGGTTGGAGAATAACACTAGAATTTTCTCCCTAAACTTCTTCCGTACTTGGTGTGAGATCGCCCAAAAAAATCACACTTAGCACAACTAGTGTGAGATCACCCAAAAAATTGTTCTTCTACAACATATTCATGATCCTTTCTATCTCTTTCACTCATCACAGATCAGGTGCACATGTTCCTTTTCACATTTTACATACTTTTTACACACTTTTTACTCATTTGGATCAAAATTTTCATATACATGTATTTGACTACTTGTTCATTCTTCTCTTTACGGGGCCATCCTTATGGGAAGTGGTAGTCACATCAATCACACATCAAGTGACATCAATAATAGGTACAATGTGATATCTACACGTACGCTCTCACCATATGGTCATCATCATCATTTTTCTTGATTCCTTTTCTCTAGCTTCCATGCTTCACTTTTTATCACTCCACACTTTTCCTTGTCTCTCGGAATGCTTTGTGCCATCGATCTACATGGTTTATCAGGTACACATCTCCTATCTACTTTATGTTATTGATAATTCACTCAACAACATAAAGTGGGGCTAAATGTAGACACTAAATCATGCACTTTGGGTATTTATCTAGTCCTAATCACATACCACTATTCATATGATTCCTAAGTGAGAAAAGTACTAATTGATCACTCTTTGGCCATCTTTGCTTGCTTTTTTTTTTCCCTCTTTTGGTCTTACACTCCTTCTTTCCTAGTTTGTCTTTTCATACTTCAAAATTTCTCATCTGTACACAAAGTGCCCACCAGGGATGCTAGCTCCTAGTGCCCCTGTCCCCCTGGGCACCCTCGACCTCTTTGCACTTTGCTCACATATTTTGGGTCTTTTCTATCTATTTAGGCATCTTAATTTTTACTAGTCATACTTTTAGTGGTTAATTACAAAATTAAAACAAGGGAATCATATAAATACAAAGCTATGTGATCATAATAAAGACCAAACACTAAGCATCTATTATCTTTGCCTAAGGTTTCATCCAAGAGCATTCTATGAGCATTCAAACATCCATCTAGCTCCACAAAAGGGACTGCATTTTTTTGCATACACTTCATAGGAGGGGAAGTTCATTTTTCCATGCACACATCTATCTACATTTTCTACATCTATATATTGCTTGCTATCAAGTTTGAATCACATAAGAGCCACCTAGGGCATGATTATTCACACACACACATAGAACTACATGGGGTCTACGATGTGGTGCAGTGCTTGGTCATAAGTTTATTTTTTTGACAGCTGAGGATAGTCCGACCTCCCATTTTGCATATTTCTTTTTAGGATTTGATGTAGTTTGGGGTTTTGTAGGTGCTTATTTCTTATTGCAGGTTATAAGTGAATAATAGTGAAGTACAACAACATACATGACACTAAAGGCAACATCCAATGAACATCTCACGACCCTATGAAACTAATTTTTGCAGCCTTTGAGAAGTCATAGGTACCTAGAGAAGGTCTTTGGTGTTGCAAGCGCCCGACCTGCATAGGCAGGCCCCTGGTCTTGAAATTTTTGACACTCCTGCATTTTTATGGGTTTGATTGTGACACTCGAGTTTCGTTCCATCATTTTTCCCGCTCTGCATAGTTTCAACATCATTGTGAATCAGCTAATTCTTTTATCCCTTCATTTACAACTAGGATTTCACATTTATTAGCTTACTTTGTTTGTGTCAAATATGTACTTAATTATTTATATCATTACGCTGGTACATATTTTAGATTTAGCATTTATTTATTTGAATATTTTTTTAATCACCAAGCATATGGTAGATAAAGAGAACCACAACATGAGACTTATTACTTAAGTGATGTATAATCAACTTCATTCATGGTAGAAGGTGAAAAATACATTGCAGAGAACAAATATTATGGTCTAGAACTCATGGGAAGTCGGCCACCATTTTGGGATGGTTTTGTTACAACAAAGAGGGATCCTTTTACAATGGATGAGTTCCATACTTATAGAGAAATGAGAAAAAGAAGAGAGAAGGAGAGAGAGACACCAATAAGAGAGATTCAATCACCATTGAACTATGGCCATAGATGTTTGTAGATAAGTGTGGGTAGCTGACATAGATAAAATCAAATTCCATCATATTTGCATGTCAAGGAAGATGACACCTCGCTGCATTAAATTTTGGTTGGTGGAGTGAATGAACATTGATTTTGAAATTAGGTACAACTCATGTGCGCAATCAAGTAGAATTTTGATGTTTCATGATTTCCGTTTCCTTCACACCCTCAAGATGATACATGAAATCATTTCGACCCCCAAAATACATTAAACCATCTACACTCTACTTCTTCATTATGCAAATTTTCTAAGTGTCAAAGTTTCTTTTATGTTCTAGGGCCTATGACCTCATCCCACAACTATTCCTTATTTTGCAACTTTAAATGTTTCATTGCTTCCATCGTAACTTTGAAAAATTATGCGCTTTGTGTTTGCACTTTATCGTTAAGAAAGAGAGGTCTTCTTTCTTCTTGCACAAAACTTTATCTGCAATTATGTTTCTTCGTTGCACAATTTTGTGAGAACCCACGTAATAATTTCAATTGAGAAACCACAGGAAAATAAGTTTCTTATGATTTACAACCTTAGTCAAATTTAAATTTTATTTCCTTTGCAGCATGGTGCCTTGTGGATTTTCACTTGGTGGAATTCATCCTTGGTTCGGATAATTGACAAACTTTGCAGAATGTTATGTGTTCATATTTTCATGAAAGTATGTTCATCCTTACCTTGAAGCTCTAATATTCTCATTCATATTTTTTCTTTGTGGATCCTCTCCTTAGTTGATTTTATAAAAATTTATGGGCATGAAACTCTGTAGTTCTCGACTTTCCTTCGACCCCGTGAGAGACTGATTTGGTTCTCCTGGAATATTGACTTCCTTAGTGATGCGAAATACTAACCAACCTCCATGAAACACTATCTATGTCAAAAATACACCTATGTCCCTACTAGATGCTCCCTTGTTCTATGAGTAAGGATAACCCATAGAAAACTATGTGATTGCACTCAAGAAGGCTGAATTAGTCTTACGTGGATTTCTTGAGAAAAAAATGGAAAATTCCATTTTTGACTAGTTGTTCAAAAGTAGATGGGGGTATAATTTTGGACAACATGAATTTTTGAGTTTCATTTAGGTTTTGATTTTTGTGAGCATTATGTGTTTGGAAAGAAAACTTGAGTAAAGTTTCCTAGTAATTCTACAAGATTAGAAGGAAATCTACAATTGATATATAGTGATGTGTTTGGACTTGTAAAAGTTTCATAACTAGGAAAACCATGCTTTATGTTAGTTTTATAGATGATTTCTCAAAGAGGTTTTTAATAAATTCAAAGAGTTTAAGGCTCTTGTAGAAAATCAGAGAGAAAGGAAAATAAAGTTTTGAGAAGTGAAAATGGTGAGGAATGTTACTCTAATGCCTTTGAGAAATTTTGTAAAGAGTGTGGAATAGAAAGGAAGAATAAAAATCCATATATGCCACAACAAAATGGAGTTGTAGAAAGGATAAAAAAATGCTTTGATGGATAAATGTAGGAGTATGATCGGTGGTGCGGTTTTAATTTTTTTTTTGGTAGAAACGGTGGAAAATGAGTGTTATTTGATCAATAGATCACCAACATCCACACTTGAAGAAAAAAATCCATAGGAAGCATGGACTGGTAAGAGACCCTCTTTTCAACATTTACATGTATTTAGATGTATTGCTTATATGTATTTTTCAAAAGATAAAAAAACAAGTTAGATAATAAATCTACTAAGTGCATATTTATTGGATACTCTAATGGTGTAAAAGGATACAAAATATGGAATATAGAAACATAAAAGGTTGTTTTTAACTGTAATGTAATCTTTAGAGAAGTTAAGGATATTCCGAGTAGTAAGAAAAAAATAGAAGACCATGTTAAAATTGAGGAAGGTGAATCGTATCCGAATTTGATGCGACTACATAAGATGAACCAAAAGAGAGTTAAGAGGAAGATTCGGACAAAATAGATGAGAAACCAGAAGATGTTGAACTATAAAATATTTTCTTAAGAAGATTTAAAAATTAGTTAAGAAGGGTACCGAGAGGTATAGTCCACTTGATTTCCATTCCACTTTTGTTTTATCAAATTTTTATGTTACGAGATGATGAACCCAAGCTCGTGTGAAGGAGGATTTTGGATAAAAAAGTAAATCTTGGAAAAATGATATGGAGGAAGAAATGGAGTCCTTATACAAGAACAATACATGGGACTTGGTAAGGTTACCTCCGGGAAGAAAACAAGTTGGCTATAAATTGGTATTTAAGAAGAAGTATAATGTAGATGGGAAATTGGAGAAGTATAAATCTTTGCCTTGTGCCAAAGGGATTATCTAATGTTGAGGGACTCGGTTTTGGTTATGGTTTTCTCCTATTACTAAGTTACATTCTATTAGATTTCTTCTAGCTATTGTTGTTGCTTTCAAACTGAAATAAAGGCAGACGGATGCTCAAACAATGTTTTTACATGATGAGCTTGAGGGGGAAATCTACATGATGTGGCTAGAAAGCTTTAAGATCACAGGAAAGGAAGATTTAGTGTGTACTTTGAAAAATTCATTATATGTCTTGAAACAATCATCAAGAATGTGGAACCAAAAATTTGTGAGATATGTGTTGAGACTTAGGCTTAAAAGAAGTAAAGTTGATCCTGTGTTTATTTTAAACATGAAGGTGAAGATTATGTTATCATTGTATTATATGTAGATGACATGATGATAATTGGTGACAGTAACAAAATGGTTAGTCATTTTAAATATCAACCCTCATCTTAATTTGATATGAAGGATCTTTGGTGCTGCAAAATTTATTTCGGGCATGGAAATAAAAAGAGATCATGTAAATAGAAAACCGGTGTTAAATAAAAGAAAGCATTTTGAGATGATATTGCAAAGGTTTCAAATGTATGAAAGTAAACATGTTAGTATTCCTTTTCTTGTTGGTTAATTTTTTTCTAAACAATTTCCTAAAACTAAAGAAGAAACATAAGACATGTCTTGGGTGCTATATGCTAGTGTAGCTAGTGCACTTGGTAGTTTGATGTATGTAATGGTTTTTAGGAGAATTGATATTACACATGTAGTGAGAGTAGTGAGCATATTTATGTAAAATCCTGGAAAGTAAAATTGAATTATGATGAAGAGAATCTTCAAGTACCTACATGGGACATATAACTATGTAATTTTTATCGGGGTAAACATGGTGGAAGTAAAACATTAGATCTACATGGTTTTGTGGATTCAGAGTAAGGAAAATACTTATATATGCGTAGGTCTCCCGGTGGGTATGTGATCAACTTGTTTGGTGGAGCGGTAAATTGGATGAGTAAATGTCATGAAAGTGTTGAGATATCCATCACCAAGGCTAAATACACGTGAAGTTACTCATGCAAGTAAAGAAGTGGTTTGTATTTGTGTTATCCCGCAAAATTGACAAGGGCAATTTTTCAGTAATCATACCAAAATTTCTGTTTTGGTCCCTTGAATAAGTTTGATAACATTCAAAAATGGCCTAAAACTCCCTTTCAAAAATCAATTTTTTTCTGAACTTAGCCATTTTTCCACTTCTTCCTTTGGCTTTCAAAGTTTTTGTGTGTCATCTATCCCAAATGTGCACCTTTTGAAAGCAGGCACATGAAATTTCGTGTCGACATATTGAAATGTGTGCCATCTAAAACAATCCTTTGGCGCAGAAGTGTCGTGTCGACATCCGTAGTGCCCACATTTTATGCACCCAAATACAACATGTAAAATACCAGGATAATTTTTTTTTAACTTACATTGCTCATTGCAAAACGCCACAAGGACTCCAAGTAGGAAAACTCGACAACATATACGATACTTACATCAGTCATCAAATCACATAGACACATGACAACACCATATACCTATTTATACCACACTTTTCCACATGAACGAATACTAGCAATGACCCAACCACAAGAAACATGACTTCAGGAATGGCGAACCCACAACACATCATTTCTTTAATTGCATCTTAGTTACGATTAACATTCTAGGAACATTATTGTGCAAGTATAGTTTTCTCCTTTCTCCATCTACAAAATCTTAAGTTCATTCCATTTTTAATTTATAGTTCAACCAATTTAGGTTGGCTTCCTTTATGCATCATGGAAATTTCCATAACTTACTGGCTTATTTGGCACAATTCAAATCACATATACAGCACTTAATTATCTTGTTCTTATGTTAAGAATATGCTTCTCAAACATTTATTTAATGTTTAAAATTTACCCTTGCTACACAAGTGAATCTAACGTGATGTCAAGGTGAAATCTTGGGATTAAGGAAGACATAGATTCGAGATAGCTTTTTCCCCAAGAACATCCATTGATCACAGAATAGTTATTTCACTACCATAGTTGTTAAAGTTCAATAACTTATGGAATTCCATTTATATTTATATATCTTTTGTTTTCTCAAAGTTTGGTCACACCAAGGTAATTTATATTCTTTGCGATGCATGAAAAAGTTTAAATAAGTTATAAGGACTCCAAGAGTGACCTTAATCCTAAACTCCAATCTCGATTCTCATCTTATATGATATGTTCTTACATCGCACTATGGTCTTGTTATTAGCATTGTTTTGTAACAGGAGTTACAGAAGTATTTGTCTAACATCTTGAAGAGATACATAATTGGAAGAATTGTAACTATATAGGAACCACAAGTGACACCTCCTAATCAACTGAGGTTTGGTTTATTCCAATATGCACCTAATGATTTACGCCTCAACTATATATGATTTTAAGGCAAGTAGACATATTTATACTAAACCACCTTCAAGAAGATACCAAGATGTTATTTTGATAGAAACCAAGGTAGCACCGCTTAGTCGTTCCTTCGAACAAGGACTCATAAGGTGACTTCCAAAGTGGTCTTCGCCACTCAACCTGGTATCGGACCTGAAGAGAGGGAATTCTCCTCATGATTACCAAAACTAGAAGGAAACCGCATACTCTGGATAAATTTGGACCATGACATTCCTAAAATATGGGTTCACGACCATGTCGCTAAACATAATGACTATGACAGTAAACTCCAACTAGGGGTTTTATTTACCTAACCTAGAGTGTTCCATCGAGTGTAAAGCTTAAGTTCATTCTACGTCTTAAATTTCTTATATGGTAAAAAGGATCACACATGCAGGCAGTTATGCACGAATATTTTATTAAGGTTGAGTGTTTCCATTAAAACTCTTTATTATGTTTGCAAGGTAAGAAGATAACCCAGTAATTAATTTAATCATTTATTGAATACTGAGAAAGTACTACAATATATTAACTTCAATTTCAATTTACTATATATAAATCAAACCCTTTTGACATACACAACTAAGAATCAAATTGAACCTAGGTGATTAGATGCACATTTCCTAAGTTATCCCTAAAACTAGCATCTCATGCATATTAACAAATTTCAATTATAAATTTTCGTCAGAATAAGAGACTACATTAGACGCTTATTCATTTTACAATGACCTATAAAAATTACAATAATAATAATTAAATTACACATCACCTTTTTTTTCGTCGTCATTCTTCCATCCTGCAAAACCCACGTGAGCATGATATCATCGATAATTCGCTGGCATGGCATCCACCCTAACCTAACATAAGTATCATTTTTCAGTTTCCCATTTACATCTGACAATAATTACAATTTGCAATCGAAATAAAAAGGTCTAGAAACATGTATTCATTGCATTTCATTTTTCTTCATTTTGTAACCCAGGAGAGAGAAAGAGAGGGAGAGAGAGAGAGCACCATTTTGTCAAAAGTTTTATTTCACACAACAGATACACTAAAGGGTTTTAAATAGTTATTTTCATGTGTTAAAAGTTTCCAGGGTGGTTTGGCAACCCTACAAGGGTCTGCAGACTTTCTATTTTTCCATTTTCTTACTAGCTACAAAAACGTACAAAACGGGCTCAGAGGCTAAGAAACCGCTTCCAAAAGTTATCTTCTGATGAGAATGCACACCACGATCAACTTTCTACGTGTCCCCAGATATACCAAGAGTTCATAAAGAATCGATGTAAATTGAAAAAGAGTGAACGATTTACGTTTGACGGCTAATTTTTCGAGGCTACTGATCATAGTTCACCTAGTTGTAAAATGAAAAAAGTTAGCTCGAGGGCCAAGAAAACCGTGTCCATAACTGACATTAGATGGAGAAGCATGCAACAAGACATCTCCTACTAGTTCCCCTATATAAGGATAATTCATCAAAGTTGACGGGACTGAGAACTAGTAAACCATTTTCAAATGGCGACAAATTTTCTGGAGCAACAAGACGAAATTGGTCCAGTTTGACCTCATCAAACTGCGATCGGAGGCCTACAAAATGGCTTCGCCAAACTATCCCGAAAAGTGCTCTTTCCTAAACTGAATGTTCCATGTATTTTTCTAGTATAAACGCTAGAGGTTTGCGAAGACGGGACGTGATTTCTCCATCCAGGTTTCAAATGGTGGTTCAAAACGAAAGCCAACTTTCTAGATTTAATAGCTTTCTATTGTTGTAAACTAGTGTAACAGGGCTCCTATAAGAGCGTCAAAAGGATGTCATATGTTCATTTCGGGTCAAACCAAAGGTCAAGGTGACTCCTCGTATACCAAGGTACGTGAATGAAACTTCACATCTTGTTTCCAAAGATACGAAGGGTACTTAGCGAGTCTCCGAAAAATGCAAAATTTGACTATTTAAAACAAGGAGAAGGTCAACTTTATCAATGGGGAGTCAAATTCATCTGGTTAATAAAACAATATTGGAGCGATCAAGAAGGGTAAGAGTTTTCTAAATCATCTCGAAGTGAGGGTGATAGTTCATGGTTTAAAGTAGACAAGTTATAAAGACGTCGTGAGTTACAACACGACAATTTATTGTTTTGCAATGAGTTGAAGGGACATTTAACTGTATTAAAAATCCTAATAATTTAAAATTTTATTTAGTTGCAAAATAGAACTAAAACATGAGAGTTATGAGAGGTAAGGGAAGAAGAACCATGCCTAGAAATGATGAGAAAAACGGTACAAGGGGCTCCAAGCAGTTTACACTCGCGATCCGTCGAGACCACCATTGTTGCCATCCGATGCCAGGTAGTCACGTGAAAACCAAGCCATTCGTTTTGCACCCATGTCTCATCGAAAAGAACCATTTCGTGTTTTCAAGAAGTCATCCCGATCCCAGAGACCACATTTTCTATGTCAACAGATCACACACCTTTTCAACAAAATCCATTTTTGTGCATACGAATACTCTGAGGAACGAATTTCAAATACAATGCATAGGAAGCATTAATTAATGGTTCTAACAGAATAGTCTAGAAGCTTGCACTTGGAAGAGGTGAGGAAATAATTCTTGGCATGATTCTACAAGAGGCACTCATGCCATCGAAGTATTTACAACCCTCATGCACTGAACCTGCATGGTGAAAGCTAATTAAACCAAAAATGAAGCTTACAAGGTCAGGGTATGTTCCATAAGACCACATCTCTTGAGGCATTCTGCCAAACAGATCACAGCCTTTTCTACACATCCATTTTGTGCATATGCTACCATCATGGCATTCCATGAGACAACATTTCTTTGAGGCATTCTATCAAACAGTTCAACGCCTTTTAATAGACCCATTTTTTTACATATCCTGCTATCATTACAGTCCCTGGAACTACATTTCTTCCATGCATTTAGTCGAACAGTTCGCATGCTTCCATGTTTTACATATGTATCTACTAGGGCACTTACGACTGCAACATCTGACAAAGTTCCTCTGCCTTTTTTTTGCTTTGATGGGAGCCCACATAGGTCTGGGGACGGGACGGCAGGATCTTCGACAATGTGATAAAATAATCGAAAAAATCCTACTCCATTTTTGATGGGCGTCCATACTTTTCCCTAAAGCATGGCGACTACAACAACTATCAAAACCCTCTCTTTCCATTCTGCGCTGATGGAAAATCCACGCTGGATAGTTTGGTGCAAGCTGGGAGGATGCTAAAAAGGGTTATGGAGTCTGGCTTTACACGAATCCACTGCATTTGCTTGAAAGCTTCCAAGGCCTCTTCAACAAACTCATATTGTGCAGATCCCTGCACCCCCAAACCAGCCGCCCAACACAATGCAGCTTGCGTTTTCAAAATGAGGGAAGGATTTTTCCCTAATCCACCCCTTTTACGGGATTTCATTTATTTATTTTTAATTCCTTTTAAATTTATTTATCTATTTCTTTTTGTTTGTTTTAATCTAAAAACGTCATAAAACCCTAAAACGAAGTAGACAAATAAATAAAATATAACTTAAAGTCAATCCATTACCAGAGATAAAATTTTGACACAAAAGCGACTGATCGAAGTCAGCGATATGAGTTATAATAGTATTATAAACATTATTTTAATGATTTTATGGCTTAATAATGATAATAATTATTAATCCTATTAATGGCGATGACCAGGTAACTCGACGAACCAAGAACCAAATTTTCCTTTAACCGGATAGTTGTCCATGACGCTACGAGGTCCACAGTTTGGGGTGTCGACAATGACCCAAAGGCAAGAAGGAGAGGGAAGGTGAAAAATCTTCACCGCAACCTGGACAAGGTCAACAATGGTCAACGAAAGCACACGCACACCAGTCTCCCAGGCTTAGCAACAAGGTCGTCATGTCAGGGACTAGGGAACATCGAACGGGGGCATTACAACATCACGAAAGTTGTGCCCCTTTTAATCTTTGGCGCTGAAATTATCATGTTAACATCATAAAATGTGTGCTTAAGGTGCTGGAAATGTTGTGTCAATGTCCATAAAATTACGCTAAGGCACATTTTCACTCGTGTCGATGTTTCAAAAGTGCACCAAAAGAAGTTGGTGAGATAATAAATGCCAGCTTTTCCTATAAATAGCGCCGACACTTATCATTTTCATGAATTGAAAATTGTGAAAAGTATTTTCTCGCGTCTGTCGCCTATCCTTGTCGCCCTCACATGCCGTTTTTCAAGTTTGTGGATCCCATGTCATCCTTCATCTTTTATAAATCTGGGTAAGTGGCTCCCTCTCTGTTGTTCTTTTTGTCTTGTTTGTATTAGGTATTAGGGTTGTTATAAAGATAAAATTTAATGAAACATGCCGACAACTGTAAACAAGAGATGAAGCCATTTTCTCTCTTCTTCCGTATTTGCAAACTGGGAGACCCATGCCGCCTCGAAGAAACCAAAAACTCATCTTTTCCTACCTGTTGCCTTGCCAAATCAAACCCTCTCTTTACCATCTGAGATATCCAAAAAGAGAGAAAGAAAATAAGCCAAGCTATTAAAACTAATTAAAAGCATGGCACATTGTCCTTCCTTGCAACATATTTTGAAATTGTGCCTTGGTGCACTTTACCTTCTTGAAAGATAATCTAAACCCGCATCCAATTTGAAAGAGCACTTAGCAGCTTTTTCCTAAGGCACGTGCGCCACAGGCAACATTAACATTGGATGTTGTGTACTGTCAAATCCACTCCATGCATTTTTCCCTGGTGAACTATTTCTTCTTACAACATCTCTCAAATTTTCACCTTGGTGCACTTTAAACCCATGCAACACATATTTCTTCAAAGACCAAATCAAAGCGGTTTTTCCTTAAGGCACATGTGCAATTCCCTTAACGTCAACATGACATGTTGCATATTGTAAACCCGCACCCTACACTTTACCCTTTGGCGCTAAATTTTTTCATGCAACACCTCTCAAAATTGTGCCCTTTCTAACCCCCGACACACCTTTTTTCATGTCGACATCTTCAAAAGTGTGCCCAATAAGTTTAAGACTCTGCAACATTTGTGAACTCCGTGCCTTGCGCCCTAAGCTTTATAATTGCTTGTTCTTCATTTTGCAAGATTTCATTATGAATAACATGACAGTTGACATGGCTCTTCTGTGTTGGACCTCCTTGATCCTTCTTGTAGAACAACAACAGCCATCCTTGATCTCACACATGTCTTCATCAAGCAAGAAACCAACAAAGTCTAAAGCTAAAGTTAAACAAATGTAACAAGAGATGAAGTACAAATATCGTAAAGTCGGGATGCCGACTATATGCAGAGTGTAGCCTCGACATTAGAGAGACTCCAAGCTAGGTCATATTGACATGGATGAATTTTGGGCAAGAACCAACCAGGCAAGCAGTGGCCCGTGGATGAACAAACTAGTGGGAAGTGGATTGCACTTTGCAGCAGGCTGCCAATAAGTGCCGTGAATAACGAATTCATCATGTTGGTTACCCCTCGCTATAACAAAACACTAGATGTGTCAAAGAAAAGAGTGAAATATAATCATTGACCTCACACCGCCACTTTGAATCGACTCCGGCATTCCTCATTGTAGGCAATATGTAGAAATAAGTCTAGAAGACTGCAAGAAGGCCTGGGACGACAATGAGGATAAATACATGCAGATGATGAACAAGCTTTATCTAAAGAATAAGAAGCCGGTGAGCAGATGGCCACAAACCATCCACCGTAGTGACTTCAATGAGGATTTGAGTGATACAATCACCTTCTTAAATAGAGTATTTGGGCTCCTTGATGCCCATTATTTACACAAATGGATGCTGAGGTATTTGGAGACCATGAGCAAGAATGCGCCTGATCAATGTTTTGGTTGGGGTGAAATCATTAGTGACACCATCTCCCAGTAGCTTCAACAAGTCCTAACAACTGGGAAGTTCTACATGAATTCCTACGTTGTATATGTTGCAACATTAGCAAGAGATTTTGCAGGGTTAGCTCGTAATGGGGTATGGCCCCAAGTCAAGATATATGAGTTCTACCCAAAGCTAAAGCTCGAGGCCAGCATCTCCCAGTTCTCCAAGATTAATGATTCCTTCTTCTATGAGGTAATATGCTTGCTGAGGCCGAACATGAGACACGGTTCGGACCAACCTGAGTGTGATTGCTGCCACAAAGAAATGGGGAGCATTGTTCACAAAATTCACCACATTCACATACCTCAAAGCTGTGAATTTTGAGGGCGAACCAAAAAAGATACCAAGGTATGCAGGGTCAAAGCTGATCCTCTTGGAGTTGTCAAGGCAATTGATCACTTACCATGAGAAGTGCATGAAGAGAAAGAAAGGAGGAATTCCATTCCCCCTTACAGTTGGCTGATACACCTGCACCACACTTGCCAAAGCACGGGAGATGTATGCTGAGCTTGAGTTGCTGAATCTAAAGCACAACTTCCCAGTAAGGCCGACCTTCGACTGCCGAAGTTGCCACCCAAAGGAAAAATTGATCCCATCCATGTTCCCGAGATCAAGGACATTTGGATCGACTCCGACACATGAGATAGACATCCGGTGAAAAGATCACTCCCGACTGGCTCTGGAGGAGATCATCCACTATGGTGTTGCTATTATCCCAAAGGGATTTCAAAAGACTGATTAAGAAATTGATTAGGTTTACCTTGACACGATGGTGACGATTGATTGGCCATTCACGGAGATCGATAGAGGCAAGGCGCCGAAAACCATTCAGAAAGGGTTAAGCCAAGTTGTAGCACACCGAACATTGGTGCAAATAGAATGGTCTCACCTACCTCAGAGTATATTTTACTACTTCTCCTTCAGGAAGAGCACCTCCAAGACCGGCCCAAGTGCTGAAAGGAAAAGGAAAGGACAAGGAGGGTGAATCAAGCAAACAGAAGAAGCTCCTGAAGGCCTTCCTTCTACTTCTGAGAAGCAAGTAGTCGACCTAGTGTCTCTAGGTAAAGAAGAAGAGACAACAAAAGTTTCAACAGATACATCCACTCAGGATGTTGTCACAACTACAACCACCGAGGTACCCAACGTCCCTTCTTCCATTTCTTCCCCTCCTCCTATCATTCAAGCATCTATTCCTATGGATGTGTCTTCTCCCCTTCCTTCCTCCCTTCCATCTCCCACCTCTTCCATCTTCTCCTCTCTCATGGATTTTTTTCCCAGTGTTCCCTCCATCCAATTGCAGATCCCTTCCATTTCGATGTCCTTTTCTTCTCCTGTAGTAACTTCAGGCCCCATAAGCAGCAGTCGCGTTGGACTCCTTGTTGATGCCACCACCAAGTGTTTCAACATACTTCCCTGAGGCCTCTATAGTTGCTTCCCCTTTCACTCCCATTTCTTCTTCTATTCCCTCTACTCCCACTCCCATAAGTCCTAGCTAGATTTCGACCATCCGAGCCAAAGATAAGAGAAAGGTTCCCATTGCACCCATGGACTTCTCTGTCATTCCGAAGAAGGGACCCAAGAAGTAGAAAGCCATAACTCACTTTTCAAAAAGCATTTCAGGGGAGAGAGTCATGGAGATTACATACCCGGACCCCACCAAGGAAAAGAAGGATCTGTCTCCCACAGACTTCACAGTGACTCAAGTCACAATGGGAACCTCATCTGAAAGCCTACAAGGAGAGGCCTTGTCTACTGTGGATGCTCTCTGCAAGAAGCTCCAAGAAGCAAAAGAGGAGAAGAGAATACTCAAGGAATGAAACAAACATCTCCTCCAAGCATTACAGTAAAATGAGAAATGCTCCCGTGATCGCCGCCAAACCTATCAAGTTCTCGGTCGAGGATAAAATAAATGAATATGCTAAGATTGGTGAACAAGGCACAACAATATCCTCCTGGATTGAGCGAATCCTCAGAGATAGTGAGGAAATGATTAGGAAATTCACAGTGCTCTACCAAGATATAGATCAAGCAAATAAGGAGCTACAAGGAGTAGTAGGTTCCCTCTCAGAGGAGTTGAATAACGCCAAGTTGTAACATGAAACATTCCAAGCAATGGCTAACTACTCAGCTAATGACCTATTGAAGGTCGGCATCATCGATCACTCGTGGGAACATAATAAAGCCCTTGTTGTATTAGATTACCAGGTTGATCAAATGGAATATATCCTGGAGAGGATAGATAAAATCAAGGATGAAGCCCTGGATGCACGATACAACATGGAGCAGACAATTACAAAGATGTCTCTAGGGATGCTCAGTGAATCGTACACCTTGAGGGAAGTAGATGATACATTCTAGTGCTTCAAGGCTATAGTCACTCAAGGTTTGGCACCAGAGGTCACTTTTGACCGAGAGTCAATCAATAACCTCTTGGCTTGCCGTGATTTCATTGGCTTCTTGATCGATGCATGCGAGGAGTTCGCTAGGTTACCTGACAAGCTCAAGAATGAGAAAGAAACTTGTGAAGTCATTGACGACCATTTCAAAGGTCTAGATCATGATCAACTCTAGGCAATGATCAACAATTTTATGGAATATCGAGCACAATGTCATATCGCTTCTCCTAATCAAAAGCAAGACACCAAGTTCAAGCAAAGGGATGATGAGGAGTAGTTTCTCCTCTTATGTATGCTTTGATCATTTTTGTAAAATATTTAAAAAGCTTGTTGGCATTTATGATGACCTCATCCATGTTGCACCATGGGATGTTGCCATCCAAAAACTTGCCAAAAGTCAACTTTTGACATTTTAGATATTTTGTAAATATCTTGTAAGATATTTTGTAAATAGTGGTTGGTTTGTTTTTGCCTTCTTTCCTCGTCTCCTTCTATAAATACTTGAATACTTGTTGTATTCAAAGGGGACATTTTTGTATGAAAAGAGAAGTGAGGAGAGAAATACTTTGTGCTTTCTTGTAACAGAAGAAGTATTAATACATATATTCAGACTTTGTGCTTAATGTGTGTGTTATTTACATCAGATCTTTCTTGAGTTAGATCTATGTTTTTATTCGTTGGATTCTTTCTTATTATTGTCATATGTTCATCAATATTGCTTTAATCGTTTATGCAAGTAAGTTTGGCTCTGCTTGCACTACTACCAGCCCAAAGCATAAACCTTCCGACCTTCTCGTCTTGGAATTAATTTCTTTTCTTCCTTCAGATATATCCTCCTCCGTTCCTTCCTTCCTACCTTTCTGTTCATTGTTAGAACTACCTCCACTGGGATGAGATCCCAAAACCCCATGAATTTAGAATAGTGTATATTTGCATAAATTCCTGCTTGATAGATTAGCAATAAACTAGTTTCACTTTGTTGTCTCAAAGAGGGGCTATGCCCTACACACTGTTGGCATGTTTCCCCATGACTTGCCTAACTAAAAGTTTTTCGGACCAATAATTTAGTGACTGATCTTCACTATTGGGTTTACTCAAAATGCTATAAGGATCGATCATGTGATACCAAAGGGTAATTTTTCTAGAAAAAAACCTTGAGTATCATTCAAGAACGAAACATATTGATTTCGAATGCCATTTTTAAGAGAAATAGTGGAGGATAATAAGATACTACTAAGTAAGGTGGATACAAAGGATAATGTTGTCAACTCTTTGAAAATTATGTGAGTGCCGAGAAATTTTATTGGTGCATAAAATCAATGGGCTTGAATGCCCCGAGCTACTAATTATATGACAATGTATCCTCCCTTTTCAAAGTATTCAACAAGTGGGAGAATGTTATAATATGTTGTATATTTTTATATCGTAAACCTCTACCATGAGTCGTAAAGAGGGTCTAGGGATGACCCGAATGGGGGTTTGGGGCTAGCCTTCGAGAATTTTTGGGATCCCAATTTTCTTAGGAGTATAGATATGTAATTTTTTATCTATACATGTATATGAATGGTGTCATAACCCATGACTTATGGGGTAATCAGTAATGGGTTGTTTTTTAGCCCATGGTTTTTATACCCATTGTATTATAAAACCACTTTGATGGTTTCCTATTGATGTGCTTACATATATATCTGGACATGTAGTAGGGTAGAGCAGAACTTGGAAGTACATTATTGTATTGTAAATAGTTAAGTTAATGCAATAAGAGAGAGAAGTTATTGACTGGGTTTTTTCTGAAAGGGTTTCCCAGGATAAATCTTGTGTATGTCATTTTTGTTTCTTTGTTTATCTTGAACATTCTATTAAGTATAGATTATCATCTATTTATTTATTGGATTGATTCTCTTCAATTTACTCATGCATAAAATGTTATTGTAAATGATGCTAGTGTTCCTTCTCTCTCTTTGCAACATGATGTCTTAGCTACTTGTGAACAAAATGTTATTACAAATGATGTATGTATTTCTACTATTACTTTTCAAAAGGATATTTTACATAATGGTGAACATAATGATGTTTGTATTTATTCTTATTCCCATGCTAAGGAATTTGTCGATAAGGGTGTCTAAGATTCCATTCCTTCTAGATCTTCTCATAGTCCTCCTAGTGCCAATGCAACTTCTCCACTAGCTGACCCAAAGATCCAATTCCAACCCAATAGTGTCCCCATGGCTACATATAATGGAAATATGTAACCACTCAATGAACCTCTTACTACCTATGTTATTTCTCCATAAGAAGTCCTTTCTCTAATGCATGTTGTAGGTGACTTACAAAATCAAGTTCATGTTTAATTCCACTAAAATTTATGTACTTTTCTATGGTATGTTGGCTAATACATGTATACATGGTGTTACTCATGATAATTTTACACATGCTACTTTGTACACACCTTGGTATGTTTTTATTTCTTCTAATGCTTCTATATCACCTCTTATACTTGTGGTTGGCCTTTTGTCTCTCCCTCTTCATGTGGTTTCTACAGGATACCCTCATTGCATTGAGTATATTGCACATTTATTCTATCATCACATTCCTCCTGATAACACACTAGTTCTTTATTCATATATGAATCAACCTTTTGTCGCTATAGGGGTTTCTCCTTATTTTCCTAATCACCCGACATCTAAGTCACAATGGCTTCTTATGGATCTAGTACACTTTACTCTCCTCCCAAATTTTTATGGCATACACATTTCAGTCACATTCTCTGGCAGAACTAAGGCCAGTGGCCTCCATCTCCCTAGAAAACTTATCAACCTCCTCAATAGGTTCTCATCAGATAGTTTATACGCTACTTACACCCTTGACTCGACATCTAGTTCCCCTCTTTTTCCAATGAAACACTATATTTAAAGGTCCAACTTGACTATTGAGGGAGAATTTACATACCTAAACCTCACTTTAAACACACATAAGGGGGAAAATTACTTCCAATATCTAGTTACATCATCTATATTCACAAAAATACTAAACATATAAATATTTCCTGGGCATTCTTAGATCACCCTTCCTTCTCTCTCAAGAATATGTTATCATATATGCCCTCGGGGGCCTAAAAATACCAAAACATCAACATATGTCTCAAAATACAAAAACTCAAATATATGTAAACACCCAAAATATTTTCTTCACTCTTGTTTGGTTGTTTATATTGCATGCTTATATTAGTCATGTTGCACATTACTTATCATGTTAGATTGATACATAATATGATATATTCCTTTTCTATACATACATGTATTCATGTGGTACATTGATTTGAATGTAGGCTACACACAAGTTATTACATGATGCAGATGCTCAAACTACTCTTTACTAGTTCTTCCATAGCTACTGGGGGAATCCATTTTACACTTTCTCACATACAAGTGATATTCTTCCAATATTTACTACTTTACTTTCTCTTACCTCATTTACTACTTTATTAATTGTGTCATAATATTTATTACTCTAATATTCTAATGGGTGCTTCATGTGTAGTATTTGTATTACACGTTACTTTCAAATATGGATAATCTTTCATTCCATTAATTGTTTCTTGTTGCATATGTTTGTGATGCGGTTTCACTTGTTTACGTTAAAGTTATGCCGTATGTTACTTATTTGCTACTACTTTTTTATTGGCCTTGATTTCATTTAATGGTTTGTGACATCCCTG
This sequence comes from Taxus wallichiana var. yunnanensis, assembly GCA_018340775.1. Lineage (NCBI taxonomy): Eukaryota > Viridiplantae > Streptophyta > Pinopsida > Cupressales > Taxaceae > Taxus > Taxus wallichiana. Next base: position 877,300,154 of record CM031242.1, read on the forward strand.
ATTGGTGTCCCATGTATGCTTCATATTTCATTCTCTTGTTCATTATGTGGTTCTATCTGTGTACCCTTGCATTATTTACTTACATCTACCTGCATTGTTTCTCTATTATTTTCTACTAATACTTTGCTAGATTTTATACTATATTACTATGTATGCACCATGGTATACACCATGTGTATTCCTCTTTCCACTTGTAGGAATCCTACAACATATGTGCACATTAACTATATGTCCTCTTGTTTGGATCACACTCACATTGCTCTATTTCACAAACCCTAAATGTGGGGAAAACATCGGTGATATTTCACCCTCACAATAAGTACAAAATAAGAAATGTAATGACAAAAACATAATCATATAGTGCAGAGCTAAAAAAATGGCTTAGAAAAAAACTTGGATTAGAAAAAGAAAGGGACCAAACCATACATAAAAGACCATAGTAGTCATACGCTATGGTCCATTCCATACGATTATGTCCTCGGGGAAAATTTAACATTTTCTCAGTTGGTATAGTTTCTCAATGAAAATTATAGGCTATTTATTTAGTTTTAGTGACATAATGCATGGTATAGTTCATATTATAGTGGCACCAATGATACTTACAAACTAGCATTACCTTGGTACATTGTGTCATCTTTTATAAATCAATTGAGTTTGAGTCCATCTCGCAACGATGTTTATCCATGGGTCTTGGGAAGTATCAAGGTGAAGGTTATCCTCATAGGATTGAATTTCCATTGCTCATATTTTAGTGAAGGGATGTAGAGAAACTAGAATAATACTCAAACAATTATCTTCACCATGCAGGGTGCATTTCCACTTCTTTCTATTCTCCCCGACAAAATCCTCTTGGGGATTGATCAGCCCCAATTCCTTTCAATCAGATCCAACACAAAATTTGGAAAATATCCTTGGTAACGGTAGTGAGATTACTCTCTCCCTCTCTCTCACAAAATAATTAGGTGTACTCTCTCCTTGGTTTTGCTTTTCTATTTACATATAGCTATTTTCACACTCGGTTTCAAAATTTTCAAGTTAAAGTTCAATTTCCTATACTATGGACATCAATAAACTTTTCTCTACGCTTACTCATATTGGAAAAAATGCAATCTAACAAACACAAAGTCCTAACATAAGCACAAGGTTATCTAACTAAAGACAAAGTATCTCTACACATGAGGGTAACTTTTCCTTTAAGTACACAAATTTCAATTCCATATATAAAAGGGGGTAAAATGTAGACACTAATTTTCATAATTCATGTCTTACAACAACAAAAATTGTACAAAACTCTTGTAATAGACCAAAATTTCTCAATTTAGCCAATGATTTTATCCCTGGCCATATTGCATTCATTATAGCTTGCATATACAACCTATTTGTTTGCATAATGGTCATATTATTCCACCAAATTAGGCTATAGCCTCGCATATCACAATACCATCTTTCAAATTAATCGTATATAGATCTAGAAGCAGAGTGCCTATAATGGGTCATAATGCCTATATGCTATGGGGACCCATTTGGATATTTTGGTACCTTTCCCTCCAATGATAATTTTCTTGATTTGAATCTCTTTGGTACACTTCTAGTTGGCCTTTCTCGAGTTTTCCAGATCCATAATGCATATATGAGAAAGTTATTCATCTCCCATTTAAAAGGAGGGAAATTCATTCGATTTGGAACCTAACATCATATTGAAAAATACTAAGAACAATCACAAAAAAATATACTCCAAGGCTCCCTTGAGATTCCTATACATTGCATATTCTTTTCTGAAGTCATCCACTCAAGTCAACAAGTAAAAATCCATATTATCAAAACCAAGTCAAGATAAGGCAATGCCAAGGAAAATCACATTGTTACAAGGTCATGATTATCATTTTGGTTGCATACAATCTAGATATCACATGATAGGTGAGAATGACATGAAAGTTTGATCCCTCTTGAGTAGTGTGAATGTCAATGGTACGCGAGGGTGCCGACAACCCACGTAACATTTATTTTGCAGGACTCTTTTAACATATAATATTTTTAAGATCAAACCAATACACATTGAGTATCGCACAATATCGGAGGTCAAATTATCAAATAGGAGTAGATCAAGAAGCATTCGCAGAACAAAAATGTGTAGGACTTGAAAGTGTAGAGGGATGAAAGTGTACAAATAGGGCCAGAGCGGTGGTATGATTTGGGCCATACCATATGCCCCGGTCCAGAAGCTCCATAGAACATAGTTTCAAATGAATCTCAATTAGGTCATTTCAACCATTTCTAGTCATTAGGTCAACCCAAATTTATATAGAAACCAACATATCAACTAAGTCTTCTTTTCTCTCCTATTATTAGTTCTTTTCTTCATTTATTTATCATATCTATCATGTTTTATGTATTATCCTCATATTTTGCAATTAGCTTTGGAAATTAGTTGATTAGGATAATATTAAATCAGTTAATAAGCCCTTAAGTTTAACTAAATAGGTTAAATTAGTTCTCAAGTTCTTGCATGTTCCAATTTTGTTTGATTACATCAGTTAAAAAAATATTTCGTTATATATTACAAACATATTTTTCTATTCATCGTGGAATGATTGGAAATTCATGCATTTATGATAGTAAGTATTTGTAGTTTACACTTCATAGGAATTAAAGTGTTTAACACAACTTGAACACACGACTTTGGCAACATGTCGAGGTTGAAAAAAACTATTTTTTTTGAGCTATACATGTTATCAATTTTTTTGCATGTGAAAATGCATTATGGATAATGTCATATGAAAAAAAAAACATATTATGTTACTTGAATGATTGAGAAGGTTTTAATTCTATAGTTAAACCCCTTCACTATCATTAACTCATTTGATGACAATAATTCAATGATGAATGTAACTATGCATTATGAATATAATTTATTTGCATTAAAAATACACATTATAGTTATGTAAAGGTGTAAAGAAACACTATTTTTCATAGACAAAAATTTGGTTGGGATTGTTAGTAAGGGCTTCTTTTCAACATTATTTCATCTAGTATCTTATTATGCAATGTCAATCATTGGAACAACATACATTATGATGGTGGTGTTGAAGGTTTGATACAACCGTATGCAAAACTCGGGAAGTTTTATGTTCCCTACTCATTTTAGATCCTGGAGGGGGTTGACTCAATGCACAAGTTATGGGTATACAATTTTATAGATAACCAAGTGGTAGAAAAGTAGGCATGTAGCTTGTTGACACTTAATTTTTTATTGAGCTCATAGTTCCCATATTTTTGTAGTAATCCATCAAAAGGGTGATTTTAGTTGATAAGGATCACCTCAAAAAAATGTAAAAATATAAAGTAAGGTAGGGAAAAAAAGATAAGTTCTTGAAAAATCTCAAGGTTTATTATCTCAATATCACCACCGCATAATTCACATACTATACCTACATCAACTTAATCCTATCATTACACACGATTAAGATGAAAATGACAAGAAGTCTATGGATAATTATATCAATAAACATTCACTAGAAAATATTTACTATTTCGAGCATCCCTGCAAGAATATTGTTAGCATACATCCATCTCTAGAAAAGATTTGAAACAATATTAATTCATATTAAATAGTTTAAATTTCTTCTACACAATTCAACTTAATGTTATCAAGATCATGAAACAACATATAACATAATGAGTCACACAATCTATTAGAAAAAGTATCCAATTGCGCATGCACATCAACACCATGCTTAAGCAAAGTAGAACTAATTAAAATTATGATTACGCAAATATCTATTGCACATTCACATATTTTATGATAAAATTAAACCAAACAATGATCAATTAACAAAAAGTATCTAAGAAACTTTGTAAAACAATTGAAAAAAAGAAGTAGAAAAACACTCAATAAACAATCCTTGGAATATCAAAGCACTTTCTTTATCAAATTCTTCCTCTTTAGAGGGTACACAATGGATGTACTTATACAAAACTTCCATTGTCCCGGGATTTTAAAAATAACCAATAAAAAATGAATCAAACTATTCACGGGTGGCTTTTAAATGAAAAAATATAAATATTTCATGCAATAAGAGTGTACTTCCTATTTTTAAGATTACAAAATTCTTAAGATTAAATCCTAAAAATAGGAAATTTGTTGTTTGTTCAAGCTCTACTTTGAGCTTCAAGAATTATATCTCATTATCATACATGTGTGTTTGAATTAGTAACTTAGTGTGCTAGTTTGCATAAATAAAGTGGTGTGTTACACAAAAAGAGTGATTTATTTATTTATTAAAAATATACTAGTATTCTACACTCAAAATCCTTCATTTTGTATATTTACACTATTGTAAAATTCTAAACCAATGTATCACTTATCATCACTCAAACTTGCATAAACTCTCATTTTTAAAGAAAATGCATGTCACTTCTCTATATAAAAGCGGGCCACATGTTTCTACTCTCACCCATTAACTACTTCTTCCTCCACTAATTCTTATAGGCCCATAAAGGGATTGGAGATAATGATCTCCTCTTGCTATGTTGTGAAGTTTTTAGGGATGGTATGATCTTCCTTCAACATAGTCGGTTGAAACTCTTCATGCAAACCTTCTTGAGTATTGATTACCTTTGTATTATTTGGGTAGTGTCTCTGAAAGTGACCATTCTCATGAAATGAATTAAATTTAAGTCCATGATTTTTTCATAGGCCATCTTTTATAAAAAGGTTATATCTCCCATTTTTAGACTGATAGCTTTTGGAATCCATTTTATGAGGCCCACTTCCACCATATCCTAAACAAAGAAGATTTTTTTATAGGTACAACTCATGTTTTTAGATCCCAATCGTATTTCCAATGGCCTAAATTAATCTTCATGCCACAAGTGCATGGGGAGAAAAGGGATCCGAACCCATGTCAAAAATTTACATAGTATTCCTTTAAGAGGGTAAAAATTAGGGTTCCAATTGTTTAAATAAAGACCACATGGACTAGAAAGTAGGACCGCTTATGAGAATCAGGTCCTTATTTTATTTTTGATAAAAATTAAACTATAAAACCCTCTTCCTAAAACAAGCTCCATAAACTTCTCTTCCCCTTCCTATGTGGCATCTTTTACATCCTCAAGATTGGTACAATATTCCTCATGCACAAATCCTTGATCTTGCATTTATGTTTCATTCCACACATCACCATTTCCTTTTCTTGAATAGCCTATGAAAATAGTAATCCTTTTGATTCCATGCATAAATATATCTTTACCATACATAGAAATTTTATGGTTATGATAGATTTTCCTTATCTCAAGAACATGTTGATATGATTCCTTTACAATTTGGATATACGCAATACTTAGTTATTCTTGGATACCAAACCTCAAAAGGTTAAGAAATTTGGTGACCTTCTCTTGGTAAAGATCATTATATCCAAATATAATAGTAATTTGTTAAATATCCTTAGCGTAATCCTTTACACTCAACTTCTTGTGACATAGATTATGTAATCTCTTGAATAAATCCATATAGTAGTCTCTAGGTATGAACTTTCTCTTTATTTTTATGAGGTCCCACTTAAAATTATTACACTTTCCTCTCCTTATACATTTTTAAAACATTCTTCCACCATAGTGTAACTTAATCCTTAATATTGGTATGTGTAATTGTTACCTTGTGAGGTCTTCAATCTCCTTAACTCATACTATTCATCCATGTTTGTGATCTAGTCAACCAACTCCTCAAGATCTAACTTCCTCAAGAAACATGGAACATCTAACTTTAGACATCGACCCATCTTAGAAATATTATGAAAATTCTTACTTATCTAACTTCTACAACTTCATCTTCACCTTCATTTTCATCATATTCACACTATGATTTATTCTTAGTGTCAATTTGATCATATCTACCACAACAAACCTTCAAAGTGGTATTCTCTAGCAATCTCCATCCAATTACACGCATTCCTTATCTCATTCAACACTTCATTGATAACTCCCACGATGAAAACATTTATAACACTTCCTCTCGCTAGATCTCCTTGGTGGCATATTGGATTATTCACAACAAACCCTAATGTTGCAAGTCTTGGTTAAAATACTACATAGGTCACACAACCACTAAATATCTCACACTCCCATACTTATAATCTAGGATATGGTACTTGACTAATGTAATCACAAGGATGAGGTTTCTAATGAAGGAAAACCTAACCAAATAGATATGGAAACCCCTTGAGGAACATGTAGGATGTTGTAATCATAAAAGAACTTCTACTATTAATAAAGTAAAAATATTATAGTGTTCCCGACTAGATTAAAAATTCATAGAGTTATGAAAAAATCTATCCTTAGTTTCCAATGGTCGTTTCACTCATATTACCACTTCTCTTTTCCCACTCTTTATTCGATCTCATCCGTTATCCTTTAATTCTCATGCTATCTCTCTCACTCTAACTTTTCTATATTTATCACTTATGATCTCCTTTCTAAGTCCCAACTAACTCCAGCCCTCATCTATGTCTCACCTTAATTACTCCGAGTCCTATGTCATTAGGAAAGATGACATTCTTTACTTGATTCTTACATTATCAAAGATCTTGCCATTTTTTTGTATATTCTTAAATACTCACATAATTAAACTTCAATTTAGATTTTTCAGGATGTGTCCATGTACTTTCTTCGCTTGTGACATGTAGGTAGTTACATTTTCATCTCCAAAGATCTTCAAAATACAAGATACAAACTAGAGTCCCTAAGCTTTTAAAATATTAATGTTCATCTGCGTAATCATTGTGTTCTCATTATTTTTTCCTCCCATGTATAATTTGCTTCTTATGTAGTTTCTTCAAACGCCCATTTTTGACCCCTTTTAGTTCCTTTCACCCATGTCTCGCACAAAGAACCATCCTTACTCATTTTTATTTACTGATTTTGTTACTTCTTACACATCGACCTTACATAATCCCTCTTCAACGTGTCTAGGATTTTGTGCTAACAAACATAGAACCTTAGTCATTTTATTGACCCTCAAAGATCTCCATCTCCTTTTGTGCATAATTTATTCCAATAATTGTACCTTTTTCAATTAGGCAATATATCAATCCTTGTGCCACATATGCCGTGCCTTAGCCAAAAGTGAAAAATTAAAAAGACTCGCAGCTTTTTGTGCACTAAATTCGAGTATTCAAAAGTTTGTATTTTTAGTGGATACAATATATCTTATTCACGATGCCTCTCCATCTCATTAACAATATAGGAGTGCTACTAATAAGGTTTCTTGGAGCACCGACTTATACCTGTGACATATACTTTACAATGGAAGTGTTATGTTTCTTTATATAGTAATGAGATTGATTGACTATATCTATTGGCATTACTCACTCTAGGCACATTTATTTACTAGTGATGAGCTTCTTCTTTTTTTTGCATGTTTTATTAATATTTAATATGTATGTCTCATGATTATGTTCATATTCACTTCAACCAAACAAAATCAAGTGCAAAATTAAAGAGATGTTAGTTGTTCACTTTGTTAGTTATGATATTCAAACATAGTTATGATTTTATTAGTGCATCCCATATTTATTATGATGTGGACTTAATGTAACAATTATATAGGAGTTGGTTATAACAGTATACATGCTACATTATTAGGGGCATATTAACTCGAGGCTCTAAGGGGATATATCATGTGGCTCTATGCCCATTTAGTGATAAAGAACCACTTCTATGACAATTTTTAGTAGCTTATACTTCATGACATGCTTTGTTATGGATAATTATCATGTTACTATTTCATTGAACATGACTGATTTTTATGTGATGATTGATTTTTATGATCTAAATGGATGGTCTATGTGTTTTGGTGTGATATTTACAATGTTTATAATGACGTATTGTTGTGTTTTTATAAAAAAACTTTGGGATGGGTCCTATTGTGTCATGTGTAGTCATTTTGCAGTATATGTTTTCATGCCATGTTGTGTATGTCGAAGGATCCTTCATTTCACTTCGCGTCATGGTACTCTTGTCACACTTATATGAAATTTATTGGCGTGTTCAAGATTGATTATCTAATTAAAATTCTAACTATATTCACATATGCTTATCTCTTGGACCAATACATGGTTTGTGTTTATGTTATGCATGTTGATTTTATCAACATTATGTTATTCATGCTTTATCTTTTTATTCATATATACTTGTTATAAACAATCTTGTTAACTAGCAATAACACCTTTAGTGCCATTAACAAGTCGATAGGCCCCTTTTTTTTTCAAATAATTATTACATTGTTTCCACATTAAATATTAAAAGTGAATATTGAATATTAAATATTTAATTAAGATAATTATTCTTTCAACCATAAATAACCAATACTAATATTTCAATATATTTTTTAAATGTAAAATATGTCAAGAGATATAGTTCACAAGCGCTTCTATTCCACTTATGTCACACATCTAAAATAGGCACCTCATGAACTATACCTCTCGGCATATTTTACATACCACATTTTGATTTATGTTTATATAAATCTATGTATGTAAAATATGTCGAGAGGTATAGTTCACGAGGTGCCTATTTTAGATGTGTGACATAAGTGGAATAGGCGCCTTGCGAACTATACCTCTCGACATTTTTACATACATTTATTTAATATAGGTATGCTAGTAGCATCCATGGGAGTTGCATTATACATAAAATGATACCAAAAATAAAGTCAAGAAAAGAAGGCGAGAATTTAGTTCGTGCATTGAATATTAAATATTTCATTAAGATCATTATTCTTTCAACCATACATAATCAATACTAATATTCCAATATAATTGTTTTAATGTTAAATGTTATTTGTTCTCCTATATCAATACCTATCATTCTTTTTGATATCAACCTTTTCATGATAGCCTTTTATAATTGGTGTCATGAAAACGCTAATAATTAAAAATGATAATCATTGTTATGGGAGAACATATAACATTTAAGATTAAACTTTTAGATTGAAATATTAGTATTAATTATTCATGGTTGAAAAAATAATAATCTTAATTATTTAAATTAAATATTAAATATTTACTTTTTAATATTCATGTTTTGTTATTTAATGTGGAAACAACAATAATTATTTGAAATTTCATTTAACATGTCTATCGACATATTAATGGCACGAAGGTGTTATTGTTAGTATTATTATTATTATTATCCTTTAATGGCCGATAATAATAATGATGACGATGATGATGATAACAATATTACTACTATTATTATTATGATAATAATAATAGTATTTATTACTATTAATAATATTTACATTATTATTAAAATTAAATAATTGATATTAATCTTAATATTATAAGTTTTTAGAATTTAATCACGGTAAATTTAAAATGTAAAATTTAATATTAAAATTAAAATTTTAAATATAGTATAAGTATAATAATAATTAGAACTACAATATACTTATAAACTTGAAATATAGAATTAAAGAAAGTTATAATACAGATTAAATTTGTAACTTTAATGAATTTAGGAAAAATAGATTAATCATTATAAATATTCAATTATAATAAATATTAAATTTTGAATATAATATTATTATAGTTATAATTATAACTATAATAACTATAATAATAATAATAATAATAATAAACATGATGATGATGATGATGATTATTATTATAGTTATATTACATTTGTAATTATTATAATTTAAATATTTATATAGAAATTATTAAATCACAATAAATTTATAATTAATAATAAATTATCAATTTTAAATATAATATAGTTACAATAGAAATTTGAATAATAATTATAATTATGAAAATTATCACATTTCAAATGAGCATATAAAATTTCACTTAATTGATGGTTTTTGGTGATATGGAACTTAGGGAGATGGAAAAATTAAGGAACTAGGAAAAGGTGGCGAAACGAAAAGTGGCATAGCCCAACATTTGGCTAAGGAGGACTCGAAGGTTAATGAAGGGGGTCGGTCGCGCAAGCCACATGTGGGTAGGCTAAAGGCGATTCGAGAAATTTAGAATCTAGTTCATGAGATTTTAAGAAAGGAGAGGTGATATTTGAACAATAACCGGAGGAAGGGATGGAGGTTTTGAAGAATTGAGCCTTAATCACTAAATTTCCAAGAAGATGGATTTCTATGGAGGTTATCATTAAGCACGCCAATGGGGAAGTGAGATTCAAGTTACATTTTTCTCAAGGGTTTCTTCTCGATCCTTTTACAAAGTGAAGAACATAAGAATGAAGCCTTACGGAGAATGGAATGCTTAATGGGGGAAGTGGGCATCTACCTTCAACCTTGGGTTCCTAAATTTGTTGCATGTTCAACTTCGTTGGGGGACACTCCAGTTTGGATTAAGATTTTTGCATTACCTTTGGATTATTGGAAACTTGAGATCCTTCCTAAAATTTGTAGTAAGGTAGGAAAAGTGTTAAGAATCAATCCTAGATCCTTGGATGGACTAATGAGATCCTTTTCTAGGGTATGTGTTTCACTGGATGTTTCAATGAAGCTTCCTCATTTTATCTCCATTAAATCCCCCTTGGGAGAATGGGTTCAAAGGGTTGATTATGAGAAAAAAATTATTAAGATGCTTTTAATGCAATCCGACATGTCATTTTCAATGGTAGTGTCCTGAAAGAAGATATCCCTTGATAAAGATAGATTGGCATAGTAAGAAGGAAGTATATCCCTTTCCTTCAGATCTAAGGTAGGTAATGAACCGAGGAGATCTTAAACCCCCAAAAATTTTTAGAGGATACACAAAATATGGTAAAGGATTTGTTTGAGTTGCTTTCTTTAATTAATGAAGGTATTCATTCGGGGGAAAGTAAAATCCATGGAAGAGCTTAATGAATGGTTGGAGCAAGGTAGGAAGTAGAAGAAGAATATGAAGAGGATATGTTCTCTAAAAAGGAAGTTCTGAAGACCTAGCGGATGACCCGGATCTTATATTAATTCCTAGAATTATGGATTCATCTCAAAATGGAATGAAAGATGTTAATTTAATCCTTTCGAAAAAGGGCCAAAATTCAAAACAAGAAGTGGCAAAAAGGAAGTGGAAATTAGTAATAAAAAGTATTGAATTTCTCAAATCCCAAAATTGGGAAGGTGAAAGTCCTTCCTAAGAAGCCATGAAAATCCTTTTCCGGAATGTTGGGGGCTTAATTGCCCCTAAAAAGTAGCACTTGGTCAAGCATTGCATTTTTTCTTGAGAAGTATGAGTGGTTCTTTTGTAAGAGACTAAAATGATAGAAAATGAATTAATGAATTGTTAGTCTAAAAGTTGGAGAGGTTAGTTGGGTGTGTTTAATGATTCTCAAGGGGTAGCAGGAGGTTTGAGTATTCTTTGGAAAGTTAATAAAACTCAAGTGGAGGTGGTGAAACAGAAACCTAATCAATAAATATGTCAAATAAATCCCTTTGGAGACCAAGAAGAATTCTTTCTTTTTAATGTACACGGGCCTACCGACATCATGAGAAAGAGGATTTTGTGGTAGGATCTTTAAGAGGAAATGGAGAATAGGAAAATATAATTTTATTATTATGGGTGGAGAATTTAATGATATCGTATCTCGCTAAGTAAGAAAAATTAGGAGGTCTTGTGAGAAATGCCCAATCACAATTGGATTTTAAATGATTAACTAAAATGTAAATAAATGTGTACTAGTTAATCTAAGCTATGAAAATCAGTAAATAAGTAAATAAATGCAACATATAAGTATGTAAATGATCCTAAGAACTAAGCATAGGAAATATAAACCCTAGTGTGTAAGAGAGAAGAAGAAATAACTCATTTAAATAGAAGATACTCGTGGACCGTGTCGCAGAGAGAGGTGACTGTGGAAACCGAAAGAAGGAACAATTATGCAAGAGCTCTCGAAAAGGATGGATCTCGGCTGATTCTCTAGACTTGGTGCCTAGAGAAAGACTAGGGCACCTACAGGTGCTTTGGTCTGCCGAATGGGTGCTCTGGTCTATGCAAAAGTTTCGGAACTAAGTTTCAAAGGTTCGGTAGATGGTCCAAAACCCTTACTATTTGTCGCATCAAGTCCATTGTATTGTGTCAGGTGTCATTGCTAATCCAAGATGAAAAAAGACCCGCAAAACCATAAACAAGTATCAATCCCTAAAAAAATAAAAATTCATATGATAGGTTTAGACTGACCTCAGCTTCCATAATGGTGGACTTACTAACTAAGCATTACACTACATTCTAGACCCAAATGTAGTTCTTTGTGTGTGTGTGAAACATGCCTTAGGTTCTCTTCTGTCAGTCACACTTTGTGATGTAGCGAGCTAACTATGTGTAGAAAAATGTAATAGAATGGTGCATGGAATAAAATAGAATCCTCCCCTATGCTTGTGTGATGCAGATATCCCAACCTTGTCCTAATTGTTAGAGCTATGTGGATGCAAATAATATCCAAATACTATAGATGGATGAAACTCTAGGTGGATGATAGCAATGAATAATGCTTGGTCCCTCATTATAGTCTCATAACTTCATATTTATAGGGTTATCTTTATCGATTTTGTAGTTAACCTCGAAATGGCCGACCACCAAAAAGATAAAGATCTCAAATGGCTAAAAATCCCAAAAAGTGGCGGGAAAGTTAAAAAGGATTAGGGCACCTGTTGGGACCAGGCGTCCATGGGCACCCCAAGTACCATCCCTGTATGCCCCAGCTTAAGGATAAAATGAAGGAAGATGGTAAAAACAAGATTGGGCATATATATGGTGGAGGTCAAGAATGGCAATGGAAATCAAATAAAAATGGCCAAGGGATAGGGGTTAATTAGTACTTTCTTCACTCAAAACCCTCTAAATAGTAGTATGAGACCGAGACTAAATATAACCCAAAGTGCGTGATTTTGTGTCTACATTTTCCCCACTTTATGTTGGTGAGCGAAAAGCTCGGTAACATAAATTAGATAGAGATGCATACCTGATAACCATGTAGATCAATGAAGAAAGTGTGCCAAGGACTAGAAAAAGCGTGGAATGACAAAAAGATGGAGCGTGGAAACTAAAGATGAAAAATGCACAAAAAAGTGATGAGAGTGAACCTAGGGTGGAAATGTGTGTGTTGATGCTGATGTGTGTAATGTACCCGCATTATTAGTATGCAAAGTGTCATTGCCACGCAAGTGTTGTTGTTGTAGTTTCCCCCATTTGACTGCTTGTTTCTCATATGACCGCACTGCAAGGAGAAAACAATCAAGTAGTCAAATATATATGTATATGTGTGTAAAAATGCAATGTAAAATACACATGTAAATGTAAAGTACACAAAATGAAAAATTGTAAATGGAACATGTGCACCTGATCCATGTCGAGAGAAAGAGTGTAGAAGGATATCTTGACTGTCGAGGTTTTTTGGGCGATCCGATGCCATAGGACGAAGAAGTATAGGGAGGAATTGCTCTATGTCCTCCAACCTTTAACTGCTTCCCTAACTGTGTGTGAAGAGATCTATGTACTGTCCCGGTTTTTGGGTGATTCGATGCGGTGGTATAAGAAGTATTGGGAGGAATTATATTGTATCCTCCAACCGATAACTGCTTCCCCAAATGCTAAGGACAACCATGTCTGTAAAATTTGTTGTGTACGGAGTTCGTAGGTTGGTCTCGAACTCACTGGCCGTATGTAACCCACAATGCCAAGGGTGGAAAGTGCACTGAACTAAACCGGTGTAAACGCATTGTGTAGACTATAAAAACCCAAATGATGCCCCCTTTTGGGGGCGTATGCATATGCATTCATTGATAGGTGAATGCGGCCCCAAAAGAAGACCAACTCGAATGAACTCGTAAATTGTGCTCTTGTGTAGGGAAGGGAATGCACTTATTAGAAACCAAGGCACACATAAACAAGAAGGCTAGCCAAAACAAGTGTAAGTAAAAAGGCATGCATGTAGAAGACAATGTGTAAGCTACACAAACAGTGTAAAATCTACGAAGCAATGTAGTGAAAACACACAAGAAGACAAGTAAGTCACAAAAAGCTAGTAAACACAGAAATCACTCACGATGTCATAAGAAATGTAAGGTCATCATGTCCACAGAGAACAAACAAACAAGTGTACACACCAAACATAGGGAAAATCCCGAAGACAAGAGAAAATAATAACATACAATGTAAAAAACAAGTATGGAAGTAAATATCCCTGCATAACAAATTTTGCACATGAAGCACCCATTAGCATGTTAGAAAGATAACAAGTATGTCAAAAGTGTGTATAAGATAGTAATGTAAAGTGATAAGTACCAAATGAAATAATAACACCTATGAGAAATGAATGTGGATGCCCCCAACAACCAGTGTAGGAAGGGTAGAAGGTGAGCATCCATGCCACGTGTAAGAGACATGTATTTGTGATCACAACTAGAAAAATATGTGAACGCACATGTGTGGATGATATGGATAAATGACATACAATTAATTCAACTAGCATGTGTAATAAAGTGACCATGAACAAGAAAATGTAAGCAAGAGTAAAAGGAACCATAATATGTAGTATGTTGTGGATGGATGGAATGGAATGTAAGATAGAATGATAGGAGCCACATGCCCCGAGTGAATGGAAATCTATGCAATGAGGTTCATTTTGTTTTACCCCTTAACCGTCAAGAATGAATCGTAAACGAGAGTGCGTCATCAGGAAACGGTTGAAGTATGTGTTGTGTTTAACACGCTGTGATGAATGTGTATATATATTGATGAGATGTGACCTAGAAATGATGTGCGTGAACTATATAGCTGAAGCATATATCATGACATTATGAATGTAGGAGTGATGATTTATCCTAAGCTTATATCACTACAAGATGAATAATAGGGGGTGGTGATTTAAGCTAAAGTGTATACCACTACTAGATGATAGAATAAGTGATGATTTATCCTAAAGCGTATGTCACTAACCTAGGAATGTCACATGATGAAAGGTAAAATGATGAAAGCGTGATACATGTAAGGTCCATTTGATTTTAAACCATCAACATTCAATTATGGACCAAGGAACTAAAGTGTGTCAGAGGGTAGTGAGTGTAGCACGTTAATGATAATAACATACTTAGAGGTGATGATGTAAGTAGTAAGTGCATGATTTTTGTGTCTACATTTTCCCCACTTTATGTTGGTGAATGAATATTTGGTAGCATAAAGTAGATAGGAAGAGCGTACCTTGTGGAGAGTCGAAGGGAGTTATAATCGATAACATGTCGAAATGAGGATTGTACTTGATATCATGCCAAATGGAGATTGTAGAATGTGTATCATGGAATCTAGAAGAGGATAAGGATCCTAAGGGTGACCTTGTGTATGTAGTAGAAATAAATGTATGCATTTTTCCTTGAATATTTCCTTTTCTAGAGCATCTTGTGCTTGAGATTACTTCTTGTTCCATTTTTTGTGTGTTTTTTTTTGGAGTAAGGTCAAACCTGCAAAAGAAGATAAGTGTAGTCAATGCTCATGATAAATGAAATTGAACTTTAACTTAGTAAATGTGAAAATAGAAATGTGTATTGAAAAACAAGTGAATCAAGGATAGAATACACACAATGTCATGAGAGAAGAGATATAATTGTTCTATGTATGTTTTTTTCCTTGGAGATGGTTGGAATAGTATTGAGGATTTAGGCATCTATCACCAAACTGAGGATTTAAGCATCTTGTCACTAAAAAATGAGGATTTAGGCATCCTTTTGCCAAGGGAAGAGTATTGGGAGAGTTGTAGGATTTTTCCCTCCAACCGTTAACACTTCCCCATGGATAAGTGCCACTACAGATGGTCACAAACCCAATAGAAACTAGTCATGGATGACACATCATTAGGCATATCATTTTCCTACATATGCCCTAGGTGTCATTCCTTATTTGATCCCTGAAAAATAGAGTAATTAGTTCCCTTTCTCAAAGTATGTAACTTTCCACTGATTTTTTTGTTGTTCTGATAGTAACATGTAAATGAGTATATTATTTTGGATTTTGAGAGAAACATCATCTTTGAAAACTTGTTGATCATGTATTGTACTTGTTTTTACCCCCTAAGATAAAACCACCTAGGTGGGACACTAGCACCCACCCCGCTCTTATTTGATTTGGGTGCTTTTGTTCCTGCATTGATTTTGGCCCAATTTGATTCTGAACCATTTTTTTTAGCTCTTGTTTATTCTAATTTTTTGTGTACCATTTTTGTGTCTAGTCTTTGAACTATTGAGAGGGTGAAATAATCACTGATGATTTCCCCCACTCATTTGGGGTGCATGAGATGAACCAAGGTGAGTGTGACCCAAATGAGGAAAGATGAAACTGATGTGCACATCTAAAATAGAACTCCTATAGGGGAATAGGGAATGTGCATGGTAATAACCATGGCACATGAAAAACAATGGAAAAGGCTAGCAAAAAGTGTTAGTCACAAACAAACATGGCATGATGTAATAGAAACTAGTCAAAACACACAGTAACATGAAAAAAGACACAACAAGTAGTAGTTGGTTGAATACATGGGACACCACTCAGGATGTCACAAGACACTCAAAGCCTTCAAGGATATATAGAATAAAAAAACACAATCAAGCATAGGGCATAGCCCACAAACAATGACAATCAAGACACAAGCATACATAACAAGATACAAGAAAATCAGATAACCATGGTTGGAAGTAGGCCTGTAAGACAAATGCTACACATGAAGCACATTAGCATGTTAGAAAAATTGATAGTATGCCACAATGTATACAACTAAAATAGGAATGAAAGTAGTAGATATTGTAATGATAGAACCTGAATATAGAGAAATAGAAAGGTAGATGCCCCCAAGAGCCTCAATGGGACTAGTAGAGAACAATTCAAAATCATCATACATCATGTGATAACATGTAAGTATCTTCATTCACCTCAAGAGTACCATGTGAATGTGCATGTGTGTATGGAAAAAGGATAGAGCATACTATGAATCAAAGTAACATGGTAAGCAATGTGCAACATAAAATAATATAAATAAGCAAAAGAATACATCCAATCAAGATCTAAGCTAGTATTTTTTTTGAATTTTTTTTTACAAATATTTGAAATGAAAATGAAATATGACTAGGAGAGGGAGAAAGGTTTCCCCTAGTGTATGTGTGTAAAGTGAGGTCCATGTAGGTAAATGTGCCCTCAACAAGTCATGTTTGAACCTAGAAACAAGAGTGTGTCATCGGGTAGAGTAGTTAGGGGGGGATATATGCCCCCAAGTGTGAATGCCATGGTGATCTATCCAATGAGGATAGGGGTGAGGGCCCACTATCTTGCTAGTGTGAAGGAGGTACACATGTGATCATGATCAAAGACTCTATGGCCATGAGGAAGTACATGTGGAGAAAGAGACACATGAAATGGGCCTATATGTGTCATGGGTAGTGTGTGTCCTAGGTGGAGACTATATCCTATGAGGTGGACTATGAGACCGATGTATCCATCATGAGTGAGAAGTAGAAGCCACATGTGGAGGAGATCTAGGTGTATGTGTAAAAGTAGCACTAGGAATAGTAAGAGCTCTAGATTCTAGAGGAGTATGTCAAATCCATGGGGCCATCATGAGGATATGTAGGAGTAGGTGCACTAGTGATAGAAGTAACTAAAAGTGTGTAGTAAAAATAATAGAGCCAATGATAAAGGATTCCATGGTGGGATGCCTTGAATAGTGATAATGTGATGCTCATGTATAAACTTAAGGCATAAGTGAACTATGGATGGCACAAATTTGGAAGCATCCCTAAGCCAAGGGAGTCCTAAGACCATGTCACAATGTAACTATAGATCCAACAATGAAAGGCATAGAGATAGTGAGGGCCCAATAGTGATAGGAAGAATGACATGCCCATGAGAAGTAGGTGATCTATGGGTCATATGAGATAATGGAAACCGATAGCTTGCAAGAAATATATTGAACATGCATTGCACTTGTAAGTAGGATGCACCATAACATTTTAATAACATGAGGACCAATAGAAGCATCAATGTGTAATCTATGTGATGAAAAAGAGGCATGAAAATCAACATCAAGTAAAAGAAATGATAGGTGAAGGAAGATCATAAATAGTACCAACAAGAAATCCAAGAGGATGATTGAAGATGAAGGAGGAGGAACAACATGATAAGCATGATTAAAGAGGATTCAAGAGCTGATTTTTCATGCTTAGGTAGTGGATCATTGAATATTTTAAGCTTTCCATTGTCATTAGTAGATTTAGAAATAGAAATAGTAGATTCAGGAAACTCAATGTCATGATTTTCAATCAGATCTTGGATTAAATGTCTAAGTTTGAAACACTTATCAAGTAGAATGGCCATTGCATCTATGATAATCACAATGTGCATTTTCATCAAATTTCTTTCCATGAGGCCTATTAGGATCTAGCTCAAGAGGGATGGAAGAGAAATTAGATTGCTTTCTAGGAGTTGAGGCAACAACATATGTGGTGGATATGGAAATCTAGTAAAAATGTGGCATGTAGGTTGAATTGGAGCTTTGTAGGTTGAGATATAACATTGAATAGTAGGCTTAGATTCACTAGGATTTCCCTTAAAGGAATATTTTCTTGGGAACTTGTTAGTAGATTGATCGGAAATATTAGCACCATATTTAAGTTTTCCCAAAGAAAGTAACTTGATTTCATGATTTTTCAAAGTATGACATAGATGATCAAAAGAGTGAAAAGATTCAAAGAGCACACATTCTTGCAAAGGAGGTAATAGGATTTGGATAAAAATATCTTGCAATTCAGATTCAGCCAAGACATTGTTCATTTTAGAAAGATTAGTCTTATAACACAAAACATAGTCACTAAGATGTTCATTAGTTCCTTGCCTCATTTTGGCCATTTGATGCATATGATATTTCATTCCAATATTCATATAAAAAGTGAGCTAAAAAATATTTTATAAAGGAGTAAAATATCTAATGGAGTGCAAAGGAAAATCATAAAACCATCATGCAAGGCATAGTCTTGTAAGCTCTAGGAAACAACTTGGTCAATAGTGTGTCATCACAAGCATAATCCAAGCATGCAACATGAAATGATCAAAGGTGCTCTTGGGGATCTCCATGGCCATAAAAGAGAGGAAACTTAGGTGAGGAAAAATTGGAAGGAAGTGGATAAGAAGAAACCTCGGGTGCAAGAGGACTATGAAGAAGAAGTGAAGAATCAAGAGATGGAGAAGAAGAGGAAGAGGCACTGTTGTAATTGATGAATTTGAGCTTGTAAATCATGATACAAAGACTCTAAGGCATGGGTTCTAAAGAAGTGCTAGGTTGGATATGGGAAATGAGAGGGAAGAAATATGAGTGTTAGGTGTGGAAATAGGAACATGGAATAGTGGATGCCCCCGCATTGGTGGGAGGGGAGGAGAGTGGAATAGTATGTGGTACGAACCATACCATAAGTGGGGATAATAGTGTAAATCATCAGAGACAGAGTGGATATAGAGATCCATTGGGATTCTTCATGAAAGTGTCAAAATAAAAGAGATCAAGGTTTTTAGGATGATCAACAAGGTATGTATTTAGGTCATTAAGATTTTTGGTGGTAAACTCATGAGAGGTGTTAGCCATGTATGATAGAAAACAAAAATGGGCATGAATAGATCTGATAAAGGGCATGTAAGGATCGGGTTCACCAAATGATTTAACAAATTAAATCTTAATAAGAGGACTGAGATCAAATGAATATAATAGTAATAAAAATATCTATCATGCAAAAAAACAAAAAGTGTACAATAATAGGAGATAAGAGTGACTTAGCTTGTATTCAAAGATTTGGATGATTTTGGGATGGAAAATGAGTGGAACAGGATGGATCTGGAATGAGATGTGCTTATCTAGAAAAATGGAATCTAAAACTCCTTGGACAGGACCACCTAGATGAGGACAAGACCACCTAGGCACTGTGTCTCGAACTAGGTGCTAGTGTCCCAAAAACAACTCTACTTTTGATCTTTTTAGGGTCTAAACTTGTCTTCTTCCTTTTCTCTTTGTCTCATCACTTCATTGTAGGGTTTTCTTGTACACTTGAACCTACAAAACAAACCCTAGCTACCTACACAAGGCTCAAGAAAACATTAGATGAAATAAATAATGCATATGCTTGAGTTAGACTAACCTCAGTGGTCACCCCAATGTGATTATCACCAAGTGTTGCACTACATTTTAGACTCTATGTAGTTCTAGTGTGTGTGTGTGATTGAATTGTGTCCCTTGAAGCTAGGTTTCCCTTGTGTCATTCACACCAAGATAGTGGGATACAACTACTTTTCCCCCAAGATGAATGTGTGAGATGGAATTTAGAAATATCCCCTCCTATGTAGTGAATAATGCAACCCAAATAGTCCTTGAATGTTTCTCTTTTTTCCCAAGTAGTAGATAGTAAGTAATAGCCCAAGTTTTCAACCCCTAATAATAATAGTGAGTAATGTATATATATGATTCCCTTGTTTGAATTTCATCATTAACAACCAAAAAAGGATGACCCAAAGTGATGGGTAGTAATTTAGAAAAGATAACAAATGATGTGGCATTTCAAATTTGAGAAAAGGAGGGAAAAGGACAAAAGCACCCAAAGGGGACAATAGCACTTCAACTGGGGCTCCTGTCCCTAATGGGTGGTAGTGTTTGGGATGCTCAAGAGGATAAAATAGAAAATATAGAGTTAGGTCACATGTTGTCCAATGTTCAAAAGTAAAGTGGACCATTCCAAAAAGTAAATGATAAGAGTATCAAAAGGATAAAGCAATGTAAAAGCAAAACAATACCTACCACCATAAAACAAGGTGAACAATCATCTACAAATCACAAAGTAGATAGAGGCTCTCAAAAACCAAGGCCTCAAAAGAGCATATTAACCTTGCTTTCAAGGAAGGGAACCCTTTACAATTGTGCCTAAATGCACATATATAGAAGAAGGAAGAGAGAAGGAGAAAAGAAGAGAGAAGAGAGAAGAAAAGAGAATTAGAATATGCTCCAAAATATCTCTCGGTCCCCATGTCTATCCTCTCAAAAATATCGAAGCCTTTAGAAGATGCTCCAACTGAAAACATTCGCCCAAAACCACTCCTTTTCATACTTTGTTTCTCATGATGATCCATAACAATGAAAGAACCCCTCACTCAATGCAGACCAACGAGCAAATACTTTTTTTGAGGATCAATTGCATGAGATCAAGAGAGTAAGGTGATTATCAGGGTTTCACTTGGTTGAAAAGATCATGATTTTACCTTTTAGACCACCATAGCAAGTCATATTCTACTTTAACAACTCATTCATGTGTCTTAACCGCAACTTGGTGAGTCATGGGGATATATCGAGCTAGAAGGCATCTTTTGGAACTAATTACAATGACCTAAAAACATCCTTAAGTGATCTGGGTGCTATAAAACTGAGAAAACCAACTAGAACCGCCTCAATCTTCTGTCATGGAGTTCTCGCTGATCCGTTTACCATATTCACTAAAACTATACTCAACATGTATCTCTCCTCGGGATCTTTCTATTGACACCACATGTAGGCGAAATGGAGCCATGAATTGAAAGATACAAGTCGTGTTGCCATGTGACATCCCCGAGCTCTAATTTGCGCTATGCCAAATTGTCAAACTTAAGCTCGTGAAGAGCTCTGTCAATGAATATTCGGCCTCATGGATTTTTTCCGTGTGTACCTTGTTTCTCACATTATTGGCTTGGGGCGTGTGGAACACACATGCAAAGGAGGAATCCTTTGAAGGGCACGCACGAGTCAATCTTTACCACTTGTCTTTCGTCGGTAACATGAAGGGGTAAAGCTCCTTAAGAGGCGAGGCCGCACCAATGTATGTCACATATCTTTAACTACACCCCATGTTAATCATCAGTCTCGTTCTAAGCTTGGGAGATGACCCTTAACCGTCGAGCAAGTCTACAAAAGCCCTATGTGCCAATCGGTGACACGTGTCCCCTCTGCCATATGTCGTGCATCGGTGGTTCGAAAGATGTCGAGATTTAACTTAAAGACCCGAGTATCTTTGTAGGGCTCGATGCATGCCACTTGGCACACATCAATGAAGTCAACAAAGACCACGCCATGTGATTAACTCCCTGAGTAACTCGAAGGAAGTGGGTAGGTCGATGGCTGCCACGTCTCTAAAGTTGACACTGTCATTCTCATGGCTAAGCTATTTGTGCGATGTTTAAGACACATGAATGTCTTTACTTTTTTTTACTAATGGCACTTGGCCTCCATTGGTGCTTTGAAATGTTTGGATGCCCAAGGCGAAACTTGAAGGCTCATAGGGCGCGGGAAGACCAATAGAGAACACTTTTAGCTTATTGGTGAGGGTAAGAAACTTTGAAAAGAGGCTAAGTCCCGGCAATTGCGTAGGTGCCATGTATCCTCTTTTAACTCAATTAAATTTGACGTGAACTTCAACATAAAATCAAAGGATTTGAACATTTTTGCCAATCTTGAGCTTAAAACTCAATGAAAATGACTAAGACTTTTTATTTCACCCATTTGAACTTAAGAGTTAGCTTGTGCAAGAAACATTAAAAAATTTAAACACAAAGGTGTCCCCAAAATCCCCTGTTCAATACCTTAGAAAGGCCTCCAAGTCCTTGCAATTAAAATCACTTGTCCAAAATAAAACAAGGAGCTTATTTTGATGACAAGCACCACTTGTAAAGTAAAAAAATTATATTCCCCATATGGTGTTATATAACAACGAATATGCTTTATGTATAAAGGATTGTCCTAAGTTCAAATTCTTAACCATGGTGGAAAGTCCATGATTTTAAAAACATGATTCAAAGTTCTTCATTCTATAAAAGAATACTTTATGGTTTATCTGTACAATCTTGACAAAAGTTTTTAATGGACTCGCCTCAATTTCTCTATCTCAAACAATTAAGGTGTTCTTTATATGCAAATATCTACTTAGACGACCATTAACTAGAAAATATACAACATACATTACAAAAGTGAAATGCTTAATGATGAACATCAAGGACATTTAAAGACCATCTTTCTAGGAAGTATCATCTAATTAAATCCTCCTTTCACCCATACAAAATGATTGACCTAAATAAAATAGAAAAACGGGAATGCCATTTCTTATTAAAAAGACACATAGGAATATCATTTCTAATTGATAAACAGATGGGAATACCATCTCTAATAAAACACATATACACTCTTGTTTCATCAATTTATATTTTTAAAAATGTACACTACATTTGTTTAATAGAAAAATGTATGAGAATACTATATCTAATAAAAATGCACACAACCTTCTTTCATCAAATATTTTTGAAAATGAGCACACTAAATTTCTATCCTTAGCCCATCTTCCATAACACCTATAGCTCTATCTTTAATTTTAGTTTTAAAAATGGAATCCACTTATTTAATTCACTTGTAACCAGTGATCCACTTATTTAACTTACTTGTAACCAGCCATAAAAAGATGCACTATTCAAACAACTTATATTTCTTTCCATGAAGACAGAAGAGGTGTTTCCGAGTTCATCCATGTAAAATCTTTTTCGAAGTACCGATCTCCGTAGACACCACTAGAGGAAACTATGGCTTCTAGTTCTTTCATCTCCTCATGTGTAAGCTTCACAGAAAAAGCACCGATGTTTTCTTCCAAATTCTTGAGTTTGGTTGTCCCTGGGATTGGGGCAACATCATTTCCTTGGTGCTGAACCCAAGCAAGTGCAAGTTGCCCTGAAGTGCACCCCTTGTTTGAAGCAATTCCACATAGCTTTTCAAATATAGCCACATTCCTTTCAAGGTTCTCTCTTCTAAACCTTGGCAAATTCTGCAAAAAGGAATACTTTCATGAAATCAGAGATCCCAATCATTGATATAAGAATGAAAAATCACAATTAAACACTAGATAAGGAAGTTCAAACTTCCTATTTGTGAAAATGAGTGCTTAACCAAAGGAGGAAACCAGCAGGATACCCACTTTCTTTGGTATTTGTTTGGAAAGTGGGTATTTATTTAAAGACATCCATGAAATTGCAAGAGACTTGTTACAATGTAAGACACCTAAAATTGGTGAAAATGGAACTTTTGACTTCGTGTTTGTGGATATAGAGCAATTTTATTGTTCAATAGTCATCAATTATAGGAACAAAATGGTAAGATTATAAATGATAATAGCAAAGCATCTACCAAAGAGCTTAGCTGCTAATACTGTCTGTAAATGCAAAGGAGAATAAATGGATGCAAATACCTTTCTAAAATCATTATCTGCTGGACTCTCAACAATCTTTTCTCCAGAACAGAAGAAACCCTGGCCTAAGGGGCAATATGGCACAATTCCAATACCAAGCTCCCTACAAGTAAAACTCAGTGTTTTCATTCAAAATAAGAGACAAATGGTAACATGGAAAATTCTAACCTCACATACCTGCAAGTTGGAATAATTTCTTCCTCTACATCCCTAGTCCACAAAGACCACTCTAATTGAGCTGCTGTAATAGGATGAACAGCATGTGCTCTCCGAATTGTTGATGCAGAAGCCTCAGAAAGTCCAATGTATTTTACTTTTCCTTCTTCAACAAGTTTCTTCAGTTCTCCAATCTGTAATAGACACAAGAATACATAATATCAAACTGGTACACAGTTATTGAAGACTACTATTAAGGCATAATATATAAATTAAAAATCAACGAAATGATTACCGAAGTATCAAACTTGCTAAGACGGGAAGAGGAAATATTGAAGATATAAATACGGTAAGAAATTTAATATTTCTGCATGAAAATGGAAGTCAAATATTTAAGGACAGCTTCCCACCTGAAATACATGAAGACAAGATACATGTAAGACTCCATCTATGGGCTACAAATCTACCCTTCCACCCATTCCAAGATACATGTAAGACTCCTATCAAATCTACCCTTACACCCATTCCAAGATACATGTAAGACTCCATCATATGGGAAGAAATTAAGAATTATGAGCATCACAAACCCAAGACTCCCTGCTGCTATGGGCAATGTCACTATTAGTGCTAACTGCCTATTAGTCCACAATGATGGTGGCAAGCATATGACTATGAGTCACACAATGAAAATACCTGCAATCATGGACCCATGCGATGGTAGATGTGATGGAAGGACCTTTCTCGGTTCTACAATTCATCTCTAAAGAGTGAGCATATACCTATGCAATCATAAGACTACATCTCTACTAGAAAAGGGGAAAAATGTGAGTGTTGCTTGGTAAAAGACCATATAAGTGAATCTTGCCAGTAGTACTTAAAAAGCCTTACTAAAGTTGGGTCACATGTTCAAGTCACACAGAGAGTTGGCTGCCCAATAAATAATTCACTTATGTACCCCAAAAAACATTGCCATAAGGGCACTACTGTAGTCTTGTAGATAATAGTTTCCTGTGAAAAGTGGATATCAGTTTTGATCAACTTCACCACATATTTGAAAAAGATCAAGAACACCACATGCGCTAATGCAGAGATTCACCAAATTAATATTTTGATGACTTGCCATTTGCATGACATGGCTACCAAAGTGTGAGAAAACTTTTTGTTGAAGCTTATCAAACTCTACAGCCATTCTATGTTGCAAGTATAAACTTTGATATGGGTTCCAAACATCCAAGTCCCTGCTCATGCCGGAAGGCTAAATCTAGCGACAGAGACACACTTTAAATGTTGATGAATCGACTATAAAAATCATCAAGATCACTCAACTACTAGTTGAAGCTCAAAAAGATGGCCTACAACTGAAGCAGGCCATCTCCAAAGTGTGAGAGAGGGACGCTGTTCCATTACCTGTTTATCAACAAGTACAACCATCTACAAAGGGGATGACTAAAGTTAAGCTGTAAGAAAAATATTTCAGCCCTATCCAAACTGAGGGCAAGGTGGAGCAGTAGCCCACAAGGTAAGGTTACTTAAGCTCTGGCAAGATGAAGGGGTTCTTTTTTTTTTTTTCCTTTCTTCCCTCCAAACTCGTAAGTGATGGGTAGTATTTGAGCCTCAAGTCTCATCGAGGTAGCAAATTTCATACAAAACGTTTTACACGCTGAACTTCAAACATGCTAAAAAAAAGAATGATCCGTAAAAAGTACGGTAAAGTACCAAAAACATACGATAAATGATCCCATTAAAAATACTTTGTTATTTTGGAAACCCAGCACAATATAGAAATTCAGAGCTACCCCAGAAAACATCTAAACACTTCCACCAACGAGATTAATGCTAGGCTTTTTGATATATTGAATTGAAAAAGGGGAAAAGTCAAAAATCCTTATTGAAGAAAGAAATGATTAAGCTAAAAGCATGGCCCTGCTCTTCAATGATGGAGGATGGCTGCAGCTTATTCCAAAATAGATTCAAGACAGTCAAATTTCCTTTAACACTGAATAGCCATAGGAATAATCAATTAATGAAGTAAATCCACTTGTTTAGATTCTAATTTCTAAAATAGCTGCCAGAAATGAGAAACCTGATTTGGAGTGGAGTTTTATGAGGTTTATCCTTGTTTAGGGTTTAAACATCATAAAAGCCACAGGAGTGGAACTTGAAATGCTAAAGACATACAGTGATTTCTATGGGGACTGTGGTATCAATGCGATGTTGATAATACAGATCAATGCAATCAACATCGAGTCTCTTCAAGCTCGCTTCACAGGCGGCACGAACATATGCAGGATCCCCACAAATCTGCATTCTTCCATCTACATATTTAATTCCAAACTTGGTAGCCAACTGTACTTTGTCTCTTATTCCTTTCAGTGCCTGGCAATCAAGTTTAAAAGTTGAAGTTAAAATCCTACCATACATCAGAATCCAACATGGATTAGGAGGGGAAAACAAAAAATAAACATTGAAGGAAGAATTGAATGCACCTTTCCAAGGAGAATTTCGTTGCTACGAGGACCATAAACATCAGAGGTGTCGAGGAAAGTAATGCCATTGGAGACTGCATGATGAATGAGAGGAATCATTTCTTCGTCAGATTTAGGAGGCCCATAAAAGGCAGACATGCCCATACAACCCAATCCCTGTGCAGATACTTCAAATCCCTCAGCACCCAACTTGATCCTTGGCACTGCCATTATTATTGTTATTCTGTTTTACAATATTGTTTTCTTTTGAAAGGTTGAGAGCCTGTGTGTATTTATAACACACAGTGAGACTGTAATGGTGAAAGGAGATACCCAGCCTACAGATTGCACCTGTGTATTATCTTATGATGATTTTCATTCGGATCCCTCGTAACAATGTTTTTCGAAAACAGTTCAAGTCAAGGTTACATTTGACAACCGTTTAGACGTTTTTTTATATTTAACTGTAAAACAAAACATTCTTGCACATATTTTATTAATAATACTTTTTTACATTTGTGAAAATGTAAATATTAAAAACTAACCATTACATGCAATAATATTTGACCGACACGTGGACGTCAAATATCAACTATTCCCACTAAAAACAATTCACAGAAGCCGACATATACTGTCTTAGAACGTGATTTCCCATGTCGATAATTTCTCATGATTTATTATTAAGGTCATCATTTATTATGTTTGATGGGCACACGAGCTTAAGTTATCATATTGTTTCTTACTCAAACACTATTTTCATAATCTACCTAGTGTTTGGTCTACTTATTGTTTTCCAAAAATATGGTTATATATAATTCTTGTTTGATATCATTATTTTATATGATTGTTATTATCCTGCCGAAGGCAAGGATATTGTCTTCACCTTAGCCATTAGTTATTTGCATTTTGTTCAATCATATTTTGCCATCTATATTTAAATGGGTTGAACTAAAGTTTGATGCTTTAATTTTTGTGTAGTGGCAGGATTTTATTGGTGATCCCCTTTATTTGGCACTGTAGAAGGGAAAAGTGGATGTCCTTGTGCCCATTGAATGCATTTACTGTTACTCATTTAATGCATTTTTAATTTGGATTTTGGTGCCATGGAGATAAAATGATGGAATCATTTCGTGTAGGAAAACCATCCAACAAAATATGTTCTTTGCAGGGATAAAATACACATCTCCAACATTTACGTCTGCTGTGGGCAATACACTTCCCGGAATGACATTTTTAATGGTTGTTTTGCTAAGGTATAGCTGGAGAGAGGAAATGAGAGGTTCTTTTAATGTAATTACAGTCCTCACACTTCTGTATATATTATTATTGATTGCAAATTTTTTCTGATATGGGTTCAGAATGGAGAAAGCTAGGATTAAAATTGTGGCAGGGGAATCAAAGATTTTGAGAACCATGATCTACACAAGTGGAGCCTTAGTTGTGACTTTGTACAAGGGTCCTGCCATACCCATGATTTGATCTCCTCCTGTTCATATGAAGCTCCATCCTCACCAACACCATAATCTCAACAAGGACTGGATCAAAGGTTCTATTCTACTAAGCACAAGCCAGATTGCACGTTGTACATGGATTATTTTTCAGGTTTTCGACTTAAACCTACCATAACGAGCTATATAATACCATATCTTACCGGTATGTCGGCGCAATATTCTACAAAGAGTACATAATTGAATTGTTGTTATGTACTTTTGTGTTTGCTTGAGCGTTAACTTCCGAGAAGTCAAGGCTGACACACCGATAAGTTACATTCAACATATATTTTTTTGGATCTGTAATGCTTACATATTAATATACCTGATTTGCAAGCAAAAATTACGAAGATATATCCAGCTCAAATGTCATTGGTAGCATTGATGTGTTTTTCTGCTTCACTGCAATCAGTTGTAATAGGCTTCATTTTTGAACGAAATCCTGCTACGTGTGCTTTGGGATGGAACCTTCAACTATTCACTATTATCTATACTGTTTGAATTTTATAGTTGATGCTTATAATCTTTTATGTCTACCTAAAAATGAGCTGCTCATTGTTAAGTTTTCTGATTTGTCTATTTGGGTTTTTTTTTTTTTATGTTTTAAGCAGGGAATAGTGATTTCAGGAGTTGTATACTGCTTGCAGATGTGCTCCCCTTTCTCCAGTACTAAAGTGGTCGGTGGTTTCTATGCTAGATGTACATTTCAAAACAAAAATTTGCTTTAGTTATTCTCAAAAAATTGAATTAATTTCTATGAAAATTGTGATTCCCAATTCCTTTAATACCATTGTATTTTTGTCAAAGAAAAACCCATGAAAAAACATTGGACTAGATATGTCCCTGGTATTTTTGTCAAAGAAAAACCCATGAAAAAACATTGGACTAGATATGTCCCTGGTATAGGCTAAAGGCCAAATTTAATTACTTTTACATGTCGTGGTTCAATTTTTTCTACTTTGTTTGTATAGCTCATTGGAGATGGTCCATTCTTAGCTAGCTGTACTTTTACATTTCCACTTACTTGATTTGGCCATTTGGAGCATAAGTATTTTTCTCTCTCTGTTTCTTTGTCATAAATTGTTTTCTTATGTACACCTCTAGGAAGGCCCAAGACATCATGGGTTTTGACCTGCTTTAATATTTGGGTTGTCCAGTAACATGTTGTGTAGACTAGCTACGGTCCTATCTCAGTCTTTGTATGTGGACATCAGGAAAAGCCAGCTCTCATCACTTATCCAGATGTTGCTTTGAATTGTAAGTGATTTTTACCTGGTCTCAACAGCCTGTAATTATCTCTCTCAAAATAGCTCTGCCATTCTTATTTGCAAAAGAAATAAGTTGAACACAAAATAATTCAGTCACTGACAATTCAAGTGCATTGTAATAGATATGTCCTGCTTCCAAGAAATGTCACTTTTGTCCTGAGGTTGCTTGTTGTTGTTCCATAATTTCTGTGTAGATCACATAGATGCACCAGGACATGAGGTCGGTGTTGAGGCTTTATCCTGCATTTTTTGTTGCATTCTAACTCATACTTATGCAATTCCAGGGTGTGCTACACGATGCATTATCTATTTTGTTTTCATTTTAAGTATTCTTGTAGTTAGGAGCTGCAGCCATTGTATCAAATGTTCCCGTACCTACAGTGGAAGACATGGCTGAGCGGGTTGCTGAAGTGCTAGATTACTTTGGGTAAAATTAGAAGCCACTATTAAATTGGAATGCAATGCTAATTACTTTAAAACAATCTCACAATTCAATGATAAGGCAGGGACTAGTCCCCTTGGACTCTTGTTTCAAAAACATTCACAAATATTTATACTAACACAAAATTTCTATGGATATAACATTACTTTGTAGGAAAACTCCACTCAATAGCAAATACTAATAACTACCTCATTAAAGCCCAATTGGGAAGTCCTTGAAGTCCTTTGATTTTTTTCGACAAATATTATTTTTACTTTTAACTTAAAAACTTGAAATTAGTAAGTCCTTTATTTTTTCCTACAATTATTATTACTTGTTTTGATTTTGGCAACTGGGTATTGGGTAAGTTATTGGGAAAATTCCTTGATTGTTTGGTACTCTACAGGGTAGTGGGTAGTGGGTAGTGCTATGCCTCGACTGTTTGGTAATCTACAGGCTATGGGCCTACAGTCTCGTTGTTTTATTTATTTTTATTTGATGCTAATATTAACAATAAGAGATTAGATTTGACGCCTGTCTCGGGCATTTTCAGTCATGTGAAACGCATTTTACAGTTTGTGTTTATTTAAAACTGTTTGGAGTGACCTTTAATGTTTTTTTGAAACTCGTAAATTGACATCCACAAAACTCTATGAGACGTCTACTTTGCTTACATTGATTTTCCACGCTAGAAAAAAGATACCCTCACATTGGTGGATTCTATTTTTGTAATTGTCATTTCTGCAACGTGTTAGTGAAGTCATTAGATGAACAAAGTTTTGGCGCTAGAACAAATCAAATCTGCAAAAGATATGAATTTCGGACAACAACATGACCGAAAATGCCTGGGACAACCATCAAATCTCATAGGTAAAACTTTTTAGAAACCGTAGATGATGACAGGCTGAAAATTTCATAAACCGTAAGTTTTATTAAGTGGTTTATATAAAAGTATAATATCTTTATATATATATATATATATATATATATATATATATATATGAACATAATCCAAATATCTATAAAAATTACTGGAATTTACAGCCACCTAAAAAAGTTGAAGCATCAGTGAATTTTGATTTGACGGGGACAAATAATTCGAAAATCCAGGTCTGGATGTGATTTCTTTGTAAGTCTTTTTTATCTCAATTCTAATTTCTCAACATGTCACCTCATATAGGCTACGGACTGCAAAACTTGTAGCCGTTTACAATTCACCCTCATATACGGCAAAATATTATATTGTTACTCATTTAATGCATTTTTAATCTATATTTTGGTGTGATGGAGATAACAAGTGCTAGTACGACGAATCCTCTCCAAATCTCGGTCTCTAAGGCTGGCAATTGCAAAGGCTAAGTTCTACGTTTCCCTCCTCCGTCACCATTATTCTTGGTGGTACTGGTGCGGAAAGAGACGGGACGAGTGCCACTGCCAATTGATATTGATTTGATTTGAAATGAAAGGAATTAATACTTATGGTGTAGGTGAAATCGAAAATGAAAGGGAGAAAGCAGAGGTGAGGGATGCAGGCCTACGTACCTAGTCCCTTAAATAAGTATTTGTGTTCGGATCAGGCTTCAACATTAAAACGAGGAGGGCCGCCATGCCTTCATTATTCATTGACTTAATCTATGACAAATTCCTCTTTTATTTGAATAAGTAGGTAGGTACCTACTATACTTTGCTTTTTCTGTATTTAGTAACTGTGTACGCACGCAGCTCAGGGTTTGGGCCGGGTATGGATGAGTGTTGTGGATCCATATTTGAGGTCGCACGGCTCTAAACTTTACATCTTCGGGAGCCACTCTCTGCAATTCCACTCCTTCAACAACGGTGACTTCTTTCGCTCTCGATCAATTTCGTTTCTTCAAAGTTGTCGTCATGGCTTTGAATAATGCGGCTTACTAAGCTTGCTATGATAGATCTCTGTCACAATATGTTGTCATCGTTCTGGGCAGGCTGGAAAATTTGGTATGTTCAATAACCTCACGGGTCACCTTCCGGATACAGGTCTCTTGAGAGCATTGCCACCCAGTGTCCTCATTTAGAGGACTTGGGAGTGAAGCGCGTCATAAGCATGCTCTTCAATGTAACTGCGCTCATGTTGTTTTCTCCCACGAAGAAGATGAATAAGACCCAGAAATCGGCTGGCCATGGCAGATGACACTAGTCTGCTCCACAAGTTGAGTATAATAGATAATCTGGTGATCAGTTCAAACATCATAGGAAAGGGATGCTCGGGTGTCCTATACAAAGCAGAAATTTTATAGCAATGAAAAAAATGTGGCCGTCCATAAAAGAGACTTGTTCAAAGCGGAGTTGAAGTTGCAGGTTCTCCAAATCCTTATGTCAAGCCTGATGTGTGTTTTCCACTTGTTGTAGGAGATCTTGTCCGCCTTCCAAGAGGTCGTTGCTTTACAATCACTCTTAAATCGCGAGATTTCCAAGTTTTCATGGTGGTTCCTCTTAAGGTTAGTATGTTACCCTGCATTATTTAGTGTAATCTGCCTTACTGTTTTGATTTAAAATAAACAACAATACAAGAAATGCTTACACAACATTTCCTATGGGAAGGATTTTTTTATCTAGAAACAATATTGGTATTATATTATCCTGCCGAAGACAAGGATATTGTCTTCACATTAACAATTGGTCAATTGCATCATTACCAATTACATTGTGCCATGTGTATTTAAACATGATAAAACTAAAGTTTCATGCTTTAATTTTTGTATTTTGGCAAGATTCTATTGGTGAACCCCTTTATTTGTTATTGTTGAACAAAAATCTTATGTCCTCGTGACATGCATTTAATACATTCACTGTGTATGATGCAACCTTCGTCGCCTTTGTGTGGCTCGAGGCTGGTGTGTTTATTGGTTTAAGAATGAAGTTCCTTTTTCCATTTTCGTTAACTGATGGAAAACAACTCACAATCCTCCTCTGACACCCTGGCATGACATGAACAATTCGACACTCTCCCAAGCCCGCGCAAGCGTATTCACAAAGCATCCACAAAGACAAACATGGCATAACCATGAAGCACAAACACAAGATTTCCAGATACATGGCAATGCATGCCACATTTGTTCTTACACAAGTGACACCCTTCAAAGTATATTACACTTGGCTATACACTTGTAAAACAGACAAAAAAGATTGGGTTTTTTCTTCTTCTCTTGGAAAAATATTTGTTTTTTTTTTTCATTCTCTGACCTTAATATTTAATTTCCTCTGAAAAAATTTCATGATTCTAAATTATCCTCCTATTATATCCAAATAATGTTCTAAACTCCACAATAATCTTACAAAAATACAAAAACGCATAATTTTAAATATTATCATACACAACCGAAGAATTATAGAAACAATAAATCTTTTCTTACTCGTATTTGTAAATTGACTACAAAAAGGTGCCCCAGTAAACCCTTCACTCATGCACTTTCAAACTGCATGTTAGAAATATGTTTCAATAATCATTTGAACAACACAATGACCATTGCAATGTCAAATCCCAAGCAAACCAACTGTCTTATCTTGTAATTAACAATATTAATTATTTTTAATAAAAATGGTTATTTTTGAATTTTTATTAGTGATGATATAATGACTTGACTATTTTAGGTCTTATTACAATATTATTGTTTTACTTAAATAATTTTTTTACAACATGATACATGGCATGCCATTTATTAACATGACAACCGATAACTAAGTTACATAAAATAAAATAGTAAATCAAAAATATTGATTAGTACCGAGAATAACGATGAGTAGACATTTCCTTTGAAAAATATATTAAGAATTTGAGTTTGACAAGTGTCCACATGGTAGACTAATATTTCTTTTTCCGAATATAAGTTCTCTTTTGATTTCTAGATTATAAACTAGCACTTGCACCCAAAAAAGGTGTAATGGTTACGCTGATAGTAAAATATGGGAATATTGTCTACTATAAAATTTGAATCAAAGCACCAATCAATTAAATAACATCTAAATTGTCTCCTCCACACCTTATTCTTTCCCTAAAGATGCAAGTGTTGGTACTTCAACAAATATTGTAAACATTAGTTTGAATACTAGTAACTAAATATTATGAATATCGTGGTTCTAAATTGGGGGTAGATAAAAATAACACACTAGAAGTATAGGTGATTGATTATTCATTCATGTGTTATATTCTAGATAGAAAGATATGTTAAAATTGGCATTTTAATGATAGAGTTAAGAGTTTCCTCAAGATAGTTTGCAAGGCCAAGAATGTCAACCATGCACACAAAATTATCAATTGAAGGCGATGTAATAAGACTTATTCATGCTAAATTTTCAAAGTACTTACAACCCTTCTTCAATAACCCTAAATGGCTACATGGCGATAAACAACAACTAAAGCTTACATGATCAAGACATGCTCTAGAGTGCTCCATTTGTTCAAAGAGTTTGAGAGCTTCCTTCACGCAAAAGCCATTTCTTGCATAGTTGCAATTCATGTGAGACCACATTTCTTTGAAGCATTGCTTCCAAAATTCTTAAAACCCCATCCAACGTGCACCATTTGAGCTTATCATATCAATCTATAGAACCATGTTATTTTGATATATTTTGTTAAATTTGAGTTCACGTGCCTTGTATATGCTTGCACATTTTACACACATATCTATCTAAGCATTCATAACTACTACATCTAAAAGTTATAACGAACCAACTAGGCCATATTTCATGTAGTAAGCAAAATGAGCCTATGTATAGGAGAAAATCATGATTAAACACACTTAACCTAAAATAATATTGAGGCGGGTGACCATATAATAATGATGCACCAAATGCATAGAAATTCATACCATATATTTATAAATGAAATAAAGTACACATGTTATAGAAAATATAACACCTCTAAGTAATCTCCATCCATTTTTCCAAAGTAGTGAACCAAGTAATTAGGATTGATTGCCTTGAATGTTATTAGGTAATATTTTATAATATTGTATGCTCAATAATGGAATTGGCCAAGAAGTAAAAAATAGTTATAGGAGAACCAAAAACTCATTTTACTAGTACATTTTTTTGAAAGAAAGAGTCAACTATATACTCACGCTCAATGAATAATTTGAACCATTTTAGTAATGTAATTTTTATAGTAGTTATATACTCAATGAATATATGGTATATGATTAGATACCCTAGAGGTGGGAAATAAGAATAAGAAATTTTGGAATAGAGGCATGACAAATCCAATATTATAAATATCTTATAAAAACATTTACAATTTTTGGACAAGTGTTGTGAAAAACCTTGCATTTGAAAAATTTGAAAACATCGATAACTACCCGATGTCATACAAGAATATAATGATGGATAAATTAAGAGAGTTGGGTTTCCCATGTAAATAACATATTGGCTAATTATGATTGGACTTCAGGCTTTCTTTCAATTTCATGTTGTGTCTTTGTGTATGGAAAGTGACATCTCTAGTTTTACTAATGTGGAAGTTGAAGAGGGTGCTCAATGTTAGGTTAGAACAAAGGCTCACTGGGTGGTAGAGGTGGTCAAGAGTTCATGTTGTGCATCATCATGCTAGTGGAGGAAAGAGATTGCACTTTAGTTAGAGTGTTGAAGTAGGATATGCTATTACAATTATTGATGTTGATGAACATACTACACTTGAATCTCTTCTTGGGTGTCGACCATAAGGCCTCCACGTCGAAGAAATTTCTCTAGGAAAAAATTGTAAGCTTCTTTTTAGGTGACATAGACACCACATTGGTGGAACTCACCTAGTTTTTCCCCCACTCTTGTCTCATCGCCATAAAGAACATGCAATTCTCCTAAGTAACCACCCATCTTGTCACCGCTTGATGAGGCGATGATGACCAATACCAACACCACCCATAAGAAAGACCCATTAGTGTTCTCTTATGAATAGCTATAACACATGAGCTACCTTTGTTCCTTGGTGTGCGAGTCCATGCGACTCTACCTACCAAGTCCATTAAACTCAAACATGCCCTCTAAAATGTCATTCTACCCGACGGATCATTTTTTCACAAAGGGCATGCGGTGGCTTACCACTCATATGCCATGGGGTGGATGAAAACCATATGGGAACCTAATTTCCTAGAATTCAAGCTAGAGAGGCGGATAAACGAGAAGGGTATCTACACCTGCGAAATACTTTCAAATTCCTATTTTTTCAACATGAAATTTGTGTGTGCCTTGATAAGAAAATGAACTTCATTCAAATGAAATAGATCATGGCTTCCCTTGTTTTGAATTTCAAAGTACATTCTATTGACTGGAATCACACACTCAAGTATATTTCCTACTTGAACGCTCACATAGTTGGTGGTTTTCCCATTTTCGTCCATACAAATGACAATACCTAATGTATTTTAGTTTATTTAAGAATGTTTCGATCATACTCAATAGCTCATTTGATAATATTAACTCTATTAGTGTATATTTCGTGGTGGATGTCCACCTTTGAAGTTGCCTTTGTTAGAAAGTGTCAAAATCTGCAATGTTTTCCCAATAGACTTTCCAACAATATTATTTTCTCGTATATACATACATATATATACATATACATATACATACATATGTGTGTGTGTGTGTGTGTGTGTGTGTGTGTGTGTGTGTGTGTGTGTGTGTGTGTGTGTGTGTGTGTGTGTGTGTGTGTGTGTGTGTGTGTGTGTGTATGTACATGTACATGTATATGTATATGTATATATGTATGTTTCGATCATACTCAATAGCTCATTTGATAATATTAACTCCATTAGTGTATGTTTTACAATAGATATCCACATTTGAAATTGTTTTTGTTGGAAAGTGTCAAAATCTAACAATGTTTTCCCATTAAACTTTTTCCGGCAATATTAGTTTTTTCGTATATACCAAATATATATATATATATATATATGGATTATCTCTAGCATAATTTGCAACTCTGTGCAATTACTAGTAATAAAATATTTGAAATAACGATAAATTAATTTTCATCGATAATTACTTTATAAGAGCAATACATGTCACGAACTTTATAAAGAAATACATGTGATTTTCTTTTCATATAAAAACCCACATGAATTTACATGAATGTTCAAAATATTTATGTTCTCACATGACCACGATTATTTAAAAATGAATTTTCTTCTTCGAACCCATTTTCTAAAGGAAATTGGAGTTTCTTCCACGTGTAATATAAAAAAATTCTTTATACATCATTTAAAGTTTATGCAACTTAATTGTCATTCAAATTATTATTACAAATCTTAATCGGCATTGATATATGAAAACTCTGAATACTCAATAATTAATGCGTAAAACATTGATACTATTAATTAATAATGACGTAAAGTATCCATCTCAATTTTATATTATGAAACATATGTGATTTTCTCCTTTGAATTGTT
This sequence comes from Taxus wallichiana var. yunnanensis, assembly GCA_018340775.1. NCBI lineage: Eukaryota > Viridiplantae > Streptophyta > Pinopsida > Cupressales > Taxaceae > Taxus > Taxus wallichiana. Next base: position 877,337,634 of record CM031242.1, read on the forward strand.
TTGGTCTTTGTTTTGGACATATTTGATCAAAATAAATGTTAATTCCATCCTTATTTTGAATCCTAAAATATTTATGCAACTTGAAATAGAATTTTCTTGTTCTCTATTGTCAAGCTGTGTGCTTTTATTTAAGCTCTTTTTTTGGGTTTGCTTGATCTAAAATAAATCTAACATCCCAAAATCAAATCATTGACTTATCTAAAGGATTTTATTTTCCATCTCCATATTTGAATTGTAAGATCTTCATATTTTTTTTTTTTTGGCCATTTAACTACATATATGACAATAAAATATATCAGTATATGCCTCATCCTTAATTTCTCTTTCAAACATTTTTGTGTCACTTGTATCAAGGAAACTTTTAGTGGACAATATTCGTAATTTGGATAAAAGTAAGAATTCTAAAATATGAATTTGGCTATTTTTACGACTATGGAAGTGGCCACATTTCGCCTAAATATTCCACAAACAATAATTTGTCCCATGTGAATAGCCAATGGATCTCCAATCCCAACATATATTTTTATTGAATCGTTGCGTGATAGATGGGTTGGGGTTTTAAAACATTCTTGGATTTCAAGAAATCTATGAAACATTCTTGTTCGTTTGGTCTCATTCGTCGAAATGTTTAGGATTTTTGTGAAATATTATTAAATTAATACATACATACATATGACATATGTATGTATGTATGTATGTATATGTATGTATGTAGATGTAGATGTACATATATGTATACATATACATATACATATACATCTACATCTACATATACATAGAGAGAGAGAGTCGTTAAACCTTTAGAAGACCTGCCAAATTTAAAAGACTTTGCTAACTTCCTAGGAAGCCGCTAAAACTTTTGATAAGCCTCGATGCATGAGGAATGACCAAGTGTCATCCATTCTGGGCACCTGAGCATAAAGGTATGCAAAAGGAGCTTGATACCTGGAATTGAATATTAGGCAGACATGTGGCAGGATTCATAAAATCCTTAAGGAAAAGGCATTCCGTGGAATACAAGCACTGTGGAATTAACCAATTGATAAAGTTTAGGTCCGTGGTTAAACAAGGCAAAGTTACAATTAGGGGAACACTTGGAAGACCTCCATTTAGACATCAAATGCATTTTGTGTAAGAAATATCATCATGCCAATGAATTATCCTTCATTCACCACTCCATCTACACTTTATCTCAAAAATATACTATATTTTGCCATACTGCAACGACATTGATTTTAAATAATTAAACCCAAAGAATCTAGTTCCAACCATATTCGCCATGATTTTTAGAATTTTTTTAATCGGGTTCCTTAAAATTTTCACTGAATTGCATCTCGATAGTGAGATCATCTTTATTTTGTACCTATTTTATACAATATTTATGTATCATATTTCTTCTTCATTCACAATTAGTCTTTTAGTTTTTCATCATAGTTCCTTCTCTATCTTTCAAGTTTTATATTTTTAATTGCTTTTGTTTATGTGCTAAAATAAGAATTATTGGTATATATTAGCCATTCATATCTTTATGAATTAATTTTTACTATTAATAATTTTAATATTAAATAAAATTCAAAAATTACGATTTATTTACGTTTCCATTATTTAGTAAGGATTAGTTTGACAATTTTCAATTTTTATTGTAGTATACATTTAATTTTATTTGAAAATAGTATTTAAAAATTATACATTCATTGTTTTAAATTAGGTGTGCAAAAGACTTAAAACTTGTCCAACTTTAGTGGTGGTGATTAAACCTTAAGGCATGGCTTGGCGTAGGAATTTTGGCAATTGGGATGTGTAGGGATGAGTAGGGTAGACCTACGACATGGAAAGTAGATAGGTATTTCATGGTGTCATTCAACTTAGGGAAAATGTGGAGAATCTTGGAGGCTAGGGGCATCTTTGCAACCATCTAAGGATGCTTCCTAATCTAACGGGTTTTCTCCTTTTGCACATCCCCCTATTTTTCCAAGTTCACATATTATAGAGAAATTAGACGAGGTGTGCTAGCGCTTGGAGGTCAAATATGGAGTGGTAAAAAAATTATCATATCCCTTAAGTCTCTAGTGTAATATGCCAATTTAATGGATTTTGGCTAGAGACTATAGAGCTTCACTTGTGGGTTCATTCCAAATGGTTCTCAAGATGTGATATTATTTTAAGCTCAAAAGGTTTCTTTATAATTCAACTCCATGAGGATAATGACTACCATAAAGTATTTGGATATTAGCATTGGTTGTGGGGAAGAGCGGTTCTCTTCATCATCCATTAGTTTCTAGATTTTGATCCCTCAATATGGTAGTCTCCATAATGTTAGTTTGGGTCTAACTCCCAAATATGCCTATTCCTTTTTGACATCATTTAGTCCTTCAGGATATTGGCAATACTACGATATGATTTTTAAATCTATATGTCAAGTGATCTATGTAGAATATATTCACCTATGCTCGAATATGTGTCGAGATCGACCTCGAGTAAGGATCTCACAAAAAGTTGATTCTAAATCAAGGTCACCCCAAATGGATCCAACTCTTGGATTATAAAAATACAACATTTAGGTGTCATTTTTCCATCAAACAAGTCAACTTTAGGAATCCTACACTCAATCTCAAGGGATTTCTAACAAGAAAAAGGGTTAACCTATCAAACATAAAAGTTGGCATCCATATAAGCTCCTTGTTGTAGACTTTTAAATTTTAGTTTCATATGGCATCCCTTCATATTCTCAAAAGAGCCCCCTCTTTTATAAGCCAAAAGTGGAAATAATATTTTCACCCCTCGGAGGTAAAATAAAATAAAACCGAAGCCATAGAAGTCTAGAATGAATATTTGAATTAGGTTCCCAAATAATCAATGTCTATAGAGGATCCTTTCTTGATGGTGCTAGTTGTTGATGAAGCTTTGAAAGGAGGAATGAAAAGAGCCCATGAATCTAAATTTTTTGAGTTTAATAAAGATCAACCCTTAATCAAAATATATAATTTATATGTCCACGTGATTATCACAAGACCTCCTCTTGGGGGTTTGAATGCGATAAAAAAGAAATGAAAAACAAGAAATATCGAGGCCATCTCCTCATGACATATATGTTTTTGCATTTCTTCCTTTTCTCACACTTATTTGTTATTGTATTTTCTTTGAGGTGAATTGGCCTTCATCTCGAGGCCTTTTTAGATTCGTTTACTTATATTTTTGTACGACCAACATTTTTGCTATTATTTTCCATTAATAAATGTGCACTTTTTCAATCAAAAATGACACATTACTACATCCATAATCAATTTCACAACCTTAGTGATAGCTTTGACATCTTTGATTAATTTTCTTCTAAAATTTACTATGATATAATATTTCTCACAAATTAAAACATTTATTTAATTTAAATTTAATTTTAGAAATTCAAAAATGTTGCTTCACATATTTCAAGTCACAATTATATCATAATTTGGTTTTCAAATGGAAAATAAGATAAATATCAAAACACTTAAATAATAGATATAATATTTAAAATCACATCTCAAATAATGTCAATATTGTACACTTGATAATATACATGATATAGTAACGATTTAGTAAGGAATATGGTGGCTATCCCTTTAGACCAAATTTTAAGATAAAAAACTATGCCTTAAAGTGATTGTTTTTATTTATCATCAAAGTCTTACATTGGATCATTCCCATTTGGTGCGATTTGTGGGACTCCCAAGTGTGGGACTTGTAAATGGGAATGATCCTCTAGAGAAGGTTAGTTCCTCTTCCTAATCCTAGCACTAAACTAATTCTAAGGAAGGAAATGTGACTATCTACTCCTAATCTAACAATTCCAAGGGAGAGAGAGAGAGAGAGAGCATGAAAATAAAGAAATCCTACACTACAGAGGTGATAACACGAGAAAAGGGAACTGCTGATCACAAACCCAATTACTGAAATGGAGAGAGGTGAGAAATGGAGAGGATGGACAGATGCATCACAGACCAAGGATAAAGTTCACACAGAACACCATTTCAAACCCCTTAAACACAAGCTCCCAAAACCTGCAATGGACATCAGAGATATGCATGTATATGTACTGATGGTGAGAGAGCGAGAGAGACAAAAAAATGAGCAAAGGATGGACAAAACACATCACGAAACAAATTTTATTGCTCCAGGAGTTCACACAGTACACCATTAATGGGAAAGAGGTAGGAAAATGCCATTACAAAGCCAAGGGAGGAGGCTTAAACTCCACATTTGACCCTAGAGAAGAAAGAGAGAGAGGGGGGGCAGGGAAGAAGAATGAACAACCCTTTACAATGAATCTTGCCCCTGTATTTATAGATTTGATCAGAGAGAAGAAAGAGAGAGAGGAGTGGGGAAAAGTGGGTTGAAACTCAACCACTTATTGTTAATGCTTTTGATAAAATATGCCCCAAATCCGTCTTTACTGCATGATTCCTTGATTCGGTGCCTTGAAAGAAGAGGAAAGCAGTGGAAACAGATCGAATCCGATCTGGTTGTTGAGATAGATGGATCCTGCATTGAAGGCCCGAAGATGTTTCCTCCATTTCCTTCACCTAACCTCCTCAAAAATAAAGTCTCAGACCTCCATGGCATGGGTGAGGCCGAGATCTTTCCAATGGTGTCATATTTGCAATATTTGAGCCACTGAGTGAAAGATATGCCCCTTTGAAGTTTGTATCGGGTCCGTATGAATGGATGGGGAAAATTTTTTTGAAAAATGGGCCCCCTTTTGGTTTGGGACACGTGGCAGCTGGATTAGAACAAAAAAATCGGTCTTGCGGGTCCGTAATTTATCTTTTCCCTTTGAACAAAAGGCAAATTTTCACTTTTCCCTCCGACTCCCTGCCTTGGCTTTGACTCGAGTTCTAATGCTGACTTTTTCCCGGAGTTGCGGGCCATTTTGTAACTTTTACCTTTTTGTGATAACAAGGGGCAAAGAATCAACTTTTCCCCCGCGCCCGCTTTCCTCTGGGACAAGCATCAGTCTGGCGCTCATTTGGTCTTCCCCTTTTTTCTCGGTTCCTCTGTGGCACTGCCCCTTCTTCTTTGACCCTGCAATTCCATTGTTGAGTCCTCCCTCGACCCTTTAAATAGATTTAAGATATGGAAACGTTCAGAAGAACCGTTTCTTCTATTTCTTCTTGTGTAGGGTGAATTTGACTTTCTCGAGCCTCTGTTTTCACTTTGCCTAGTTCTGGAACTTGAGCTCATGGGTCTGAGTCATTTCCTTCATAATTTCCTTATGTGCAGGAGTTGTCTTGACCAAATTTTTTCCGGGGGTGAATTTGGGATAACAATTTGGTGACTCATGGGGACATCTGCCTACTAGATGAAGAAACCAGTGGCCTTGAAGCATCCATTGGGCATGGAGTCTTCCTGATAAATATGAAACTGATTTGAACTTTTGAAGATCTGACCTCTGAGCCTCTTGGAAACCCACTGAACTTGGAGTTGAACTTCACCAAAAGCCAACTGAAATGGACTATGCAAGAGAAAAAAAACAACACCAAAAACTATGTACAAATTGAAAATCATACATACCCCAAGTGGGATATGCAGAGTGTGCAAAAGCACTTCTTCTGCTGAAAACAAACCTACCTACTCTACTCTAACCAAGAGAAAAGGAACTCAAACAAAAACCTGCAACTGGTAGGGAGAAATAGCTTCCCTTCCTCAAAAATGGCAGCCATGCAACTGATTTGGCACTGAACATGGCTGGTTGGATGAGTGAAAAACTAACTACAAGTTGATCTTCCACCCAAATCACCAAAGTATCAGCATTGAAGACAAAACCAATACCTCTTTTAGTTTCTCTGCATTTGGATTGAAGAGGTATGCTGATCCTTGGTGCTTTGTAGCTCATCCTCATGCCCTGAAATGGGCATGACTAGTTTTGGTTTCTCCTTTGGCTCTAATGAAGCCAAGTACCTGATTGGGCACGGTATGATCTTTTGGATGTGCCCATTTCTCTGAAATTCAACTCCAAAAATGGAGTCTTCTTGTGGACCTTCTTGGATGAATGGTGTGGGAGAAATGGTGACATCCTCCTGCCTTTTTCCTTCCTCCTCTTTTGAAGAACATGGAAGATCAAGATCTTCCAACCCTGGTTCCAGAGGGCCATTATGGAGTGAGATTTTTGCTTGAATATTCTCCTTCATGTTAGAGGTTCATGTGTGTGGAAGATGGATGGAGGAGTGAATGATGTAATCTCCATGGGATCCTCTTCATCAAAGCAATCTCTCAAGTCTAATAGATAGTCTGCCTCCTTGTTTTCTTGCTGCAAGTGCTCTACCTCCTTCATGGTGTCCTCTTGATCTGTAACTTGCTCACCATGGTTTCTCTCTTCCTCAAACATGAAGTTTGAAAGATCAAACTCTTCTTCAACATCAGAGCTTGAAGGGGATGAAGTGGGAGGAAGAACTGAAGGTTCCCCTGTAGCCTGCTCCACACTTAGAGCCTCTAAAACTGTATGGTCCTCCTCCATCATGGGTTCATCAATCAAATCAGGCCCTTGAAATGAAAGCAAAAAAATCTTCAATGATGCCTTCTTCATTGAGTGGCCTCAACACTAATTTGATCTCTCCCAGCTGCTCCTCTTCAATGGGGCTTGGGACTGATTGTTCCTCCTCTTGTTCTTGCTCTTCTTCTTTGCTGCAAACTCGGCCTCAGCCACCACTGGTTCTTCAATCTTGACCTCCTCTATTGGCTTGACCATCAAGGGGATCTTTGTAAACCCAAATTTGGCAGCCCAACTCTTTAGATTGTTTGTCATTTCTTTTCTGTTGGGCTCCTCTTCTTGTTGTTCTCCTTGACTGGATTCTTGAGTCTCTCCCGACATGGACTTGGGAAAGCAAGAGGAGTGGCGAGGTTGGGGTTCAACCATCTTTGTAATTGTTTTGTGGTGGGATGGGAGGCACAACTTCTTGTTTGTTTGGAGGGGATGACTATTTGGAAGGGAAAAGGATAGAAGAACTGAGATGAGGTGGAAGACTAGGAGATGGAGAAATGAAATCAACACTTGGGGTAGCAAGTGAGGAGCTTGGAAATTGGAGCTTGGGTTGAGATGGTGCCACTTGAGAAAGAGAAAAAGAAAAGCTATGAGATGTTGGACTTACCCATTGACAAGGTTGTCTTGACTCCAACTCATAAGCCCCGATCTCCTCAGTCCATTGTGCAAGTTGGGGCACATTTCAACCATGAAGTCAAGCTTCTCTTGAGGGTTGTAATGTCTTGGAAAAGGGCCTTCCCATGGACAAGGTGCCTACTGTAACCAATCTTGAATGCCTTCATTCGTGTTATGCCCCTTGACTGAACCATGCCAGCCTCCATTTTTTGAATTTTCTCCAATAAACCAACATTCTCCACATAGTTGTCACCATTGTATGTGCCCCCTTGTTCTTGATAAGCTCCATGGCCAAACTGACTTTGACTCTGCTCATATGGGTAAGCATAATGGTCCTGGATCTGATCATAATGCTGATTTGGAGGAGTTGGGAAATGCATTGGAGGTGGATTGCATTGTTGTAAGTGTGAGTTCCATGAAGGGAATGAAGTCATGATTGCACAACCTCATGGAATGGGAGAAAATGAAAGAGATGGAAGAAGAAAATGGATGAAATGAGTGGAAATGGATGGAAAAGGTTTGTAACTCAGAGAATGGGTTTTGACCAGATGGAGTCGCCAGATGTGCTTGAAAGTGCCTCAAAGGCTGAAATCTTCACCAAGAGCACATCGAACCTGATGAAGTGAAGTGGTAAGGTGCTTTAGACCTATCCCAGGTGTGCCAAAACTATTAGTGTGAAATCACAACACCCCCAAATGAGTTATGGATCTACTTTTCTAAGGCAGGGTCATTTGGTGTGATTTGCATAACATTGGATCATTCCCCAAGTTGTGGGACTTGCAAATGGGAATGATCCTCCAGAGAAGGTTGGTTCCTCTTCCTAATCCTAGCACTAAACTACTTCTAAGGAAGGAAATGTGACTATCTACTCCTAATCTAACAATTCAAGGGACCGAGAGAGAGAGAGAGAGAGAGAGCATGAAAATAAAGAAATCCTACACTACAGAGGTGATAGCACGAGAAAAGGGAACTGCTGATCACAAACCCAACTACCTGAAATGGAGAGAGGTGAGCAATGGAGAGGATGGAAAGATGCATCACAGACCAAGGATAAAGTTCACAGAACACCATTTCAAACCCCTTAAACACAACTCCCAAAACCTGTAATGGACATCAGAGATATGCACAAGTATACCCTATAATGGTGAGAGGTGAGAAGAGACAACAAAATGAGCAAAGGATGGAAAAATGCATCACGAAACAAATTTTATTGCTCCAGGAGTTCACACAGTACACCATTAATGGGAAAGAGGTAGGAAAATGCCATTACAAAGCCAAGGGAGGAGGCTTAAACTCCACATTCGACCCTAGAGAAGAAAGAGAGGGGGGCAAGGAAGAAGAATGAACAACCCTTTACAATGAATCTGCCCCTATATTTATAGATTTGATCGGAGAGAAGAAAGAGAGAGGAAGTGGGAAAAGTGGGTTGAAACTCAACCACTGTTGTTAATGCTTTTGATAAAATATGCCCCAAATCCATCTTTATTGCATGATTCCTTGATTCGGTGCCTTGAAAGAAGAGGAAATGATGAGAAACAGATCGAATCCGATCTGGTTGTTGAGACAGATGGATCCTGCATTGAAGGCCGAAGACGTTTCCTCCATTTCCTTCACCTAACCTCCTCAAAAATAAAGTCTTAGACCTCCATGGTGTGGGTGAGGCCGAGATCTTTCCAATGGTGTCAGATCTGCAATATTTGAGCCCTTGAGTCGAAAGATATGCCCCTTCGAAGTTTGTATCGGGTCCATACGAATGGATGGGGAAAACAATTTGAAAAATGGGCCCCCTTTTGGTTTGGGACACGTGGCAGCCGGATTAGAACAAAAAATGGTCTTGTGGGTCCATAATTTATCTTTTCCCTTTGAACGAAAGGCAAATTTTCACTTTTCCCTCGACTCCCTACCTTGGCTTTGACTCGGGTTCTAATGCTAACTTTTTCCCGATGGAGTTGTGGGCCATTTTGTAACTTTTACCCTTTTTGTGATAACAAGGGGCAAAGAATCAACTTTTCCCCAACGCCCACTTTCCTCAGGACAAGCGTAGATCTGGCACTCGTTTGGTCTTCCCCTTTTTTTCTCGGTTCCTCTGCAGCATTGCCCCTTCTTCTCGACGACCTATAATTCCATTGTTGAGTCCTCCCTCAACCCTTTAAATAGATTTAAGATATGGAAACGTTTAGGAAGAATTTCTTCTATTTCTTCTTGTGTAGGGTTGAATTTGACTTCTGAGCCTCGAGCCCATTTTCACTTTTCCTAGTTTTGGAATTTGACTTTCTCGAGCCTCTGTTTTGAGAACTCGTGGGTGCGAGTCATTTCCTTCATAATTTCCTTATGTGCGGGAGTTGTCTTGACCTAGAGTTCCTCCAAATACGCGCGAGTTAAGAAACATTACTTGTTTGTGAAGTTTGGTATCTAAAATAATAGTGTATACATTGATCAATTCAATCTCCTAAATGTTTATAGGTCTAGGATAAATAAAGGTATTATAGTGTAATACATAATATACCACCATTTTATGTGGTTTTTTCTTGACTTGTATGATTAGTGCAAATGATAAATGTTTTCCAATATTGATTGAAAAGTGTATAGAGGAAGCTATTAGTGATATCTTGGAATGTATGTATAGATCTAGGAAGAAGTATGCAAAACCAATCAAGTGCATATTCCTTGAGGATACATAGAAATACCTTGGTAAGTAATGTATTCGTATTTACATTGTAAGAGGAAACTCTCAATGGAGTAAATCAAAGAGGTAGAGGATAGTTGAGAACTTCAAATGGTAAAGGATTATTGAGTATCCTAATGGTCTTTAATATTGTGAAATTTTATTTCTATTATAAGAAATGAGAGAGTACTCTATTTGTATGTATGCTTGATAGGTGGATGGGAGATCCAGACGTGTTTTAATATGTAGTAAACGAGAGGTGTAGGTACATAAATATTTTATTATAAAATGATTTGTAGGTGAAAGACAAGTAGATTGAAGATTGGAAAAAAAGGACACACATTTAATATGTAGTATAAGAGTATTTATTAAGCAATATTCCTCCTACCATGTAGCAATTAGATCAACAATACATATGAAAGCCATAAAGGGGGTAGTTTTTGTCTTTGCTTTTTATTTTTAGGGCGAGCCTTTGTATTTTTTTGTGAAATTGCATCTGTCTGTCATGCTATGAGTGCATGGAAAATGTGGAAACATATAAATACAAGGAATTTAAAACTAGCTATTTACTCTCCATTAATACTTCATTGATTCTTTATTTTTGTAAAATCAAGGAAATCATTGTTTATTATTAACTACCTTTAAATCCATTTTTTACATAATCTTGCTTTGTAGAATCCAAATTGTCAAGAACTTCTTGCCATTATCAACACTCATGGATGATGTTGCTATGAAATATTTAGTTTTCTACATGTAAATCCATTGCCACAAATGAGCGAATCAATCCATACTAGCTACTTATTATTTGTTTACAATAAATAGAATTGATTTTGATTAAATAAACCTAAACCATATTTAATTGATGTTGATTTTTATTTTGAACAATTTTCATTCATCCACAATAAACTTCAACCCTAATATGTTAAAATTTCATGTTTTTTCATTTTTTTCGAAAAAACTAATAATCTCCCCCTATTTTTTAAATTTTAAGAAAAAAACTTTTAAAATGTCAAAATATAGTGAAATACGAAATGCAAGCTTGGGAGGAAAAAGGTGAGCTCATGGTAGGTTGGTTTAGGAAAAGACCTATCGCGGGTGGAGTAAAAAAATGGCGGCCTCCGCACCGCCAAGTATATATAAATGGGGGTTCACGCGATGGGTGTTCATGCAAACACCCTTTGAATGAATGGGTTGTTTGCCACTAACCACCTTGTACGTGGCTTACTTGGCGGTTTAGGAAAACATGGTTCACATGAATGGGGTGTTGGTGCGAACACCCCTAAATTCGTACCCTGCCTAAACTCCCACTCATGTTTTTGGAACAAATGGGACACACTATTGTGCTTCCACCCATATATATATATATATATATATATATATATATATATATATATATATATGATTCCCTTGTTTTAATTTCATCATTATGACAAGAAAAGGTTGACCCAAAGCTATAAACAAGGTTTTAGAAAAGATAAAAAATGATGTTGCATTTCAAAATTGTGAAAGAGGAAAATGACATAAGCGCAAAAGGGGACAACAACGCTTGGATGCTCCTGTCCTTCTGGGAGGTAGTGTTTAGGATTCTCAGAGGATAAAATAGAGAATACAGAGCTAGGTCACATGTTGTCCATTGTCAAAATTAAATTTGGTCATTCCAAAAATGTAAATGACAAGAGTATCAAAAGGATAAATCAATGTAAAAGGAAAAAAGTGTTGTTAATGTCTATTTTTCATGCTTAGGAATCATGCATATGATAACATACTTGGACGTGTGATGTAAGTAGTAAGTGTGTGATTTTGTGTCTAGAGAGAAAACATAAAAGGGGTGGTGATAACGCAAAAGTGAAAGTTGATCTCCTCCCAATGAGTTCAACAAGTAGAAGACAAGGTACATAATTAGAGGGTAGATAAAATACATAACCAAAACATACATATCAATCTTATTCTCAATCTAAACCATGATACACAATGAAATATAACCCTACAAATGCCATAATCAAAAGATCATAGAGATAATAAAGATGTAATAGATAAATCAACACATAAGTAGAGGAAAATATGAGCCACAACCACATTTGTATTAAAATATAGAGTATACACAGTCTACTACCACCATAAACAAGGTGAACAATCATTTACAAATCTCAAACTAGATAAAGGATCTCAAAATACCAAGACCTCAAAAATAATATATTAACCTTACTTTGAGGAAGGTAACCCTTTACAATTGTGCCTAAATGCACATATATAGAAGAAGGAAGAGAGAAGGAGAAAATAAGATAGAATAGAGAAGAAAAGAGAATCGAATATGCTCCAAAATATCTCTCATTCCCCATTTTTATCCTCTCAAAAATATCGAAGCCTTTAGAAGATGCTCCAATGAAGACATTATCCCAAAACCACTTCTTTTCATATTTTTTTCTCATGATGATCCGTAATAATGAAAAAATCCATCAATCAACAAACCAAAGAGAAAATAATTGTTTTGAGTATTAATTGCATGAGATCAGGAGACTAAGGTGATGATCGGGGCTTCCACTTGTTTGAAAAGATCATGATTTTACCTTTTAGACCACCATAGCAAGTCATGTTCTAATTTAGCAACTCATTCAAGTATCTTAACCACAACTTGGGGATTCATGAGGATATATCGAACTAGAAGGCAACTTTTGGAACTAATTATAATGACCTAAAAACATCCTTAAGTGATTTGGGCGTTATTAAATTGAGAAAACCAACTAGAACCACCTCAATCTTCTGTCATGGATTTCTCGTTGCTCCCTTTACCATCTTCACTAAAACTATGCTCAACATGTATCTCTCCTAAGGATCTTTCTATTGATACCACATGTGGGTAAAATGGAGCTATGAATTGAAAGATACAAGTGATAAACTAAAGTCAAGTCGTGTTTCCATGTGACATCCCCGAGCTCTAATTTGTGCTCTATGCCAAATTGTCAAATTTAATCTCATGAAGAGCTCTGTCAATGAATATTTGACCTCATGGATTTTTTCCGTGTGTACCTTGCACTACGTTTCTCACATTACCGGCTTGGGGTGTGTGGAACACACATGTAAGGGAGGAATGTTTTAGAGGGCACAGTTGAGTCAATCTTTACCACTTGTCTTTCATCAGTAACATGAAGGGTAAAAATTCTTAAGAGGTGAGGCCACACTGATGTATGTCACCTATATTTTAGTACACCACATATTAATCATCAGTTTCATTTTAAGCTTGGGAGCCGACCCTTAACTGTTGAGCAATTCTACAAAGATCCTATGTGCCAATCGATGAAACGTGTCCCATCTTCCATATGTTGTGCATCAATGGCTCGAAAGATTTTAAGATTTAAGTTAAAGACTCAAGAACTGTAGGGCTCTAATGCTTGCCGCTTGGCACACATCAACAAAGTCAACAAAGACCATTTCATGTGATTAAATCCTGAGCAATTAGAGGCAGTGGGTAGGTCAACGACTACCACATTTATAAATTTGACACATGTCATTCTCGGGGCTAAGCTATTTGTGCAATGTTTAAGACACGTGAATGTCTTGAATTTTTTTATTAATGCCACTTAGCCTCCATTGGCGCTTTGCAATGTCTGGATGCCCAAAGAAAGACTTAAAGGCTTGTAGGGTTCATGAAGACCAATAGAGGACACTTGTAGCTTATTGGTGAGGGTATTGAAACTTTGAAAAGTGGCTAACTCCTTGTAATTTTCTAGGTTCCATATATATTGTTTTAGGTCAATTAAATTTGATTTGATAACTTCAATATAAAATCTAAGAATTTGAACTTTTTTTTTTCCAATCTTGATTTTAAAACTCAACGAAAATGACTAATTGTTTTTATTTCATCCATTTGAACTTAGAGCTACCTTTTAAAAGAAACTTAGACAATTTTAAACACAAAGGTATGCCCAAAATACATTCAATTCCTTAAAAAGGCCTCCGAATCCTTGTTATGTTGTGGATCTTGTTTTCATGTGTGGAAGTGTTGAAGAATATACAACAAAATTAATGTACACTCTCCACTGAGTTTTCTTTCCTAGAAAAATGTTTCCGATACTTCAGGGGAGACAAGCTCTTCTCATATAAGTGGTATTTTGACCCATAGGTTTATGGGGTGGTTTTCAACCCATGGTTTTGTACCACGGTATTGTAACTACTTGAGATGTTACCTATTGATGTGATTTTTGTGTGTATGGTAGGGTATTGTACATTGCGAGATGTGTGTGACTTCAAGTGTGAATTCGGGAAAGTTTTTTTGAGTATAGGTCCAAACAAATTTGGGTATTGTATTGAGAGAAAGTGGTGGCTTGTAAATAAATATGAGAAAGTGATTCTTGGTGGACATAGCCCAAATTGGGTGAACCATGTTAAATATTGTCTCTATGTCGTGTTCTTTTATTTTCTACATGTTTATTTCAGATCTATAATATCTTTACGCATATTAGATTCTACTATTGTGATTATGTGTGGGACTATTCTACACATTTTATCCCTTATTTCCTAACAATTGGTATCAGAGCCTAGTTTGGTTTTCTAAAGTGTTGAATCGCATGAGGAAATTTTTAGCTTGAGTGGGAGCTATGAAAGATGATGGAAGATCAAAGGTTGATAAATTCAATGGGCAGAATTTTAGTCTTTGGAAGATGGAAGATTACCTTTATCATAAGGATCTTTATATTCCACTATCTGAAAAAGGGAACAAACCCTCAAGCATGATGGATGCGGAATGGGATTTCTTTGGATAGGAAGGCACTTGGGACAATCCGACTATGTCTTACATCTTTGGTATTATTTAATGTTTCAAAGGAAAAGACTACAAAAGAACTTATGGATGCATTAGGGAAGTTATATGAAAAACCCTCTACCTCTAACAAGATATTTTTAATGAAAAATTTGTTTAATATGATGATGCCCGAGAATAGTTCGGTGTGAGATCATTTAAATGATTTTAATACGGTTATGAATATGCTAGCTTTTTTACAATAGAATTTGATGAAGAAGTTAGAGCTTTATTAAATTTTTTTCTCTTTACACGAAAGTTGGAATAACTCGCAATGACGGTAAGAAACTCGGTTCCAATTGACTAAAAGTTAAAGTTTGAGGATGTTGTATGGGTGATTATAAGTGAGGAAATAAGAATAAGAAGCTCAGGGAATATTCTACTTCGAGGAATGCTTTGATGGTGGAAACTAGAGGGAAACAAAAGAATAGAGGAAGCCATAAAAATAGAAATATTGGGAAAAGTCAAAATCCGAAAGCAAGATGTTATGTTTAGCCTTTGTGGAAATCTGGGCATGCTAAGAAGAAGGACTGTTGGGAGCTTCGGGACAAGAAGAAATAAAATGAAGAAAAAAAGGAGGCTAATGTAGCAACAGGTAATGTCTTCTAGAATTCTTTAATTCTTTCTTTACATAATATTGTTGAATATTAGGTTTTAGATCCAGGGCTTCTTTCCATGCTACTCCACATAGGCATTATTTTGTTGATTATGTTGAAGGATATTTTGGGCATGTGTATCTTAGTGATGATGAGTCTTACAACATAGTTGGAAAAGGTTGTATTCAAGTTAATATACAAAACGTGAATACATGGCTATTGAAGGATGTCATACATGTGCATTTATTAAGATGAAACTTGGTATCGGGGGCGGTTGGGAAATGATGGTTGTCTTGTAATATTTACAATAGATTTATGGAAGGTTACCAAGGGTGCTCTTGTGGTGGAAAGAGGTAAGAAGGTTGGAACCTTGTATTTAATCACTGATAGCACTAATGCTTGTAATCTTGTGGCTTCAGACCTAGATACAACATTGTGACACTATAGGCTCGGTCATATGAGCCATAAGGGCATGCAGATCATAAAGACGAATTTGTCTAGATTTATAGAAATAGGTTTGGATTTTTGTCGAATTGTGTACATGGGAAACAAAAGTGAGTAAAGTTTATCAAGGTTGGACCTACTAAGAAAGAGAATAAGTTAGAGATGGTACATTCGATGTGTGGGGACCGGATTAGGTATAATCTCTTGGGGTTCAAATTATTGTCAATTTTATTAATAGTGCAAAAAGGAAAGCTTAGGTATATTGTATTAGAAATAAATCTTATCTATTTGAAAATTTTATAAAATGGAAAGCCTTGGTAGAGAATGAAACATGTCTTAAATTAAAATGTCTTAGGTCAATTTGGAGGGAGTATTACAACAATGATTTTGATGATTATTGTTCTAAGGATGGAATCTGCAAGCAACAAATGGTTCCAAGAACTCCACAATAGAATGGGGTGTCAAAAGGATGAGCGCGACGATAATGGAGCGAGCTAGGAACATGAGGTTACATGTGGGATTGCCTCTTTCTTTTTGGGTAGAAGTGGTGAGCACAACTATGTACTTGATAAACAAAGACCCTCAAGTGCCTTGGATGGAGGTATACTTGAGGAGGCTTGATACAGTAAGAAAGTTGATTACTCATTTCTTAGAGTCTTATTATGTGATATTCTTGTTCATATTGATAAGGATGATATGACCAAACTAGAGGATAAATTAGAAAAATTCTCTTTCATTGGTTATGGTGGTGATGAATTTGGATATAAATGTTGGAGTATTAAGGACAAGAAAATAATTCGATTTAGGGATGTGGTCTTTAATGAGAAAGTTATGTATAAACAAAAGTTGTAGGAAAACATGAAAGAATATGCAATGGTAGAGGATCTTACGGATGGGAAAGTGGCACATGAATCAATTTGTTAGGAAATATAAGATAAAATATACAGAACAATCCCACAAAGAATTGTAATAGTAAAAATTAATATGTAGAAAGATATTATAGATCTGAAATAAAAGCGCATAATATAAAAGAACACAACACAAAGACAATATTTAACGTGGTTCACCCAATTTGGGATACGTCCACCAAGAATCATTTACTCATATTTTTATTACAAGCCACCTCTTTCTCTCAATACAATACCCAGATCTGTTTGGAGCTATCCTCAACAAACTCTCCTGAATTCACACTTGAACTCACACACATCTATAATGATATGTCTACCCTATCAAACTTCCAAAAGCACATAAATAGGCAACTACTTAAGCAATTTTACAATCGTGGGTACCAAAACCATGGGAAAAACTACCCACATAAACCTATTGGTAAAAATCCTTCTCATATGATAAGATCACATTTCACTGAGACATTAAGCACAATTTTGAGGCTAATTTTTTTCTCAGGGCTGCACACTTTTTTTGAACCCGGTGAGAAAACTATGAGTGTACTGAGTAATTTTAGTGTACATTCTTCAACATGGTTCCACACATGAAAACAAGCTCCACAACATAATGAGTCTCTCACTTGGAGACTATTTTTCCCTCGAGCAAGCTTCGAACACTTCATTATTATCCATGAAGACCAACCAAAGTTGAACACAACTTCAATTTATCCTTGTGACCACCTTGGTCATCATGTCTATAGGATTCTAACCATTATGAATCTTCTCCAGCTTCAAATTCTCTTCCTCTAAAGTTTTCCTAATGAAATGATACCTTAGTTGTATATGCTTCTTCTTAGAGTGGAAAGAAATTTCTTAGCTAGGTGTATAACACTTTGACTATCACTATGCAGCTTCCCTTCCTCTTGCTTATGATCCAAATCCTCAAGTAATTTCGCAGCCAAATCATCTCTTTTTTTTTAGCTATGTGGTGGCAACATACTTAGCCTCCATGGTTGACAAAGCCACAAACTTCGTAGTCATGAAATACAACTCAATATTGTCCCACCTACGGTAAAAATATAACTTTTCATGCTAGTCTTCATTGTCTACGTATCCACTCATGTTTGAATCTACATAACATTGCAAAGTGTGTACGATCCACTTTGTAGCAAAAAATTATCCCCATGGTCCCTCTCAAGTTCCGAAGGATCCACTTTCTTGCCCATCGGTTATCTTTTCTGGATCACTCATAAATCTACACACCGCTCCCACTTTGCATATGTGATATCGGGCCTAGTGCACACCATGACATACGTCAACCGCCGACCGCTAATGAGTAAGATACTTTGGACATTTGTTTTCTCTCCTAATTTTTCTTGGGACACAACTCCTTTGATAACTTAAAATGGCTTGCCAAAGGAGTCCCAACGGCTCAAACATCTTGCATATTAAACCTCTTCAAGATGTTCTTAATGTACTCTTCATGAGATAAAGTCATCTTTTGTTCCTTCTTAGCCCTAGATATCATCATACAAAGGATTTGTTTGGCCGCCCCAAATCCTTCATAGTAAAGGATTCACTTAGCAACTTGGTAAGTGCACCTGAGTTAGGGGGCCAAAAGGGGTCTTAAGTGGACACATTTTTCTAAAAAATAAAAAAATCAACCTATACGAGTTTTTGAAATAGTTACACTCAAAATTGGAAAATGTTTAAATATGAATCGTATCATTTTGAGTCTAGTTTCTAAGCTACTAAATTTTATTGAAAATGGATAAGTTTAAGTGGGTCAAATAACTAAAATACCAACAAGTGCTCCTATTTTTGTTAAAAAACATAACATAGTGAGTTTCGTGCCCCCACCATTTTTGAGCACCATTTATTAGTTTTGAAAACCCTTTGGTAGAAAGATAGCTAGGAGCATCTAGTTTGTGCTAGAACTTTTTTAGATTTTTTTAGCAAATATTTTTTTTTAATGATTTTTCTAGCACATAAATTTTATGTTTTGAAAAATAATAGAGCTCTAACCATGCCCCCACCTAACTACCTCAAAAAATATAGAAAATTAGATTTTTTTGAATATGTATAGAATTAGGCCTAGTTTGTGCTAGTATAATTTGTTTTCAATTTGATGAGCCCAAAAAAAGATACACGATGAAAGATAGACATATTTAAACTTCAAAAAATAGCTATAAAAGGCATAGTTAGAAAATAAATAATATGGAAACCTTATATTAGTCAGAAAATTTAAAAAATTATATTTTTAGAAAGAAGAAACTCTGCTCTACGTCGTGGTATAATTGTTTTTAAACGAATTGATTGTTTTATGTTGATTTATCATGGAGGAAGTGACATTTTTACATTTTCTGCAAAAACACATTGTTTTTTGTGTTTGTGTAGGTCCATGCCTCAGGCTTAGGGATCCAAGGATCCCAAGCCTTGAGGCATGGCTTGGAAAAAGTGAAAATGCAAAACGCGCGTTATGCGCGTTATAACATGTACGCACTATAACGCGTACACGTTCTGTATAGTATAAACATTGTATATGCTTTTGGCAAGCTTTTATGTACAAGTATAAGTTTTTCATTTATTATTATTTATATTTTATTATTTCTTATACTTTAAATTTATTTTAGTAAATATAAGAAATTAGGGTCACTCTGCACCTTATGGAACTAGTCTCACAACTCCATTAGTCATGGTTTAGGAGATAGTTTTTTTATAGTATAATCTGGTTAGTACATAGGTAATTTTCAAGATTTTAGCATTCAACCTAAATCTTTTAGCATTTAAATTCTACAATCAAAACCCTAAACCCTAAAACTAATTGCCTAAACCTAAACCCTAAACCATGATCTCTAAACCCTAAAACCTAAACCATAAACCTTAAACCCTAAATCCTAATCCCTAAACCCTAATCCTTAAATATCTAGCCCTTACCCATGAGCCCTAAATCCTAAACCTTGAGCCTTAAGCCCTAAACCCTAAACCCTAAACCATGAACCATGAGCCTTAAATGTTAAACCCTAAACCCTAACCCATAAACCCTAAACCCTAAACACTAAATCCTAAACCCTAAATCCTGAGCCCTAAACCCTAAACCATAAGCCCTAAATCCTAAACACTAAACCCTAAACCTTGAAATTTATGACCTAAACCCTTAACCCTCAACCATGAGACCTAAACCCTAAACTATAAACCCTAAACCCTAAAACCAAAATAATAAATCCTAAACACTAAATCCTAAACCCTAAACCATAAACCCTTAACCCTAAACCCTAGACCCTAAACCCTGAGCCCTAAGCCCTAAACCCTAAACACTAAATCTAGAGCCCCTGAGCTCTAACCCCTAAACCTTAAACTAGTAACTCTGAACCCCAAACCTTAAGCCATAAACCATGAACCATGAACCCTAAACCCTAATCCCTAATCCCTAAACCATAAACCCTAAAACTTAAGCCTTGAACCCTACACCCTAATCCTTGAGCCCTAAACCCTAAACCCTAAACCTTAAACCTTGAGCCATGAGCCCTAAACCCTAAATCCAGAGACCTAAGCTCTAACCCCTAAACCTTAAACCCATAACTCGAACCCTGAAACCCTGAGCCGTAAACCCTAAACCATGCACCCTAACCCCTAAACCCTAAACCCTGAGCCATGATCCCTAAACCATAAACCATAAACCTTAAGCCCTAAATGTTAAATCCTCAATATCTCAAACCCTAAATCTTGAACCATGAGCCCTAAATGTTAAACCCCTAAACCTCATATATTTCTCAGTAGGTCTCATGAGTGAGTTCATATTTTTGAATATCTTAGGACCATATTTCCTAGTCTTATGCCTAGAACCATAATTAAGTATAATTTTACAACTACCTTGCTAATGAGAGGTGGGCATTTCCCTCCTTCAAAATATCAACAGATGAAAGACATCAAATTTTTATGAATCTCTTTGAATTTTGTTCCTACAAAGTCGATGAACCCTTTTCAGTTGAATACTCTCTGTCAATATTAATAAGAATGGGTAAGACACAAAAATTACAATGAGTGAAATAGTTCACATGCAATGGGAAGAAGATAGCTCTGTATTGGGTAACATTTATTTGTACCAAATTGTTCTTGGATATATGTAATTTCCCTCCTTTAAAATATCAATAGATGAAAGGCATCAAATTGTGACGACTCCCTTGAATGTTCTACCTACAAAGTAGATGAACCCTTTTTAGTTGAATACTCTCTATCAATACTTATAAGAATGGGTAAGACATAGAACATTACAGTGAGTGAATGGGTGAGCCTAATCCACGAGCCTTAAACCCGAGCCCTAAACCCTAACCCCTAACCCCTAAACCCTAAACCCTGAGCCTTAAACCCTAAACCCTAAACCCTTTTCCCTAAACCTTGAACCCTGACCTTTAAACCATAAACCCTAATTCCTAAACCCTAAAGCTAAACCCTAATACCTAAAACCTAAACCCTAAACCTTAAACCCTGAGCCCTAAACCCTAAACCTATACCATACACCTTAAGCCCTAGACCCTAAACTCTAAGCCCTAAATCCTAAACCCTAAACCATCAATCCTAAACCATAAACCCTAAAACCTAAACCCTGATCCCTAAACCCTAAACCTTGAGCCCTAAACCCCAATCTTGACCTTAGGCCCTAAGCCCTAAGCCCTAAGCCAAAACCCTAAACCCCGAGCCCTAAACCCTAAACCCTCAACTCTCAACCCTAAACCCTCAACCCTGATCCCTAAACCATAAACCCTGAACCTTGAGCCATAAACCCTAAACCCTCAACCTTGATCCCTAAACCCTAAACCCTGAACCTTGAGCCCTAAACCTTAAACCCTAAATCATAAACCCTCAACCCTTAACCCTGAGCCATAAACCCTAAAATCTAAACCCTAAACCCTAAACCCTAAACCATGAACCCTAAGCCCTAAGCCCTAAACCCTAAACCCTAAAATCTAAACTATGAGCCTTAAACACTAAACCTTAAACCCTAAACTCTAAACCTTGAGTCCTAAACCCTAAACCCTAAGCCCTAAACCCTAAACCCTAAATCATAAACCCTCACCCAAAGGAAATTCCTAATAAGATCATTCATCGTGTTTTAGTGTGTAGGGAATAGTGTCTAAGGTGATCGATCGACTCATTTAGTTTTGATGAGAGACTACTTCCTTTTAAAGGCCTAAAAAGGCATTTTTGGCCATTATGTAGCTAATTGAACACCCTTCAGAACAAGCTAAAATGAGCTAGTCATGTCACTGAGGTATCAAGGACCATCATGTGTGAAGTATTAAGGCATCATTTGTCTCCATAAGAGACATATGAGCAAAAACATGTATGAGAATCATGAATTTGATTCCATGAAAGGATGATTTTAGAGCTAGGAAAGGTGAGGGGATGATCTTTATATGGAGCACCATGTTTCTAAGAATGAGCAATCATCTGAGTTCACTTGATGCAATTCACTTGGTACTATTTGTAAAAACTCATTCAACACCTAGTAGTGTTATCACACCTTAAGGAGGAGGCACATTACAATCACCTCATTTTGGTAATAGGACAAGAATTCCTTTCAGGGAACAATCCTCTACATACAAACCGAGGATCTCTTTTTCGTAAGAAGTAGACAAGCATCATAGATTTGATTCATGGTCACTAAAGTGAATTATGGACCAAATTTAAAAATTGGTACCAATTCAAGTAGTGGTAAGGCCAAAATCCAATTTAAAAGGTCAAAAACCTAAAAAATGACTATATGCTTTCCCAAAACAAAGACCGACTACAATATATGCCCTGAAAGTTTTAGGTCAGTTGTTGAAATCCTAAAAATGAGTAAGTATTGACCAAATTAGATTTTGAAAAACTATCTTCTAGATTATAATTGTTGGAGCTACGGGACCACTTCCATCAGGTGTAAAGTGACCCTAATTTCTTATATTTACTAAAATAAATTTAAATTATAAGAAATAATAAAAGAAATGTTATACCCATCATTCACATATAGACACATGATAATAAAAATGCCATCCTAAAATTTCTTTGTATATATGCAATGGTCGAATGGTATCTAATACAACCTTGCTCCATCATGAAGCTATCAAATTTATTATACCATTGACACGGAGCTTGTTTCAAGCCACACAAGCTCTTCTTCAATTTACACACCATCTCCTCTTTAACTTTGGCCTCATAGCCCTCACAGCTGGCCATTGTATATATAGATCCTCCTCCAAATTACCATGGAGAAATGCAGTCTTTACATCTAGCTTCTCTAAGTGCAAATTTTTACACTACCTCTATTCCAAAAAAATTCTAATAGAAGTGATTAATTAAAATTTACTTAAATCTATGTTAGCTAAGAACTAGTTAATCTAATCTAGGAGGACATATAACGCAATAAATAAATATACTATGGTAGTATGCAAATGGAATAAATGAGGTAAACTAATAAAATCAAACCCTAATATCCAAACTTAGATGATAAGCGATGACTATCGTAGAGTGTTGTAGGTCCGACTAGAAATTCTAGGGACATGATCAAATGTGCAAAGTCTTGAAAAGATTGGATCGGAGGATTTGAGTGGATGGGGGTGCCTATGGGTTCTCTCGGTAAGGAATCTGGGTGCCCTGGTTTGTGAAAAATCTTGGAAGTTGGTCTTCGCAGGGTCATAAGGTGATTTGAAACACATCACGCTTTTGTCACGTCAATTACTCTATACCACGCTGAATTCTCTAAAATATTTCAAGAGGAAATGACCTACAATAAGACAAAAGGAAGTATCAAAACCCTAAAAAAAGATGCAGAATGAATGGGTCAGGTGACCATAGCTACCACAATGGTGGTCTTACTAAGCAGTGATGCACTACATTTCAAACCCCGGATGTAGTTCTGGTGTTTGTTTGTACATTCGTACCTTAGGGCCTCTTGTGCGGTCACACTTTGTGAAATAGTGAGCAATAGCTAAATGTAGAAAATGTAATAGTATGTGTGCATGGAATAGAATATAATCTCTCCCCTATGAAGTGTGATACATATGTCCTAGCTTGTGCCTTGATGATGGAGCTATGTGGATGCCAATGAAATAGATGGATGCAACTCTAGATGAAGCGATAGTAGTGTATGATGTTAGGTCTATCATTATGGTCTCATAACTTTATATTTATAGGTTTCTCTTTCTCTAATTTTGTAGTTACCCTAAAAGGCCAACCTGATAAAGATAAGGATGAAAAAGGGATAGAAGAGGCCCAAAAAGTGACCTGGAAAGAGCTAGAAGGATCGGGGTGTCCCTAGGTGGGACTAGAGCACCCATGGGCGCCCCAATACTAAATTTGGGTGCCCCAATTATGGTTAAAATTACGTGGGAAGTGAGAAAATGGCTAGGCATGTGGGTAATAGGTCACAAATTATAAAATAAAATCAATAAGATGGCCAAAGGGATGAGGGTTAATTATTACATTCTTCACTCAAGAAAATTCTAAATAGTAGTATGAGACCAAGATAAATAAATGTCTAAAGTGCATGATTTTATGACTACATTTTCCCTCGCTTTATGATGGTGAGCAGAAATCTCGGTAACATAAAGTAGATAGAGATACGTACTTGATGTCCATGAAGAGTGTAGTAGAAATACACCGAAGGACTAGACAAATCATGGAATGATAAAATAGGTAGAGGAGCATGGAAACTATAGATGAAAAATGTGCAAAGAAATAGTGATGAGATTGAACCTAAGGCGTAACGTGTGTGTGTAGTTTTCGTAATGTGTAGTATACATGCATGGTTAGTAAAGCATGTGTACTTGTCATGAAACGTTGTTGTTGATGTTATTTGTTGTTGTCCCCATTTGACTTCTTGTTTCTCATATGGTTGGACCTGCAAGGATAAAACAATCAAGTAGTCAAATATGTATGTATGTAAGTGTAAAAACACTATGTAAAAGACACATGTATATGAAAGTATGTAAAATACGTAAATGTAAATGGAAAATGTAAATGTAAATGGAACATGTGCACCTGATCCATGTCGAGAAAAAGTGTAGAAGGATATCTGTCTTGCCTAGGTTTTTTGGTGATCCTACGTCATTGGACGAAGTAGTGTAGAGAGGCAGGACCACATTGTAACCTGTAAGCTTGTAAATGCTTCACTGAAATATGTGTGGATATCTTTGTATCAGTACAGTTTTTTTGGGCAATCCGATGCCACTAGACGAAGTAGTGTAGAGAGGCACACCCATTATAACCTCCAAGCCTTTAACTGCTCCATAGAAATGCTAAGGACACCATACATGTAAAATCCATTATGTATGGGGTTCGTAGACTGGTCTGAACCCATTCATTGTATATAACCCACAATTCCAAGGGTGGAAAGTGCACTAAACTAAACCAGTGTAAATACGATGTGTTAGTATGTAGAAACCCCAAATGATGCCCCCCTCTTTGGGGGTGCATGTAATGTCACTGATAGGAGACATGTGGCCCCAAAAGAGGGCCAATTGCATGTACACTAAAAAGTGCTTGGTAGAAACCAAGGCACACACAAACAAGAAGGCTAGCCAAAGACAAGTGTAAATATGCATGCATGTAGAAAACAATGTATAAGTTACACAAATAGTGTAAAAGCTACCAAGAAAAGTAACTATATCATGCAAGAATAGAAGTATGCCACACAAATCGGGTTGCAAACATGGGGCATCACTCATGATGTTGCAAGACACATAAGGCCATCATGGTCGTAAAAAAATAGACAAGTGTACACATAAAACATAGGGTAAGGCCCCAAACAATAACATATAATGGAAGACAATGTAACAAACAATTATGGAAACCAATATCCCTGCATAACAAATGCTACACATGAAGCACCATTAACATGTTAAAAATATAACTAGTATGTCAAAAGCATGTATAAACTAGTAATATAAAGTGCTAAGTACAAAATGAAAAATAAAACCTGGAAGATACAAGTGTGTGGATGCCCCCAATGACCAGTGTAGGAAGGGTAGAAGGCAAGCATCCATGCCACGTGTAAGAGTCTTGTATCTTTGATCACAACTAGAAGAAGGCATGAATGCGCATGTGTGGATGATATAGATAAATGACATATAAGTAATCAAACTAGCATGTGTAATAAAGTGATGATGAACAAGTAAGCGTAAGTAAGAATAAAAGTAACCATATATGCAGTATGTCATGGATGGGTGGAATGGAATGCAATATGGAATGATAAGAGCCCCATTCCCCCTAAGTGGATGGAAATGTATGTAGTGAGGTTCATTTTGTTTTCCCCCTCAATAGTCAAGAATAAACCGTAAACAAGAGTGTGTCATCGAGAGAAAACAATTGAGTAGTGTGTATCATGCTTAGTGCACTATGATGAATGTGTATGTGTAATGGTGATGATGTGCGACATGTGAGAGAGATGTGCGTGGAACTTATAGCCTAAGCATATACCACTAGGAGATGAAATGTGGAGTGATGATTTATCCCTAAGCATATATCACTATAAGATAAATAATGGGGAGTGGTGATGTAACCTAAGGTGTATGCCACTACAAGATGATAAAATAGGTGACAATTTAGCCTAAAGCATATGTCACTAAGCTAATGATGTCACATGATGAAAGGTGGAATAGTAAATGTGTGATGAGTGTAAGGTCCATTTTATTTGTTAACCCTCAACAGTCGAGTATGAACGATGAACTAAAGAGGGTCATCGAGTAGTGAGTGTAACACGTAGAAAACAATGTAGTATGTGTAATGATGAAACAAAAATGTGGTGTATAGAATATATAAAGACGTAGTGTATAGAATGTGATGCTAAAAGGTAATGTAACTCTAGACTCATATGTAATGTAACCTAGCATAGTATGTAGAATGTGTATGAGGTAGGTATGCGTAATGTATGATTGGATGATGTACGTAGATAGCTTAATAATGTATGTAATGTGTAGAATGACTAGGATATATGATATGTAGAATGACCTAGGTATGATACAAGATGCATGTAGAATAATACCGAGAATATATACTAAGTGTAGTATGTATCGATTGTATAGCACGTGATGTATGATGAAATGTAATTTATAATGTATATAGTGCAATCGTGTAGGGTTCAATGTAGAAATAATCCTCAACAGTCCAATGTGAACCGAAGCACAAGAGTGTGTCATTGGGTAGCGATGCTAGAATATATGATGAGTATGCCAAATGTGAGAAAATGAGGGTATGAGAATGTGAAGAGTGTGATTATGCTAAGATGAAGTATGCATGAATGTTGGGAGTGTGATGTAGAACTATGTAAATATGCTAGAATGAGGGGGATTAGGTGTTATGCCCCCCAAGTGTACTATGATGATGGATATCTATGCAGCAACATGAGAGGTGCCATGCCATTGTGGGAGAGTGTCATCTATGTTGTGATAAGAGTGAGGGCCAACACAATGGTAGGATGAAGCAATAGTAGGACCATGCGATGGTGGTGAAACTTGAGATGTGTCTTGACCATTATTGGAAGGAGTGGTTGCTTTGACAAAATGAGTTGTAAACGGAAGTGGAGTAGGATGGCTAGAAAGCTTGAATGGTGGCATCTTTGGTGTACTTTTTTTTTTGAAGAAGGCACCAAAGAAATGGTGGCATGATGCTCATTAAGTGGATAAGAAGAAACATCAGAAATAGGAGAAGCATGTGATGGAACTATAGTATTTTTCTGACTAGGAGGAGAATCATTATGGACATGTGAGTGACCATTAATATCAAACATGTGATGAATAAGAGAATTATCTAGAACTTCCTTAGAAATATTATAAGGAGGATCACCAATAGCTGCATAGCATGGCTGAGAAGGGGGTGAACTAATTTCGATAGGTGGTTGACTTTGTTGACTTGGGGATATCGTAGGTAATTTCTTAGGTGAATCGTGACTAATCGAAAGAGTAGCCTTAGGAGCCCATGTGAATGTAACCTTTGGAGAGGATGATGTAACATGACATTGGGTAGTAAATGAGATAAACCCTTGATGCTCAAGATGTTTGAATCTATGTTGTAAAACATAACAATCATTGTTAGTATGTCCATTGATTCGATGATAATTGTAATATGGACGACCCTAATACTTTTGTAATTCGACAAGGAGGATAACAATGAGTAGGTGGCAAAGTGATCAATTGATGATGAGTAAGAATGTCATGTGGCATAATATTATGCTCAAATATGAGAGGCTCAGGTGATGGCATGACCTGAGGTTCAGCTATATGACATGCAATGGACATAGATTGAAGAGGAGATGTAGAGGGAGTAGAAACATGCGATTGAGAAACATCCTTAAGATGATGAATTTCAGATCTAAGAGACATGATTGTGGATTCCATAGCTTGAAATTTATCTTGAAATACAGAATGAAGATCTTGACATTTATCTTGAAATACAAAATGAAGATCTTGAATGGATTTGTAAATAGATTGAGTGGAATTAGAATCAAGGGAGTCCACATAAAGACGACCAAAAATAACATTGACCTGAGTAGGAAATATGTTGATAGGAAGACACATATTATCTAGGGTTTGTTGAAGAGTGTCTTTATAAGATGGGTGCATTTGAATCAATTGAAGCAAAGAGACTTGAAAATCATTAGAATCCATGGTATAAAAGATGAGAAAATCCCTAGAACGAAGGTGGAGTCAATGGTCGGGTTCACCAAAATGATTAGCTAAAATTACCTAAATCTATGTTAGCTAAGAACTAGTTAATCTAATCTAGGAGGACATATAACACAATAAATAAATATACTATGGCAATATGTCAATGGAATAAATAAGGTGAAATAATTATATCAAACCCTAATATGTAAGAATGATGTAAGGAAATAACTCAAAGTTGATAACCAATGATTGTCTTAGAGGGTCATAGGTCCTGATTGGAAATTCAGAAATAGGAGCGAATGTGTAGAAGTCCTAAAAAAACTGAACCTAGAGGATCTAAGTGGACTAGGATGCCTATAATAGGACTAGGGCATGTATGAGTGCTTTGGTAAGGGATCTGGGTGCCCTGGTCTATGAAAATGTCGGAAGTTACTCTTTACAGGGTCGGGAAGGTGATCTCAAACTCGTATGCTGTAGCATCAAATATTTTGTACCATGCCAAATGCTCTAAAATATTCCAAGAGGAGGAAATGACCTATAATAAGACAAAAGGAAGTATCAAAACCATAAAAACAATATACAAAATGAGTGGGTTAGACCTGACATTAATTGCAAAACATTGGGCTTATTAAAGTGAGTGTTGCACTACATTTCATACCTTGATGTAGTTCTAGTGTGTGTGTGCATGTCATGCCCTAGGTGTTCTTGTGCTACAGTCACACTTTGTGAAATAGTGAGAAATAAATAAATGTAGAAAATGTAATAGTATGTTTGTATGGAATAGAATAGAATCCCTCCCCTTATGAAGTGTGATGCAGATGTCCTAGCTTGTGCCTTGATGATGGAGCTATGTGGATGCCAATGCAATATATGTATGTAACTCTAGATGGAGTGATAGTAGTGTGTGATGTTATGTCACTCATTATGGTATCATAAATTTATATTTATAGGGTTCTCTTGTCTAATTTCATAATTAACCTTGAAAAGGATGACCAAAAGAAAGATAAGGATGAAAAATGGCTAGAAGAGGCCCAAAAAGTGGCTAGAAAGAGCTAGAATGATCGGGTTGCCCCAGGTGGGAGAAGGGCACCCATGGGTGCCTTAGTACTAAATTTGGGCACCCCAGTTATGGCTAAAATTATGCGGGATGTGCAAAAATGGCTGGGCATGTAGGTGTAATAGGTCACAAATTATGAAATAAAATAAATAAAATGGCCAAAGGGACAGGGGTTAATTAGTACTTTCTTCACTCAAGAACCTTCTAAATAGTAGTATGAGACTAGGATAAATAAATGTCTAAAGTGTATGATTTTGTAACTACAAGAAGTCATTTTTACTACGGGAGAAAATCTCATCACAATCTATACCCTTTTCTACGCAAACCCCATGACCACCAACCAAGCCTTGTATCTTTTCTTGCATCCTTCTTCTTTAACTATGTACACCCACTTATTTTGCGATGCTCTTTTTCTTTGGGTAGCTTTACCAAATCCCATGTTTGGTTGTCCATGAGATACTTGATGTTCCTCATTCATGGCTTTCTCCCACTTCTTCTTGTTATCTACCCGCATTTCTTTATCAAAGATCTCTCGGCTCTCCACTATTAGTGAGTAATAAATAATAAAGAGAAGGAAAAAAACATTTAGGTTCTATTCTTAACCAAGAAGACCTCCTCAATGTAGGAGTTTAGGGTTCTTGTTGAGTAGGTTCTGAACCGATTCATGTCTCACTTTCCCATCTAGAAGATCTTCTACCACCGCATATTCTTTCCTAGATTCTTCTCTGTTTTCATGAAACTATTTCTTATACATAAATTTCTCATTAAATACCACATCCCTAGATCGAATGATTTTCTTGTCCTTAATACTCCATCTTGTATATCCAAATTCATCACCACTATAACCAATGAAAGTGCATTTTTTGATTTAGCCTCTTACCATGTCCTATCATCCATGTCAATATAGACAAACACCTCACATAAAAAGACTCTAAGAAATGAGTAATCAAATTTCTTTTCAGACCAAACCTCCTCGGTATGCCTCCATGTAAGGCACTTGAGGTTCCTCTATTTATCAAGTACATAGTTGTGCTCACTTTGCTTCGCCCAAAAAGAAAGGCAATCCCACATGTAACCTCATGCTCCTAAAGACATTCAATTATTGTCCTATTCATCCTTTCTAACACCCCATTCTATGTTGTGGAGTTCCTGGAACCATCATTTTCTTGTGGATTCCATTCTTAGAAAAATAATAATCAAACTCATTGCTGCAATAATCCCCTCCATTATCTCGACCTCGAGACATTTTAGCTTAATACATGTTTCATTCTCTACTAAGGATTTCCATTTAACAAAGCTCACAAATACATCGACTTATTTCTAATACAATATACCCAAAATTTCCTTGTTGCATCATCAATAAAAGTAACATAATAATTTTAACCCCAAAGAGATGATACCTGAGCCACCCCCACACATCAGAATGTACCAGCTCCAACTTACTCTCTTTCTTCATAGATCTAACCTTGAGAAAATTTACTTGCTTTTGTTTCCCGTATACATAGTTCTCACAAAAATTCAAACTTTGCTTTTCGTATATATGGGAAAATTCTTCTTTATGATTTGCATGCCCTTATGACTCATATGAACGAGCCTATAGTACCACATGTTGTATCTCGTGTCTGCAAGCCACAAGATTACAATCATTAGTGCTATCAATGGTTAAATACAAGGTTCCAACCTTCTTACCTCTTGCCACCACAAGAGTACTCTTGGTAACTTTCAAGAGTTTGTTATAAATATCATGATACAACCATCATTTCCCAACTACCCCACCGATATCAAAATTCATCTTAATGCAAACACATTTCTAACATCCTTCGGTAGCCATGTATTCCCATTTTTCATCTTAACCTAAACAAAACCTTTTCCAACTATGTTGGAAGGCTCATCATCACCAAGAAAAACATGCCAAAATCCCCTTAAACATAATTAACAAAAATAATGCATATGTGGAGTAGCATGGAAAGAATCCCCAAATCTAAACCCAAGATTTAACAATATTGTGCAAACAAAGAATCAAAGCATCCTTAAAAATATTACCTATTTCCCCATTCACCTCCTTGTTTTCTTCTTGTCTTGATGCTCCCAACAATCCTTCTTTGCATGCCCGGACTTTCCATGGTGCCACCATACCATCTTTCTTTTGGATTTTGACCTTTCCCGATGTTTTGATTTTCCACGGCTTCCTATATTCTTTTGTCTCCCTTTAGTTCCCACCATCAAAGCATTCCCTTAAGTAGAAGATTCCCAAAAGCTTTGTATTCAAAATTTCTCGCTTAGAATCACCCTTAAAATGTGCTCAAACTTCAATTTTGAGTTATCTAGAACCAAGTTGCTTACCACCATTACCAAGGCTATTCTAACTCTTAGGTAAGGAGCACAAAATTAATAAATCCCTAAATTCTTCATCAAATTCTATTGTAACCGAAGCTAGCATATTCACAACCGTATTAAAATCATTTAAATTTTTTTCTACTAAACTATTCTCAGACATCTTCATATTAAACAACTTTTTTCATTAAAAATATCTTGTTAGAGGTAGAGGGTTTTTCATATAACTTCCCTAATGCATCCATAAGTTATTTTGTAGTCTTTTCCTTTGAAACATTAAATAATACCAAAGATGCAAGACATAGCGATTTTTCCAAGTGCCTTCTATCTAGAAAATCCCACTCCACATCTATCATGCTTGAGGGTTTGTTCCCTTTCTCAAACAACAAAATATAAAGATCCTTATGATAAAGGTAATCTTCCACCATCTACATCTTTCAAAGAATAAAATTATTCCCGTTGAATTTATCAACCCTTGATCTTCCATCATCTGCCATAGCTCCCACTCAAGCTAAAAATTTCCTTGTGATTCAACACTTCAAAGAAACCAAACTAGGCTCGATATTTATTGTTAGGAAATACATGATAAAATATGTAGAATAATCCCACATAGAATCGCAATAGTAGAAACTAATATGCAGAAAGATATTATAGATATGAAATAAAAGTGTAGAAAATAAAATAACACAACATAGAGACAATATTTAATGTGGTTCACCCAATTTGGGCTATGTCCACTAAGAATCTCTTGCTCATATTTTTTATTACAAGCCATCTCTTTCTCTCAATACAATGCCCATATTTGTTTGGAGCTATGCTCAACAAACTCTCATAAATTGACACTTGAACTCACACACATCTACAATGATATGTATACCCTATTAAAATCTCTAAAGCACATCAATAAGCAATTCTGCTTAAGTAATTTTAAAATACCATGGGTATAAAACCATGGGACAAAAGCGCCCACATAAACCTATGGGTCAAAAATCCCACCCATACGAGAAGAGAACGTTTATTGAGACATCGGGAATGTTTTTCGAGGCCAATTTTTTTTTCTCGTGACATGTGCCTTTGAACCTCTACCAAGGGATGCCAACCCTGAGACCTCCTATTGGGACCGACCCAGCCTAAACCTCGGCAAGAAAAGCGCAGAGAGTGTATAATACTTTTTGTCATAGTCTTCAACACTTCCAAACATGAAAACAAGATTCACAACATAACACAGCTTTAGGAACCTATCGAACATGAACCCCAAACTCCTATATGAAGGAGGTGTTTTAGGGTAAGAAGAGAACCAAAATGATTTTATTATTTATTACTCACCGAAAATAGATATCCATAGAGATTTGATGAAGCAATGCGGGGTAGATGGCAAGAAGAAAGTGGGAGCAAGCCATGAATGAGGAACATCGTATCTCATGGAAAACTAGATATAGGATTTGGTGAAGGTACGAAGGAAAAAGAGCATTGTAGAACAAGTGGGTGTACAAAGTTAAAGAGCAAGAAGGAGGCAAGAAAATATACAAGGCTCAGTTGGTGGTCAAGTGGTTTGCAGAAAAAAGTATAGATTTTGATGAGATTTTTTTCTCTTTGTAGTAAAAATGGCTTTATTAGAACTATTCTTAGAATAGTGGCAATAGAAGACTTGCAATTAAATTAGCTAAATATAAAGATTGTATTCCTCTATAGTGATTTAAAGGAGGATCTATATATGTAGAAGCCAGAGGGCTATGAGGTCAAAGGTAAAGAGGAGATGGTGTGCAAATTGAAGAAGAGCTTGTATGGCCTGAAACAATCTCCACGTCAATGGTATAAGAAATTTGATAGCTTCATGATGGAGCAAGGTTATATTAGATGCCATTTTGACCATTGCATATATACAAAGAAATTTCAAGATGACAGTTATATTATCTTGTGTTTGTATGTGGATGACATGTTGGTTGCAGGAAAAAACATGTAGGAAATAAAAGTACTCAAGAAGAAGCTAAGTGACTCCTTTGATATGAAGGATTTGGGGGCAGCCAAAAAAATCCTTGGTATGAGGATATCTAGGATAGGAAGGAATGAAAGCTAACTTTATCTCAAGAAGAGTACATTAAGAAGGTTTTGGAGATGTTTATGTGCAAGATGCTAAACCGGTTAGGACTCCTTTGGTAGACCATTTCAAGTTATCAAAGGACTTGTGTTCCAAGACAGAGAAGGAGAGAAAATAGAAGTCTAAAGTACCTTACTCATCAGCGGTTGTCGGGTTTATGTATGCCATGGTGTGCACTAGGCTTGATATTGCACATGCAGTGGGAACAAAGTGAGTAGATTTATGAGTGATCCAGGTAAAGATCATTGGTAGGTAATAAAGTGGATCCTTTGGTACTTGAGAGGGACCATGGGGAAAATTTTGTGTTATAGTGGATCGGACACCACTTTGTGTGGTTATGTAGATTTAAACATGGTTGGAGATGTAGACAATAGGAGGAGCATGACATGTTATATTTACACTGTAGGTGGGACAATAGTGAGCTAGATTTCACGACTACATAAGCTTGTGGATTTGTCAACCACAGAGGTTGAGTGTATTGCTGCCACAGAGGAAAGCAAGTAGATGATTTGGTTATAACAATTGCTTGAGGAGTTGGGGCATAAATAGGAGGAAGGGAAGCTGCATAGTGATAGTTAGAGTGTTATACACCTAGATAAGAACTTTGCTTTCCACTCTAGGAAAAAGAATATACAAGATTAAGGTACCATTTCATTGAGCAGATTTAGAGGAAGAGAAGTCAAGCTGAATAAGAATCATACTAGTGAGAATCTTGTAGACATGATGACCAAGGTGGTCACAAGGAAGAAATTGAAGTCGTGTTCAACTTTGGTTGGTATTCACAAATGATAGTGAATGGTTGAGTTCTAACATATTCTTAAGAATGGATTAATTTTAGATGAAAATTGGTAGTCCTTCTCATGAAATTACCAACATACACCACTTTCCGAATAATCCGACATCCTTTCTATTAGGAACAATATGATATCTTGCATGATTTAACTTTGTGTGCCATCCATTATGCTCCTTTAGATGAATTGGACAACATTTTTGAGTTCACTCAAAATCTATCAAACAATAGAAGACTATTGAAATACACTTATTTTTATTACATACTCATTGAAGCTGAACTTGCTTGGGCTACATACGAGGTGAACAAGACATCCCTTTCGAGCTTGATTTTCAGCATAATCTATTTCTGATATGTCTCTCATTCATCTCTTATCTATCATCTATATGCTTTGTATTAGCTTATCATTTTTCAAATATCCATCATATATCATGTATCATTTATTTATTTCAATCCACTTAATTGTTTAAATAGTGAGATGACATCCTTCGAGGAAGCCCTTTGGATTCTTAGAATCGGCCTTTTTTGAGCAACTCACTTATCTATCTTTCTAATCATATCTTATGTAGTGTCTTTGATCACAGGTTTTCTTCACAGGAATAATCTTGTATACATATTTCATGGAGTGCAACATTGAACATCGTCAATCAACATCTATGGGTATCACTAAACCCCGCATCTTCTAAGGTTGGTATATTTTTATTTTTTGACTTTAGTTAATTCAAGTTGAAGGAGTAGGAATATTTTTGAACATTTTGGCATGCCTCGGTGGGATGAGTCCCTTATTTCATTGTTTCATTCATCAAAATATCATTATTTTTATTTTCTAGTTTTTGTTCAAGTAATCGCTAGCGATTTGGTCAATCACCAACGATCGGGTGAATCACTAGCAGTGATTCAGTCAATCCCTACAAGATTTTTTTGAATACTTTTGATTACTTTACAATTTGCATGTTAATCACTATTTTTGCTATCTTTTCTATTTCTGCTAACTTGGTTTTGTAGGTTGTTATCTCTGGAGGCTTTTCTTGTTGGATTGCTTATTGCTAAAACTAAAATTGAAAAAATTTAAAAAAAAAAAAAAAGTGCATTTATCACATGTGAGTCCTAATCCTTCTTTTGGTTTTTTGTACTTGCATTTTTTTGCTTGTTTTCTCTCATTGAAATCAATCTATCATTTTGGGTTTAAAATGAACAATTGCATTCTTCTTGATCACATAGTTTTAATTAGGAAAGTTAATTGATTGCATTCACTTTATCTTTCCCCACACACAACCAAATCACTCAAAACATCAAACACACATTTAAACAAATTCTTCCTCAAGTGATAACTATTGGGATTTCATCACCCAATAGGAAACCGACTCGGTGTTCTGGCCAAGTATAAACAACTATTTGTCGGTATATTGGCAAGCACCCAACTCCCTTATTACTATGGGACTGTGAAGTGAGGGGGTAGGCCCCAATACCAAGCCCCATACCGAGAAACAACACAAATTTGGGCCTCACATACCTTTGGGTATATTGAGGATGCCAACCATAAACATACCTAAAACCAGCCATAGATTGCCATTTCCTAGGACCCATTAACCATTTTTCACATTTCACTTTTCTTAATTAAATCAAGATAATCTAAAAATTTTTTCTTTTTTTTTATTGTTTGTAATCAACCCACTTAGTTATCTTCATTTGTAGGTGATTGTGTGTTTGTTTATTATGGTACTTACTAGACAACAAGCCCATAATCAAACTTTAAAACATGTCTACACCATTCTATACCATTACAACAACATATCCCATATCTACGCCATTACCTATACCATTATCTACACCATTATCTACACCATTACAACATCAAATCCCACTATCTCAACCAATCATATCTACTCCTCTATCTGAACATCAACGAGCCTGGGATGAATTAGAAGAACAACATAATGAAGAAATTTGACAACGTCTCTTAGATTTTCACATCATCATCATCATCAAACATCCCACACAGAAGAGTTAGAACCACCTCATTCTCCTAGCTCTCAATCAACATCATCTGAACCTCCTTTCTTTGATAGTGGAGATCCTATTTTTGAAGACATGTTAGATTCAAACCTGTTTCCCTTAACGCTTATCTTATCTTGAGCTAGGGGTGTCCAACTTCAACCATTTGTATCTGAACCACACATCCCTAATCCTTCATCTACTTTGCACATCTTATCGATACAAATCAACAACCCATTATCCAACAAATATATTCATATCAACCCATAAGCCAACCCGAAACATCTAGTGTTGTGTCTTCCATTCCTATTTTTAGTCTCCATATGATCTCTTCTCAAGACACATCTACCCAACAACCCACATCTTCACCGAGCCTTCTACTAGTTCCACACCTCCCAAAATAATACTAGTGCTTCCTCTGTCTCCCCCCTAACACATCTTTGGCCATCCAAACACCTCCAGTAATTTTTTTGTTTTTATTGTTGTATCTCATCCACCATACTCTCAACCGGTCAACAATCCCATCCAAAACATCACTATGTCCATTCCTGCATCCATTCCCTTAATCAATACTAGTGTTATCGCCACCACTCATCCTATTTCATTCCAATATTTTGTACCCTTGTCTCACAACATATACCACAACCATCACAACTTTAATTTCCATACCAAAATCTATTCCTATTCAGAACATCCCACAACAAGCACCATCTTTTGCCTCTGCAATACCCTTCCAACAACCACCTCCTTATTCACAACCTTTTACCACCACATCTATCCCACATCCTTATCAATATATTCAACCATCACAACCTGTTAGTGTCCCAACCTACTTATAACATCCCTACAAACATCCACCTCAACAAAACATTCCATATCAACAAAATATTCCTCAACAAAACATTCCTCAACAAAATATTCTCAATAAAACATTCCATATCAAAAAAAAATATCCTCAACAAAAATCTCATATCAAAAAATATCCTCAACAAAAACATTCCCTATTAATAACATTCCTTAGCAACAAAACATTCCTTATCAAAACATTCTTCAACAAAACATTCCCTACCAACAAAACATCCCCCAATAGTATCAAACATACCCACCACCTAGCTAGTTCTCATTTCAACTTGGCTCATCCTCACAATAACCAACACAACTTGATCCTCTTCAAGCCCTCATGAACCACATATCTAATCTTGAAAGCCACTTCATTAGGACCCAAGAATGTGCTCTCTTATGACCAAATTTGTAATGAGCCCATTCACCCCTTATGCCATATAAAGCATATCCACCCCATTGGGAACTTCCAAAGTTTATCAAATTTTATAGCAAGGAAGATCCCTAACAACACATCCATGCTTTCCATCACACGTTTACTATCTAATAGCCCATGATCAAGATCTCATGTTGAGGACTTTCCCTATGTCCCTTGTAAGTCCTCCTGCCTTGGATTGGTATAATAACATCCCTCAGTACTCCCTTTTCTCATTCACACAACTCTGCAAATTTTCCTAGAACATTTCTCCATAAACATAGCCCATAAAATCACTATCACTAATCTCTACGCCATCAAACAATTTGAGGATGAGTCCATTGCCAAATTTGTTTCCCTTGGAGGGGTATAATCAATCAACTATCCTTCCCATTACCACAAACTAAATTGATTGAAATTTTTTATATGCTCATGTGCTAAACACATTTCAACAACACTACAAATCCAATCTTTCCAGACATTTGATGAAGCCTTCACTATGGCCATAAGTTGGAACTGTGAGCTCTAGAAGATGGTTGAGTTAAATTCATCCTAAGAAACCATGAATTGAATTCCCATCTAAGTCATCTTTCCAGTCTGAAAATCCAAATCATCCACTAATGCCATAGTAGTCAAATATCTCTAAGGAAAAGCCCACTACCGAGTGTTCCCATCAACAACATGTAGTTACACACCCATAGGAGAGACTTATAGTGCGGTCTTTGAAAAGTTTCTCATTGCAAACATGATATCTCTCCCACCCATCCGACCTATCGATACATCTGTATCCAAACCCTCTTGGTATCGAGATAATGATTATTGTAAATACCATAGGGTTAAGGGACATGACATCAAAAGGTGTCAAACATTCTGCAATGTCCTTCAAGATTTGATTGAAAAGGTGAACTCAACTTAGACA
Source organism: Taxus wallichiana var. yunnanensis (assembly GCA_018340775.1). Classification (NCBI taxonomy): domain Eukaryota; kingdom Viridiplantae; phylum Streptophyta; class Pinopsida; order Cupressales; family Taxaceae; genus Taxus; species Taxus wallichiana. The sequence goes on from CM031242.1 coordinate 877,376,240, forward strand.
ATCCAAATGCACCCCAAATCAAAATCTTGATATATTCAAACAACCCTTTCCTAATCACTCCCCATCCACGATCAACCAAAAAATGTCATTCATGCTCACCATACTATCAACACCATCACTAAAACATTACCCATTCCTAAGTCCACATCAACACCTATTGAATCTAAATCCACATCTACAAAACCAACATCAACATCTATCAAACCTACATTGACATCTACCAAGTCCTCATCCACTAGAACACTACTAAAACCATTCTCCCATCCTTGTCACATGTTATTATTAAATCCACTTCCACACCAATCACATCTTCTAGCATAACACACCTACATCTATGCCTTGATTTGAAAATATAACTATGATACCTCTTGAAACATTTATGACACAAACACCTCCACCTAAGGAAACCATGAACCATATTCATCCCCATCTACAAAACCAATTATCTCTACACCAACCAATCCAAAACCTACAAAATATACAAATTTAGATCTCATCAACCACATCATTCAAAATCCTCTTCCTTCATCAATACCTACCTCTACATCCACACCTAGCTCATCCAAAACCACAAAAGGACCTCATAAACAAGGTGTTGTTCAAGTTTTTAAAATCCCTTACTATACCTTCCCTAAACAATACCATTTTCATGGCCCTCGACCTTTTCTTCCACCTCCTCCTAGAAAGGTCATTTCCACTCCTAGTAATCATGCTATCATCATGTCAAGTCCAAGGCCTACCTACCAAGCCTCCATTGGGCCCTCATCCTTCATCTGTCACACCATCTAAGACTCCTTAGTGAAAAAACAACCCAACAACCCACAATCAAAGTCTTACTTCCTCCCGAGGATAAGATACACAAAAACTTCATTACCATCCACATCTGCACCTAGGGGCATTATGCAACTATTCTAGATGACCTCCTCCAACAATCACTTATAACATTACCACCTCCCAAACTATCTTGACCCTCAAGGATGGAAACCCGCTTGGTATGACTTCAATGTCTCTTGTGATTATCATAGGACATGAGGTCATTCCATAGAGGACTGTAAGGCCTTTCACCTAATCACTTAGAAACTTAGAAATCTAGCCTTCCTTCCTTCCGAACCACATGCAACATCATCATCTTCATCTAAATCTAAAGAACCCATGTCTAAAATATCTTCCCCATTTAGGTGATGACTATTTATACACATAACCACTCACTCACAAACTACAACACAGATCCATCCGAGCCTAAGAAATCAAAAATTTCATAGCCATACCTCCACCTCCAAAGTTAGTCACTCATCTAGATAACCCTAAAGTATCTATCTCCATAGCTCTGAAGCATCTAATCAAACAATGTCACCCAAAACCAAAGGTTTCAATACTCCCCACCACCCTCATCATCCACCTCATACAAAAGGTTGTTATTAAAAAAGTTACACCAAGCTCCCATCAAAATGTCATTATACAAGTCTGGTGAAAACATCACCTTCCCATAAAAAAGCCATGATGAATCCCTTCATTCGATATTTTCCTTCAGATGACCCTTCATCTTTCAAAAACTTTTAGGGGCCCTTAAAGCATCCACAACCATATCATTTGAGCCATATGAGATCCCCTCACTTAGACCTAGAAGAGCATGACTTACCACTCTTTATCACCACTCAAATCAATGATGTCCTCATCAGAAGGGTCATGATTGATGGGGGTGCAACCATCAACATTATATCATCCATTATTTCAATCAACTTAAACTATCTCTTCCATCATTGGTCAAACTCTAGTTTTACTATGATCCTTCAATGACACTATCGCACCCACATTAGGTACCATTATCCTACCACTTAAAGTGGCATTAAGACCTTACATGAAACTCTTCTACATTATAGAAGGAGAGTTCTAATACAACATGTTGTTAGGATGCCCTGGATACACACTATGTGGTGTGTTCCTTCTACACTCCATCGTTGTCTTAAATATGAATATGAAGGTCAAACATTCACAATCCCCACAGATCCAAATCCCTTCACCAAATTGTTATATGACATATCACCCAAATGACACTTCCTTGTGCCTAAATCCACATTAGAATCATCTGATGAAGCATCTACTAACACATCCATCCCTTCATCCAAAACTACTAGATGATTCCTCCCTTAGTGATGTTGTATAATGCCCTTATGGGGAGTACCACCTCCTCATGCTCAACTCTATCCCCTCACCTAAGACTTATGGTCACCTAAAAATAACCCATGTATGAGCCTAATGTAGGGGATGTTATCTCTTATGGTCCCACTTATCTTAAAACAAACCTTGTCTATGGGGGACGTGATCATCCTTCATCCCATTCTATCAATCCACACCACATCATGCCTTTCACATTAGACTTCAAATCCCTAGATAATCTAGATTTCACTTATATGTACCTTCATCATTATGTGTGGAAAGGTTTTGTCTTGGCCATTATAAACAAGGAATACATGACTTGATTGTCCAACGCTCCCTTAAAACTTATGAGAAATATGGCCTAGGTTATGAGAAACCCTTCTCGACCCATCTAAACCCACTACATCCATACATATCACTGAACTTGAACCATCATCACCTATGAACCCTGAAGATCCTATGGACATAGATGACACATTGTATCCATCCACCTAACTTTTTTTTAGTCAATACTATATCCTTAGGACTACTTACTTATCAATCCGGTCACTCGTCAAATCATTACCTCTTATTTGGCCATAGAAATGGTTGAAGAAGATTTACCCACTATAGATATCCTTCAATTTCATGATGACCAGGACATCCTTTCCCATATGGGAGCTGAGGATCACTTCCTTCAGAAATCCCTACCATCGACACACCAAATCTCCTTAATGAATCCACCATCGATGTTAACTTAGGAACCCCTCAAGATCCTCACATAGTTAAGGTTGGTCAATCACTTAATTCACAAGAACTAGATGACTTCACCTCATTTTTAGCAAAATATTATCAAGCCTTCACTTGGTCATATAGTGATATGCTTGGAATTGATCCCAACATTGTCATACACAACATCGTCACATATCCTGATGTTAAACCTATTAAAAAAACTTCATAAGATGCATCCACACATATCTCTCCTTGTTAAAGAAGAGTTACAATACCTTTTATCCACTAACTTCATCATACCCATTGACTATCCACAATGGGTCTCTAACATCATCCCCATAACTAAAGCCTTGGGAAAGTTATGCATCTGCATAGACTTTAGGGATCTCAATCTTGCTTTTCCTAAAGATGATTTCCCCTTCCAAATATAGATCAGCTCATTGACCTAACATCTAGCCATGAAATGCTCTCCTTATGGATGGATTTTCTAGTTATAATCAAATTCTTATCACCACTGATGATCAACATAAAACTTCCTTTATTACTCCTTGGGAACCTTCTGTTACTGTGTCATGCCATTTGGTCTTAAAAATGTAGGAGCTACTTACCAATGTGCCATGACCTACATTTTTCATGACCTCATCCACAAAAATTATCAAAGACTATGTTGATGATCTCTTAGGAAAGTCAAAATCACACAAAGATCACCTCGACATCCTTGAATCCATCTTTACTCATCTCATTTAGTATTGCCTTCATCTCAATCTTCAAAATGTGTTTTTGGTGTTCTCACTAGAAAATTTTTAGGATTCATCATATCTATTAAGGTATTGAAGTTGACCCAAAAGGTTAAAGAAATCATTGAAATTCCTCCTCCATCAATCTTAAACAATTGCATAGCCTTCAAGGTAAAATTTAGTCCATCCGACATTTTATATCACAACTTTTTATGATTGTTTTCAACCATTTCATCATCTTCTCCACAAGGACGTATATTTTTCATTGGGATTATGATTGTCAGAAATCCTTTGAAAAAATTAAACAAATATCTCCTATCACCACTAGTGCTTACTCCACCTCACGAGGGGAGCCATTTTATCTATACATATATACTTTAGAACATGCTCTAGGAGCCATGCTCACTCACCATGATAACCAAGGTCATGAACACATCATATATATTATATCAGCACACACTCCATGATTATGAAACTTGTTATTCCGAGGTTGAAAAACTATGTTGTGCTTTATACTTTGCCACTTCCAAATTTCATCATTATCTTCTTAATCACAAGACCTATGTCATTCACTAGCTTTAATCCACTTAAAACCATACACTCTAAACCATATCATAATGACCATATAACTCATTGATGGCTTATTCTTATGACTAAATTTGACCTGAGATTTTATATCACAAAAATATATTAAGGGCTAGGCTATTATAGACAGCTTGATGATACTCCCTTCCCTGACAACCAACTTCCTCATGAATACTTTCTGATGAATCTATTAACAATGTCGATGAATATAAATTCATCCCTATTAAAATGACCCTCTTCTTTGATGGATCTAAGTGCCAATAAGGGGAGGGGCTGGTGTTTTTATCATACCTCCATGGGATATTCCTATTCCTTTATCATTTAAACTTAACTTTGAATGCACTAATAACATGGTAGAGTATGAAGCTTTAATCATGGGTCTTACGACTGCTATTCTCCTAGGTGTTCACATCTTAGAAATCTATGGAGATTCACAACTTGTCATTAATCAAATCAAAGGAGAATACCAATGTAAAAATGAAATCTTAAAAAATATAAAGCCAATGTTGATTTTCTCCTTACACTTTTGATCATTATACCATTCAAACCATTCGTGATCTTCTAATAAATTTGTAGACACAATGGCCTCTTTAGGAGCCCTCATCCCATTATAAACTGAAGAATCAAAAGAAAACACTCAAGTATCTGTGGTCATTCAATGATTGGATTACCCCTCACATCAAAATTAACTCCCTATCAATGTCATTGATGATGATCTAATTGATTTTATGGTATACGCAAATCTATGACTACCTTTTGAATCTAAAATCCCATCGAATTATCACATAATGCTAAAAGATCATTCTTTCAATGCGCCACCCACTTTGTCATCATAGGTGGTATCCTCTACAAATGTAGTTTTGATGGTATCTTGTTAAGGTGCCTTAAATCACATGAATCAATCAAAGCAATCGAAGAAGTCCATGATGGTATTTTTGGTGGACATTTTAGTGGAAATTCTATCGCTAAATGTGTCATACGGACTAGGGTACTACTGGCCTACTATCACTAAATAATTTGTGCATATGTTAAGAAATGTGTCAAATGCCAACTCCATTAAGACCTTATTCATGTCCCTAGTCAAGCATTACAACCTACTCAGGACTTATGGCCTTTCTCTTAATGGGGTTAGACCTCATTGGTGTTATCAATCCTAAATCATCTCAACAACATCACTCCATTATCAAAAGCCATTGAGTACTTCACTAAATGGGTTGAAGTTATCCCTTTAACCTTGACTAAATCAGGACCTATCACCAACTTCATATATCAATACATCATATGCCATTTCAGCATTCCCCATAAACTTGTCATAGAAAATGGAAAATATTTTAAGAATAAAGAACTTAAAAAGCTCTGTGACACTTTCAACATTAAACTCATATTTTCATCACCATATTATCCTCAAGAAAATGGATAGGTTGAAGCCTCTAACAAAACACTTATCAAAATCCTTATGAAAATAATAGATGATGCAGGAAGGAATTGGCATCTCTAAATCCCATTTTCTCTCTAGGCTTATCAAACTAGTATCCATAATCCTACATGAGCTATTCCTTATTCACTCATCTAAACTTCGAGGTTTTCCTACCACTCAAAGTAAAAATACCATCACTTCGTGTGTCCCTTAAAGACTTCATCCCTGATGAAGAATATTGCCAAGACCGCTTAACACAACTTGAATTATTAGATGAAAAACATCTAATGGCCCTCGAACATCATCAAGTCTATCAAGAATGCGTTAAATGAGCTTATAAAAACATATTAAAGAGTGTGACTTTAAAATTGGTGACCTTGTACTTAAATAAAATCAAAATGTCACTACACTAGAATGGAGTAAATGTGGAAAGTTTTCCCTAATTGGATTGGTCCATATGTCATCACTCACAAGTATGGGTGGAAGTGTACCATCTCGCTTCCTTGATGGTGAACCTGAAAAGGAACCTCTGAATGCCTTACACTTGTGGCATTTCTATTGTTAAATGATTGATTTCATGATAGTTACATCTAAGATCTTATCACTCCATCAAACCATCCATTTTATCATAGTAATGATTTGAAAGCATGTGGTTATCCATCATTATCCTAAATATACCTTAAATATGAGCACCATGGATTTGTTCATCACATCTTTGACATGGACAAGGCACGCGTGTGTAGGTCATATACACATATTTTACCATCCTCAAAATGGTTTATTAGGGACTTTTCCTCAGCTCAAAAATGTACGTAAAAGTCATTGGATGCTTCTTATAAAAAAATAAAAAATACAATATACTGATCCCTCAAAGGACAACTATTCAAAATATAAAATCATTATAAAAAAGTAAAAAAGTAGGATGATCCCTCAAAGGACAACTAACAGTTAAAATCATAGACTGATCCCTTAAAGAATGGCTATCAAAAGTAAAAATTAAGATCAAAAATAAAAATGTAGACCATACCCTCAAAGGATGGCTACCTATGTAAAGAGGCTTCATGCATCGATCAACCTTCAAAGTGAAAAGCATCCTAGGAAAGCTTCCTATATTGATCAACTTTCCCATTATAGAAAACTTCCACATTGATCAGTTTGCATCCAAATTAAATATGTAAAGTTGGGGAATTTCCCTATGAACCCATTGAAAAGGAGAACCCTTTCCCCACATTGATCTACACATACAAACCCCTTTCATGTCCTAGGAAGGTACATTTATCTCATTCCAATTTTTATTTAAGATCTTATGTAACTATCTATTGATAATCTCATTTAACTTTCATTATTAAAGCTACAAGTGCAAGTGCTTTCAAATTTTCAAAACCCATCACGTATGTCTCAAATACATAATGAGGTAATCATTCCATTTTTACCCTATCTTATTAATCACATTTTGATAAGAATCCATTTCAAGATCACATTTTAAGTTATGTTATACATAATCATTTAGACATTCAATAACATTCTAAAACACACCATATTCTCTATCATCACATTTATCTACTTACACATATCAAAATCCATCATACTCTAACACATTTAAATTAAAACATATACCATAACATCATCATAAACACATGAAAATTAAAAGAGATATAGACCATAAACCAAAATCATATATATATATATATATATGTCATACATCATCACTAATGTCATATCACAAAATAAAAATATCAAAATATAACATATAAGGCTTCCAATATTTGTACATCAATCTATATCATCATCTCAGTAAATGGAAGTCTCCTAGAAACTCGCTAGCAGGAACAATGCTTGACCTCTCCTCCCCAGGACACTGTACCACCTAATAAATCTAACATCACCATGACTCCTCCTCACTACCACCTCCTCTCTTTAATCTCTGAGGTGGGTGACCCACACTCCCTACACTCACACTAGGGCCTGCCGCCTTTGTGGCTAAATGATCAACATATAATACAACATCCGGGTAATCACGGATCACCATGTGAACATAGTACTACACCTCTACTCATATTGTCTGATAATGAGCCATATAAATCATTCTAGAAGCTGTAGATGCTGCCCTCTTCCCACTGCTTTGTGCCCTATGTCCACTAGCCTATGCCATCTTGCCAACTTGACACAGAAATAGAATACCCTGTAATCCCCAAGGCCTTCTTCAGTGCATCCCACTGCTAATGATATCTATCCATATCTGCAATATCCTTAGCCAATTGTATCCTGAGTCCATCTTCGTCAATCACCACCGCACCGTCTCTTGCTATAAAAATCAAAGCATCTCTGACCCCCATGAGATCATCTCTCTCTCTCTCTCTCTCTTCGAACCACAATCCTCTCTCCCTCCATCATGGCCTTCTCATCTGTCACCTTTGTAATAGCTAGCTTCGCAAGATCATCATCACCTCCTCCTCCTCCTCCTCATCATCAGAAACCTAGATAACATCCTATTCCTATGTTCATCCCTCCACTCAAAGCCACAACCCATCTCACCCAATGTACTACTTGGGTCCTATAAAAAGCTCTCGGTGTTTGGGTTCACTATGCTCTATAATCTTGAGTAAATCTTGCATCGGTAATCTGACACAATGTCACCATCATCATTAGGGCCCATAGCCCCCTCCTCAATAATGATCATGGGCCTCATCACAACTCCCTCGAGGTCTCGTATATTTCCATCCTCTCATCTATACTCTATGGGATCCTTGGGCACATCCTGAATAAACCTAAACTACCTCCTCACCTGACCAAAATGCAATAACTCATACTCCCTTGATCTATGAGCCTAGAGCCAAATATCTTGTTACGTGTACAATAATTCATACTCATATATAGGCCAATCATGAAAATCTAAGTAAGGTCTCCAAATAACATCACCTACCTGTAATCTTGATAATAAATCTCTATAGAAAGTTCCCATCTTCTTCTTCTTCTCCGTTCCTTGTCCTACTGCCATCTCATAAAAAAGGAATGACTCTCACTAATATCCCATGGTAGCCCCAACGAGATGAGAAAAAAACAATATGCTCGTATGCCCAACAATGTAATAAAAATCCAACATCAATCCCATATCACTTGTGGGCCTTCCAGGCCCACAACTCTTTAAATGTCTATGCAAGTAAAGTGGTCCCCCACTCAAACATTTTATGGGTTTCCATCATATTTGCCACTACACATGTGATCATCCAAGGGAATTGGCCACCTCCCGAATCTAGTAAAGTAAAACATGATATGGTCATCATCATCATAGTCATCTTGGTACAACCATCTCTCCTAGGCTCATACAATGACTGATATGCAAATGCCCCTGACTCATATCTAACATGCTTTGCCTCATCACCATACAACCTCTGCATCACATCCAACCTCTCTACCTCATTGATGGTGTATATCCCCTCTCACGTGGATAGGCAATCTCATAATCTGATGAACGTCCTCTAGAGTGAGGGTCATCTCTCTAGTAGGAAACCAAAAAGTGCAGGTGGAAGGATTCCATCACTCCAATAATGCTAGTATCAAACTTTGACATATGTGAATCCATCTATAATCCCTAATACCACCGAAACCCACAACCTCAATATGATCCCAATAATCATCTATCATTAATGCCCTCATCTTATCTAAAATAAGTGGTATATGATCTCAAATCGTCACTTCACATCCACTTGAAAACAAGCACACATTAACATCATCAAAAATATCAAAATTACCATAAAATATGTAAATCATTAACATCGATATTGATACATCAACATATAAATCATCACCAAATTTGTATAAAAACACCACTAAACATTGAAAACATTTCATAAAAATCAAGCTTTTGCCATCTAAAATTCAAATAGCCTCATAACATTTGAATCACTAATGATCTGAGGTTTCTAAATTAGTGCATCCGTATGCCCCCAACACGAAGAAAGATTCTAAAAACTACCAAAAATAAACAAAAACACATACAAAACAAGTTAAAATGACTTACCTCTACCATAATGGAATTGCAATGCTTTCTTGATGAAGCCATTGCACTCAAATCACCTCAAATTACATTTTTCACCCAATCTCACTCTATAATTTTGTATTTCACTCGGTAAAAATGAGCTTATCACATTGAAATCGACTATTTATAGCCCTAAATTGACCTCGATGCAATTGTCGATGATTTCCTTAATCATCAGTAATTTCTCAAAATCACTAGCGATTCGTCCCATTTTTGGCATCCATGCCCATTTTTATATCAAATCATCACTTTTTCCATAAAAGTGTCTCTTTCAAAGGACCCTAGTCCTTGAAACATTAAATATCGAGACAAAAAAATCAACATTAGGATCTGTCATACATCTATGGGATGTGTACCCTTTGGCCCCCATCACTTGACTTCCCCATCTATTTAGCCTACCTTCACGGATCATATGTCTATAGGTATTGAGCCCTTTGGTTCCCCTATAATTTGATTCCTCGGTAGTACATCCTATTTCGATACCCTTGGATTGGGGAAACTTTTTATGAAACACATAACAAATTTTCCTTTCACAACTATCAAATTGGTGTTCCTTACAATGTGTTACTGATCACCCCATTGCGAGGGGGATCACCCATAAAAAAACTTGTCATCATTTTTTTCTAATGATTTACTCTTGGGTTGATGAATTACAACCTAAGTATTGAAGGCGCTTGTAAGGGAAGGGTGTGCAGACATAGGGCATGGAGGTGCGCGTAAAAGTATAATGAAACATGGTGTACCCAGGAAAGTGTGATATTAGGACTTAGCCATTTTATATGATAAGGCTAAATATAGATGTTGAGTGTGGGGAACACATCAACATGAAGACTTGGAAGTGAAGCAAGGCTATTTTGGACAAGTGGAAGATCAAATGACATGCATAGTTTTGAGCTATTAATAGGATTAGATCTGCAGTTTATATTATTAGATAGTCTATTATTAGTAAGCTTGCATGCTTTTGTATTTATCTTTTAAGGGTGCATGGCTATTCTTAGCATGTATCCTATTTTGAGGATGCATGAGTAGTGAAGGGAAAGTCCCCACTACCTATAAATATGTATTGGTTTACACAGTATGAGGGATCTTGAGATGTATTGTAGTAGAGTTACGTTGTTGGTTATGTGTGCACATGACTTATGGTGACATTGTTATGTATGTATTCAACTTCGTGTTTTACAATAATTAATACAATGGATCTTTGTGGTTGGATATTGGTTGTTGACATATCTATGACTAGGTTCTTGTATGGTAAACCTAATCTTGATTCTTGTATAAGTTATTCTTGCATATGGTTATGATCTAGATCTGGTTATGGTTTATCACTGCATTGTTATTATGGATCTAGAATATATCTATGTATGTGCTTATCATGCTAACTCCTTGAAAAAGCTTCCATAAAAGAGGGACTGGTACCCTTTGTGCGCTTCGGGTGAGCGTTCGGTTTTCTGGGTGATGTGCCAGCGCACTTTGGGCTATTTGGTAAAATAAAAGACTACATTTTGGTTCTATTTCTAGGACTGTTTTCAAGATATTTGCAATGGATGTTACATGATGAAGGCATACTAGTTTACTTTGGCCAGCATTGAGTATTGGTTAGAGAATTTAGAGGAAGAGTTAACTCACGGATTTAACACTAGACTTGAATTTGATGTATGTGCATGGGTTGAACAAAATATGTATCATGAACTGTATGAGACGCTCTTCTTTTATTTCCATATAGATTTGTATGAGTGGCTAGTAGCATACACATCAAAGAGAAATTGGAGGTATATAACACTTGTTTGGACACAGGAAGAATTCTAGGCTATGCATGATGCTGATCTAACTTAGACAAGCACTGTAGATCATTAGTGGAGTGGTTTTGTGAATAGCTACATTTTGGAGTACACAATTTATACTTATTTATGTCTAGAGGTTTTGAGTTTCAGTTCATGCATGAACCCAGAGGATCTTATTTGTGCGTTATCGCTTTAGTGATAAATATCTTGATCATGACCATGGATTTGGAACAACATCCTATGGCTAGATAAACCCCACCATGTGTGAGGAAAGAGAAGGTGTGGTGAAATATGGTGGACCTGGAGGTAAAGAGATAGAGAGAAGAAAGATGACTTAAGTTTAATGAAGCGTGTGAGAGGGATTTGGTGAAACAGTGTGATGTTGTGGAATGAATGGTGTTGAGAGAGAGAGATGACTCGTGAAGGATTTGGAGCTCACATAGAAGATGACGTGGAGCTAGAGCATCTGGTACTCCCCCATTTGGGTAAGCATGGTAGAGAACCCTCTTTGACTTCGGATGAAAGTGTGTTGGTTGAAACTACAAGGACCATGAGCATGCATTTGATCCCTCCTAGCAACCTAGCCCTTGTGCTTGGTTTTCTAGTTTTTGTGACAGTCATTGATAAGCAAGCTAGTGTGGGTGGTAGAGTAGTGACAGATAGATTTCACTTTCCATTAAGTTAGGAGTTAATCAGATAACATATTAATCTATGGTAGCATAATCACCATCATGTGCTATTTGGAGGTCCGGTTGGAGGTATATTTTTTGGTGTGTCATCAACATATAATGTGGGTGTGTAGAATGTTGCTATTAAATATGAAAGTAGTAAAAATTACAAATTGTGGGAGTTTAGTTTAACACAACTATTGGGACATAAGCGCAAGACATTCTAGTTCGTTTCTGCTACAAGGGTAGGATCAGGAGGGTCAGGTGGCTCAGGATCTAGTGGGTCTGGAGGAAGAGGAAACACATGAGGTAACATATGTTTTGGATTTGGTGGGCATGGTCCGTACCAACCCCAACAATTTTATTTTGAGATGTCCCTTTGCCTACCAGAGTATAGAGGAATTGAAGATGTAGTTGATCACGTGCATATGTGTGAGATACTATAGTGCACTAAGGGTATTATAGCTCTAAAGCATAAGGCAAGTTAGTTTGCTATTACTTTACAAGGGCATGCACATATTTGGTACAAGAAATATGATCCAAACTAGAATTGTGTAGACTATACCACGCTACGTGATGCTTTCTTAGTAGAGTTTCACATACCTAAGTTTGAGCATAAAAGCATCAACACACTAAAGGACATCAAGAAGGCATGGCTAAGAGTGTAAGGGAGTATGATGTCCACTTTAAAACTTTATTATCAAAGTTTCTTATGACATTCACCTGAGTTAGCATGCTCAATGGTTTGTTGGAGGTTTGATCACACCTTTCAGAAGGGTGCTCTCACACAAGACTTATATAGACCCATGCGAGGTGCTTAAGGTAGCTTTGCATGCTGAGGTAGTTGGGAGTGTAGACACTAGAGTTAGCCATTTTTGGAATCTCATATTGTATCTATGGCAAAACAGTTAGAAAATTTTCAACTAATTTAGCTCATGAGACACGCAGTGGTATTTGGTGCACAAATTGTGAAGTAAAAGGACATACTAAGGATAGTTTCCCTCATAAATCAGGTGCACGCCATGTTGTTGGACTACGAGATCTATCACTTAGATCATGATTCGAGTAGGTTCCCCTTGTTACAACATGTGATAAGGAAGAATGTGTCATGTTACTATAAGATTTGTAATTCTACCACACATGATATAGAGAATTGTAGATTGATTGATCAGATTCATGATGTCATTGAAATTGGTGTATGTCAGGCTAGTGTTACAAAAATTATAAGGAACAAGGTGAGCATCATGATCATAGTCATAATGAAGGATGCTCTGATGGAGGTGGTAGAGGTAGAGGTAGAGGTTACTGTGGAGGATTCAGGAGGCTAAGGTCGCGACGGTGGAAGAAGTGAGTTCCCTTTGGAACATGTTATACTGCGGATTCCCGATCATTATAAGCGTGAGTGCCTTAGAATATTACTTGCTCCTGGTGTGGGAAGAATCATAATTATGAAGAATGCCTAAATTTGTATGAACACTTGAGCAAGAAGAAAAAGTAGGATAAGGGTGTAGGAATGGTTAGAGTACAACGCATTGTGGAAGATTAGTGGATGCCAAAGTTAGCACTTGACCACGAGATAACCACTTGTGTTAGTTACTACATGCCCTAAGGCGGTGCATGAGAGAATTCTAAGAAGAAACATGTCATTACAAAACATGAAGTATTACATGCAAAGTATCCCGATCCTGCTTGATCGGAAGGAATTTTACGAGAAATTATGGAGGTCATTAGAAAATTGCAGGGTGAAATACAATGCTTGAAGGAGCAGTCACACGAAATTAGAGTAGACAAAAATAGTTAAGCTTCCTCAGAAAGATGTTGATGACTTGAAGGAGGTTTTAAAGTTTCTATGCCAAGAAAACATAATTCCTTTGTTAGGATAATGGCTAAGGGGAATATGCTATGTGCTTTGGAGTTGAGTGCAAAAGATAGATTTTACATGCTAACCTACCCCCTCATAGTCTTGATTATGACAAAGAGATTACTTTAAAGAAATTGTTGATGGATTGTTGTTGAGTAACATTCTAATTGATATAAGTGCGAAGTGAGCGTACTCACCTTGGATGCGTGGAATCGATGATGGGAGGCCATCATTATAGCCATCTTCAAATGTGTCATATATGGCGAACATAACTAAATCCATGCCTATTGGAGTCTTGAAGGATGATACTATTACTATACAAGGGGCCAAGTTTACTAGGGACTTTGAGGTCTTAGCTTGCGGAGGCAGACAGTTTCCCAACATTGCTTGGGCACCCTTGGTGTTATGTGAACAATGTTGATCTGCACTTTAACAAAGGATATATTAGTTTTGAGAAAAGAATAATGCACGATTATTCCTTTAACGGATGGAAAATATGCACCCTATGTGGAACCTTTGAGTGAAGAGGATTTGAAAATAATTTATGTACACACCATTAGAGATCCTAAAGTGCTTGAGCCATCAAAGGAAGGAGTTATTCAATGGGATGATGCACAATCTATGAGTGATACAACCAGTGTTTCTTATGATAACTAGGCACATGGGACTTATGAAATGATTGGTGTGAGATGAAGAGTGCAATTACACACATAAGTAGGTGTTGTGTTGTGTTAGGTTTTGGGAAGTAACCGTGTACCAAGGTACATGGGAAAGTGAAATTATAAAGTATTTCGGTGAGCTATGGAAGCCCAATGGATAGATCAAGTGGAAAGAAGGAATATGATTGTGTATACCTTGTGTGGGACAATAGTGTCGTTGGTGGATGGTACACAGAGATGGTATTTTAGAGTGGCAAGAAGTGAGAATTTCCTTCTCTACTAGATTTCTTTAGAGTAATGCACTTACCAAGACATGTGAATTTAATGGGAAGGATTATGCTTTGTATCATGTTCGAAGTGTGAGAGATTACGAATAGAGGGGCAGGAGGCCTTACCACATTCACTGTGGGTGCACAAGTTCTACTTCACCTTGCAAGGCTGCACATGCTCATGGTATGTTTATGTGGAGTTGAATAGAGAAACAGGGAATTGGAAAGAACGACTACATGTATGATTAAGACCTTTGAATATTTTTCTACTAAACCTTCGGTGAATAAGGCATTACAAGTTATGAAGTGCTTGACTATGGGAAATATTACAAAGGCTGAGGAGATTATTCAAGATTTACTAGGTAAGTCAGATCTGGAGGTGCATTTTGAAGAAGAAGAGACAAATGAAGAACAACTTGGGTGCCTTGCCTATAAAAAGAAAAAGGTAAAATGGTTTACATGGTTGATGATGAAGAAGTGGAGAATCTGGATGTTGATCATACTATGGGTACACGTGAGGTCTTAGAAAATGTAGATGAAAAGGTGTGCGTATACCATGAGCCTATGAAAAAAAGAAGGTCAACATTGGGATAGATGCTAAACCTAAGGAGACAATCATAAGAGATTACTAGTCTGACTTAGAGGTTGCTAAAATCATTGAGTTGTTGCGCAATTTCTAGGACTTATTTCCTAGGGGATATCATGAGTTAAAAGGGGTACATCACTCTTTGGGAGAGATGAGGATTAAGTTAAACAAAGGTGTGCACTCGGTTAGGAAGAGGCCTTATAGGATGAATCCTAATATGCGCGTCAAGGTAAAGGAAGAGATTGATAAGATGTTGAAATCTAGGATCATTGAGCCCATTGAGGAGTCAGAGTGGGTTAGCCCTATGGTGATAAGTATAAATAAAGATGGAAGGATAAGAATTTGTGTGGATTATAGAGAGTTGAATCTTTGCATGTGTAATAGTTCCCTTTCCCACACCTTTTACTAAAGAGATTCTTGAAGGCATTAGGCATGAGATCTACTCCTTCACTGATGGATTTTCTAGATATCATCAGGTGAGGATTACTAAAGAGGATCAAGAGAAGACAACTTTCACCATTGAGTGGGGAAGTTTTGCATACACAGTTATTCCTTTTAGATTGAAGAATGTTCTTTTCACACATTGTTTCAAGCATTTCAGGACTTCATTCATAAGTTTTGTTTATTTGGATGATTGGAAAATTTATGGGCTAGTAAAAGATCATTGTGATAATTTAAGACTTATTTTTGAGATGTACAGGTAGTTGAGAATCTCCTTAAACATTAAGAAGTGCATTTTTTCTAAACCCTTGGGACTTTGTTCGGGACATATTGTTTGTAAATAAGGTTTGTTAGTAGACCCTACTAAGGTTGTCATTATTTTGGGATTAGAAGAACCTACTAACCAGAGTGAGGTGCATAGATTATTGGGGCACACAAGTTATTATAGGAAGTTTATCAAATGTTATGCTAGGATTACCATGCCCTTGGAGGAATTGTGTAAGAGTAAGGGAAAGTTCCATCGGGGTGAAGCACAACAATGCACGTTTGAAACATTGAAGGAAAGGCTTACTACAATGCCTATTCTACTCTTTCCTTTATGGACCAAACCTTTTCATGTGCATGTGGATGCCTATGGCATGGCCATTGGAGTGGAATTAGGACAACCTAGTGAGGGGATTATTGATCATCCCATTTGTTTTGCAAGTAGGAAGTTGACCCCAGATGAATAGAATTATATAACTACAGAGCGTGAGGCCTTGTCCATGATTTACGCACTGCATAAGTTTAGAAAATACTTATTGGCTACCCCATTTATATTCTATATAGATCACATGGCACTTGAAGTACTTGGTGACCAATCCCATTTTCAAGGGTGCATATGCCGTTGGATTCTATTATTTCAAGAATTTGACTTTATAGTGGTGGTTAAGCTAGAAAGAGAAATTCGGACCGTGAATCATTTATCAAGAATTAATTCAGGAGAGGATGTGTAGATCATTGACTATACAATGCCATATGCACAACCCTATGACTTAGAAGATATTGTTGTATTTTTGCGTACTAGTGTGGTGCTTGAAGGGATGAAGAGTTTAGAGAAGAAACAACTTGTCATGTGCGTCATGCCTTATATGTTGATTAGTGGAGACTTATACAAACTAGGTTGGGATGAAGTTTTGTGTTGGTGTGTGCTTGAGCATGAGCGCAAAGCTATTATGGAGGAAACTCATGGTGGAATTTTAGGTGGACATTATGCGGGAAATATTTAATTGGAAGGTGTGTGGTGGGAAACAATTTATAAGGATTGAATTGAATATCATGAAGGCATGTGACCATTATAGTGCCTTGGAAATCTTAGGCATAGAGATGAAATGCCTTTAAGGCCTATTGCTAGTGTAGAACCTTTTGAAAAATAAGAAATTGAATTTTTGGGTCCTATTTCTCCACCTACGCACAAGACTCGATCGCGATATAGTATAAATTGTACATATTATATCACATTGTGGGCAGTGGCACCCACAAAGGATTGCAAAAACTATGAAAACAAGTTTCTTTGGGAGAATATTATTAGCAGGTATGGATGCCCATTGAGTTTGATAAGTGATAGGGGTAGTCATTTTTTTAATGAGACAATTAGGATATTATTGGCAAATTTATGGTGGCAAACTATAAAACAACACCATATCAACCACGGGAAAATGACACATTTGAATCTTTTAACAAGATCTTGGGACATACATTGACAAAGATTTGTAACATTTGAAGGAAGGAATAGGATGATAAAGTCTCTGCTCTACTTTGGGCATACAAGAGAACCTATATGAAGTTGAATAAGGCCACATCCTTTCAATTGGTCTTTTACGTGGAGGCCATTTTACTAGTGGAATTCATGTTACCTTCTTTACGTATTGCATGCTACTGGAGGTATGGATGATGGATAAGCATTGGAAGAATGAATTTATAAAATGATGCAATTGGATGAAAGGTGAGTCATTTCCAGATGGAGTTAGAAGACAAAAAATTCCGGGTAGAAGGCATGACATGATAGACATATTAAGGATAAAAATATTGAAGTTAGACAAATGGTTCTTCTTTATGACTCCAAGTTCTTGTGCCACCTGAAAGCTTAAAGTGCATTAGTTGGGACCATATGTTGTGAATTATATAGTTGATTTAGGTGCTTTATCGAGTTATAGTCATTGGATGGGACACAATTTCCCGATTACTTCAATGGGAGTAGGCTGAAGCCCTACTATAAATAAGTCTTCTTGGTGTTTTTAATAAGGTAGTATTGCCATTAGATTAGATTTATTTTAATGCATTCCTTTATATGTGTTTCCTTTCATCATTGTTATGATTTATCAATTTAGTTCAGTGTTTTGTGTAATAAGCGCGCTTGCGCACCAGAAGATGATTAATATCTATTGAATTCATGCACAGAGGACCGCACATACTTTTAGTGTGGGGTGGAGTATAAATAGGATAAATTGGACCAAGTTTGGATGTTCTCTGGAAAATGGGTATGCATAGAGAAATATTATGTAGGTGCTTGAAGTAAAGGTGTGGATAAAGAAAAATTGTTCTTAAATAAAGACCATGAGTGGATGAATGGACACACAGTGTGATGTGAGGTAGGATGTAGCATGAGAAACTACTTGGTGAGAGGTGCAATGGATAGGTACTTCAACACATGAAGGTGCGTGAAAGGATCTTTGTGGATGAGGAGTCGTAGGCATGCTAGAAGGTTACGACTGGAGCATGAAATGGAAAAGAAAAGAAACACCATTTAATGTTGAGTACAATGGTAGGTGGAGATCAATAAATGCAAAAAAATTAGCAAAGGTTATAAAAGGTGGGTTGGTGAAATCATTTTTACCTTTTGATTATGAAGTTATCAAGCAATTATTTAAGAGAACAATTTTTTTGAATTAATATGATTCATTGATTTCATTAATTCATTTATATTGAACTAGATATAGAGGGATAAAGATGATTTTATCAATTTTTTTGAAATGCTAAAAAAAAGAAAGACAAAATTATCAAGCAAGTTGAAGAGTGAATGCACAAAGAAAGTGTGAGAAAGTTGTGATAGAGATCAAACTAGATAGATTTTTACATGGGATTAATTTCCGTTCCATTAGAGAGAGTGTTCAAGTGAGACAAAGGCATGTAGGGAAGAAAATCGCAAGTTAGGGTTCGAGTTTAAGCTAGGACACATAGGTTTTAAGTTGTAGAGCTCGAATCGACTACGAGATAACACTTTTATCATTACTTATGGCACCGAAGTGAGCACTGGAGTGACTATAAGGGGTAGGAAGTAGAAGGAAGTAGAAACATAAGTTGAAGACACCCCCAAAAGTTGATTTTGAGGTAAGTGCATGGAAATGGGGGCCAAAAGGGGGTCAAAAAGGGACAAAAAGAGCATTCAAAAATTATTTCTATGGAGTGGAACCGAATCTAAAGACAAAATTCCTCTAATCACCTAGGATAAGGTCTGTACTCCCAAAAAACTTGGTGGCTTTGGTATCAGAGACTGGACCAAAATGAATAAAGTTATGCTAGCAAAAATGAGTTGGAGACTATTAAAGGAAGAGAGTGTTTGGACTAGTATTATAAGAAAGAAATACTGGCCTAATCTGTTTGCTAACGAATGGTGCTTCTACACCCAGAACTCTAATGCTTCTTCCTATTTCTAGAAATCTTTAAACTGGGCTAAACATGTGGTCTCTGAGGGCTGCAAATGGCTTGTTGGAAATGGGCAAACCATTAACTTTTGGGAGGACAAATGGTTGGAGGACCTTCCTCTTAAGACTATTTACCCAACAATCTATAGAGATTCTATGACCAAATATGGGACCAAGGTCCGTGACTTCTTCAATTTGGATGACCCTTTGGGACAATGGAAAACCATAGCTTTGGATCATTCTAACAACATTGAGATCTCTTCTATTAACAACAGATTAAGAGGAGTTATTATTAACAAAGAGAATCTTGAAGAGGATAGTATATTCTGGACTAAGGAAGATAATGGTTTTTTCTCGGTCAAAAGTTCCTACTACTCTTTTTTTCAAGAGGGGGAGATGATAATTTTAACTGGGGAAGTGTTTGGGTCAAATAATTAATACCCAAGATTAATATGTTTTGGTGGTTGGTTATCCATGACAAGATTCTTACGGTTGACAACCTGAACAAGAGAAATTTCCACATGATTAATAGATGTGTTTTGTGTGAATCTGATTGTGAAGATGCCTCACACCTATTCCTCAATTTCCCCTTTCTTGTCTTAGTCAGGAAAACCATCCTCAATATTTTTGAAGTTAATTGGGTTTTTCCGGATTCCATAAAACTATTGTGGATTCAATGGTCAAGTCCTTTTAAGAGCTAAGGTCTAATTTTTTATGGAATTTCTCTATTATGCATTTGGCTTGGGAGATATGGAAGGAAAGAAATAGAAGAATATTTAAAGGAAAAAAAGAACCCCCAGAAAAATTGGAGCCCGTTGTGTGAATTCTATCCTGGCTAATTTCTCTAATCTGAACTCCAAAAAAAGTCCTTCCTTCAGATTGAATCTAGGTTTTCTTTGAAGTGGGGTATGGGACCCACTACCACTAACCCCCTAGTTTTAACCCTCAACTCAAAACCTGGGTGAAACCTAATAAGGATTGTTTAATTTTAAACTTTGATGGGGATTCCAAGGAAACCACGGTCATGCTTTGTTTGTGGGTTTTTTTCGGGATTCTAAAGGCAAATTTATCCTTGGGTTCTATCACAATTTGGGAACTCAAAAAAATAATGTCGTTGAAGCTGCTGGGATTTTTTGGGGTCTTTCTATAGCTCTACAACACAATTTTTCCAATTTGGAAGTGGGCGAGATTCCCTGAACATAATTAATAGCATAAATGGGAAAGGTTCCATCTCTATCTCCAACCATAACTCTATTAAGAGTACTAAGCAAATGGATCTATCTTTTAATTTCATCACTTTAAAACATGTGTATAGGGAGGCTAATGTTGTGGTGGACTTATTTGCCAATTTGGGGGTTAATGGGCTTGAGTTGACACTTGTGAAGGAATTAGAAACTCTTGATCCCAAGGTGCGGGCACACTTATTAAAAGACACCAATGCACACGTATAAGATCCTTTCATGGGGTGTCAATCTCATCAAGGGCCATATGATGATTTTGCATTTACCTCTCAATTATGAGAAGATCGGGGATGAGATTCACACGTATTCTTGGAGAGCTATTTTTGTCCCCCATGTCTGTAGAAACTTCAGTTCTTGGCATGCGAGTAATATTTTGGAGTTCTGGATT
The DNA here is from genome assembly GCA_018340775.1 of Taxus wallichiana var. yunnanensis. Lineage (NCBI taxonomy): Eukaryota > Viridiplantae > Streptophyta > Pinopsida > Cupressales > Taxaceae > Taxus > Taxus wallichiana. Next base: position 877,397,463 of record CM031242.1, read on the forward strand.
TTGGGTCTGTTCATGAGGAGGTTTTTGTTATTCAACCAAATGGGGGGTGATCTTGTGAGAATTGAACCTACTAATCTTGAAGGGGTCATGCCTAAAGCTATGGCTCTGTTTGATAGCAAGGGATTTACCCCCTTTCTGAAAATCTTTGAAGGGCATTTTGAAAATCTAAACAAGGATTTTTCCAGCCTGGAAAGTGACCAAAAAAGGAACTGTGGTCGAAATGAAGGGGATCAAGATGGAGATTACTATGGATTTAGTGGCTAAAGTGATGGGCATTCTAGCATTGGGGAGGGAGGTCTACAAACCAAAGAAGGAAGCATTTGAAGAATTGAATATTTTTCTCAAAGGTAATGAGAATCTCACCTCTCATTTTGCTAGTTACCTTAGATTGTCTTTACCTAATCCGTATGATGAGGTGGCTCTCTCTCTCATTTAATTTTTAACCCTCAAGGGCCGTCACAAGTGTCTTTATGCCTACCACCTCCCTATCTTAAATCATTTTATGCATGACAAGGATTTTAGTTTCCCTACTTCTGTTTCGCTTCCTGTGTGCCTCTATTTCATAGTTCAAAACAAGAAGAATTTATGTCCCTCTCCATCAAGGCTTTATCCTTTCCTTGGTCAAAATGGAGCTCCTAGACATTGATAAAATGGGCTCCATCAAGTTAGCTCTAGAAGCTTATGTAGATGGAACTATTTGGACTCGGAGGAGAAGGATTCGAGTGACGATTCTGACTCCTAGGACGGGGACTCGATGATGACCGAGATGAGGTGGAGGTGGTTTCGAACCAAAATCTTAAGGACCTAAAATAATCCCTACCCCTGTCAAAACCAAGGGTGAGTCCAAAAACAGGATGTCTCGATGCATATTAATGCTCAACTAGAACAACACTTTGAGGCAATGGGTCACGTTGGTCCAATCAAAGGGAAAACCACCGGTAAGGATGTCGGTGATATTGAGGAACTCAAGGGTGATATGTAACTCACCAATAGATCGGTTTAGTTTTATTCAATGACCGACATAAGATGAAAGAGCAGGTGGAGGTAGTGGTCAGCTTTGGGCAGGGTGGAGAGCTTGAGGTTTTAAAGGCCAACTTTGGTGCCATAACCAAAGAAATGGATCAGGTTAAGGCAATTCTCCATAGTTATATGGAATGGAGCATTGTGACGGTGAAATCAACCCTGCAACACCTTCAGACTCTAGGGTAGACGTGAATACCTATTATGCCATGGATAGTCGGGCAAGAAGAGAAAGGCTACCCCGAATGGTTTTGACCTAGGATCCTTGGTGGTTAATATTGAAGCTTTGGTGAAAGAATGGGCTAAGGTGTTGGAGGGGCTTGAAAAAGCCTACAAATGACTTGGGTTGGGTTGTTTTGTTTTCACTATCTCTGATACTGGTTGTTACTTTCTTTTATGTTGTTTGTTTTATCTGTGTTTTTTTTTGCTATTAGTTTCACTTTATGGGCTCCGAAGATATCTTATTACTATGAACAATTATATTATGGTTTTTTGATGTTATTGTAATGTTGTCCTCTACTCTCTTGGAGAGTGTTCGATGTTTGGGGTAGGGTCCCCTCAACCCTTTTTACCTCTAATAAAAAAAGGGACACATTTTCCCAAAATCAACAAAACCTAAACTTCATCGAATAATTCGGCATGCCTATGCTCAAAATTTGAAATGTAATAAGAATAAGTACCTTTGTATAGCTCGGAATCTAGTTTCTAAACTACAATTTAAAAAAAAAAATGGTTGAGATTAATAGGTTCAAATGTGGTGCGCACATAAAGTATGTTTATTTTTTTGTAAAAATGATAAGAAATTATTGTATGTGTGCCCCCATTTTTTTGAGTTCGATAAAACAATTCAAATCCCTTCATAAAAAGTTAGCTTTTACGATGTCCCACTAATTTTTCATAATTTTTGGATGAATATATACTTTTAAATTAATTTTCAAAGTACACATATCCCAAAAATGAAATATTTGTGTGTGCACCCCCATAAATTTGAGAGAAAAAGTCATTTTTTTGAGTGCGTGTAGAATGGAGTTAAAAAAAAAAAAACTAATTTAAAAAAATTTGGATGAAAAAATTGTAAATTGTGCACTAAAATGTATGCATAGGTTTTGCAAGAAAACAAGGCATTAGTAAAAGAAATTATGAATGAAATCCTTAAACTAATCAAATTTTATAAAATAATTATATCATCATCAAGGTAAAACCAAGCTTGAAATTTTAGTATAATTTATTTTTGAATATTATGTTTTAATGCACAAGATATTGGGGTGCACACATGAATTTTTTATGTTTTTTTGTCAAACACGGGTTTAATCATGTAGAACACAGTCTAAACCTATGGTTTGGATATCTGAGGCAAATACAAGCCTTTGGATTGGGTATTCCAAACCCCAATAAGATGAAATGTGAGCATGTTATAACGCACTCGCATTCTTGTTTGTTATGTGGTATATGTGTTTGAGGTGTGCTTTATTTACAAAAATAAATGTTTAAGTATGTGTAAATTTATTTTAGTAAATATAAGATGTTAGGGTCACTTTGCACCTTATGGAACTAGTCTCACAACTCCATCTGTCATGGTTTAGAAGATAGTTTTTTAGATTCTAATCTTATCACTACATAGGTAATTTTCGGGATATCAAAGCATTCAACCTTCAAGATTTTAAGGTTTAAATTATAAAATCGATATTTATTTTGTGAAAGAATATAGGAATTGTTTAGGTTTTGGGGCCTTTTGGATTGGTTATTGATATTTGTAGGAGTGTTTAGGAATATTTAGGAAAGGTTTACTCATTCAAGGACAATCTTCTCAACAATGGGTTTTCTAGGTGCAGAGAACAAACACTCTAATGGTGAAATTTGACTTCTTAGATGATTTTGGGAGCTCTGTAAGGAGTTAGGAGGAAAACAAATAGGTCTTTGGAAAGATATGTGAATCCTATACATGTTGGTAACCTCAATTTTTATCAATACTTGAAGTTTTCATGAATAATTTTAAGATAGTGTGTGTAGCTATCCCTTTCGGTTCAGGAAAAATGGCCCTAAATTTGTAAGCACTAGAGAGATGATCACCACATGGTGATAGGTTAATATTTGAAAAAGTTGATAAGTACCTATGGGAATGGGTACTATCATAAATAGACTATTTTTACCATGGGTAAGGATCTCATGAGGATGGGGCCAAATTTTGTGAGTTGAAAACACCTTCCTAACACCCTGGAGTTTGTTTTTGAGTGATGAAACTTCTAACATGATTTTTAAACCCTAAACCCTAAGCCATAAACCATAAACCATAAACTTAAACCACAAACCCTAAACCATCAAACCTTAACCTTGAGCCCTAAACCATAAACTCTAAAATGTGAACCCTAATACCCGATCCCTAAACCCTAAACCCTAAAACCTAAACCTTGAGTCCTAAACCCTAAACCTAAACCCTAAACCCCGAGTTGTTAACCCTAAACCCTAAACCCTAAAAATGAGTGCTAAATGCTAAAACATAAAAAATAAACCCTAAAACCTCAACATTCAATCCTTAACCCTAAATCCTAAACAATAAACGCTAAACCCCGAACACTAAATAATAAACCCTAAACCCTAAACCCTAAACACTAAACACTAAACACTAATCCCTAAAAATAAACCCTAATCCTTAATCCCTAAGCCCTAAACCTTAAATCCTAAACCCTAAACTTTGAGGCCTAAACCCTAAATCCTAAACCCTAAGCCTTAAGCCCTAAACCTTAAACCCTAAACCCGAACCCTAATCCTTGAACCCTAAACCTAAGCCTTAAGCCCTAAGCCCTAAAGCCCTTAACCCCGAGCCCTAAACTATAAACCATAAACCTTGAACCTTAAACCTAAACCCTAAACCCTAAACCCTAAATGAGACCTAAACCCTAAACCCTAAACCTTAAACCCTTTACCATGAAACTTGAGCCCTAAACCCTAAACCCTAAACTATAAACCCTAAACCCTGAGCCCTAAAATTAAACCCTCAACAATGAAACCCAAATAAATAATACTAAACCATAAACCATAAACCCAAAACCTTAAACATTTAACCCATAGCCTTAAACCATAAACCCTAAACCATTAACACTTTGAATCCTAAACCTTAAACCCTAAAAATAAACCCTAAACCTTTAACACTAACCCTAAATCCTAAACCCTAAACCCGAACCCTAAACCCGAGGCTTAAACCCTAAACCCTCATCCCTAAACCCTAAACCCTAAACCCTAAACCCTAAACACTAAACAATAAACCCTAATCCTTAAATCCTAAGACCTAAACCTTGAGGCATAAGCCCTAATCCCTCAACCCTAAGCCATAAACCCTAAACCTTGAACCCTAAACTCTAAACTCTAAACTATAAAGACTAAACCCTAAACTGTAAACCATAAACCTTAAACCTTAAACCTTAAACCCTAAATCCTAAACACTAAACCATAAACCCTAATTCCCAAAATTTTAGCCCTAAACCCTAAACCACGAACCCTAATCCTTGAGGCCTAAACCCTAAACACTCAACCGTAGCTTTAAGCCATAAACCTTAAACCCTAAACCCTAAACCCTAAACCTTAAACCCTAAGCCATAAACCTTAAACCATGAACCTTGAGGCCTAGGCCCTAAGCCCTAAGCTCTAAACCCTAAGCTCTAAACCTTAAGCCCTAAACCCTAAACATTGAACCCTAAACTCTAAACTCTAAACCTTAAACCCTAAGACATGAACACAAAAACCCTAAACCCTAAACCTTAAATAAACCCCGAACCCTAAACCTTGAACCTAAACCTAAGCCCTAATCCCTAAGACCTAAACCCTTAACCCTAAGCCCTAAAGCGTAAATCGTAAACCATGAACCTCGAAACCCTAAACCCTAAACCCTAAAGCTTGAACCTTGAGACCTAAACCCTAAACCCTAAACCATAAAACCTTAACCCTAAAACATGATCCCTAAACCCTAAATTGTGATCCCTAAACTCTAAGCCCTAAAACGTAAACCCTCAACCCTAAGCCTTAACCCCTAAAGACTAAACCCTAAACCCTAAACCTTAAACATCTAACCCGAGAACCCTAAGCCATAAGCCCTAAGCCCTAAATCCTAAATCCTAAATCCTAAACCCGAAAAGGTAAACCCTTAACCCTAAACCTGATACATTAAACCGTAAACCCTAAACCCTAAACCCTAAACAATAAACAATAAACCCTAATCCTTAAACCCTAATCCCTAAACCTTGAGGCCTAAGCCCTAAGCCCTCAACCCTAAGCCATAAACCCTAAACCTTGAACCCTAAACTCTAAAATCTAAACACTAAACCCTAAACCCTAATCCATAAATCCTAATCCTTAAACCCTAAATCCTGAACACTAAACCCTAAACCATAATTCCCAAACTTTGAGCCCTAAACCCTAAACCTTGAACCTTGAGGCCTAAACCCTAAACACTCAACCCTAAGCCTTAAGCCCTAAATCTGAACCCTAAACATTGAACCCTAATCCCTAAACCTTAAACCCTAAACCTTGAGTCTTAAGCCCTAAGCCCTAAGCCCTAAACCCTAAACCCTAATACCTAAACCCTTAAAATTGAACTCTAAACTCTAAACTCTAAACCCTAAACCCTAAACCCTAAACCTTAAACCCTAAACCCTAAACCTTAAACCCTAAATATTAAACTTAAACCCTAATTCATAAAATTTAAGCCCTAAACCCTAAACCCTAAACCCTAAACCTTGAGGCTTAAACCATAAACACTCAACCCTAATCCCTAAGCCCTAAACCTTAAACCCTAAACCATAAACCCTAAATATGAACCTTAAAACCTAAGCCCTAAACCATAAACCCTAAAACCTTAACCCTAAGCCATAAACCGTAAACCCTAAATTCTAAACCTTAAACCCTAAAAATTGAGCCTTGATCCCTAGACCCTAACCCTAAACCTTAAGCCTAGAGAATTGATCCTTAAACCCTAAACACTAAACCCTAAATTCTAAACCTTGAACTTTAAAAATTGAGTCCCGTCCCCCTAGACCCTAAACCCTAAATCTTAAGCTTAGAGAATTGATCCTTAAACCCTAAGCCCTATACTTGAAATCAATAACATCGAGCCCTCACCATAAAACCTAAACGTTGATCCCTAAATCTCAAACCCTAAAGTTTAAATCCTAAACCCTAAGCCTTAAACCTCGAGCCCTAAATGCTAAACCCTCAACCCTCATCCCTTAACCCTAAACCCTAAACCCTAAACCCTAATCCCTAAAACCTAAACCATAAACTATAAATATGAACCATAAACCATGAGCCCTAAACCCCGAACACCTGAACCCTAAACCCTAAACCCTAAAACCTGAACCCTAAACCATAAACCGTTAACCCTAAGCCCTTAACCCTAAATCCTAAACCTTAAACCCTAAACCTAAAACTTAAACACTAAACCCTAAACATTTAGTCTTTAAAATGAGCCCTAAACCTTGAACCCTAAACCCTAAACCATAAACCCTAAACACTAAAACCTAAAGAGTGAGCCCTAAGCCCTAAGAGTTAAACCCTAAACCTTAAACCCTAAAACATGAGCCCTAAGTGTTAAACCCTAAACCCTAAATTGAGAATAAAAAGTATAGTGGTATTTTTGGGTCTGATAGATTAGGATACCAAGCAAATTTGATCATTTTTTACGCTCTTTTGAATAATTCATTCACTTGTAAGTTGTAAGGAATGAATATTTCATTCAAAGAATAGAGCTTGATATGTCCAATGCTTGTGTAAGTTGGATATTTGAGAGGATTTCGAGGTTCAATTTTATTTTCTAAGATGCATTACTCCTATGTTTTAAAATGTTTCTCCATATGTAACAACATTTTGATTCAGACACTCGATGATTCCTGAATTTCTAATCTTACCATAAACCTCAATAGTCCTCAATCTTTGGATATAGGGAGACATCATTATTGAGACAAACGAGGAAATTTCAAGGATGAAGAGGTTCTTGTGAATATGAACATGTATCAAAGTGAATCATGAATGTAAATATGAGCATGTGGTTATTTTTCTAGCTTCCAATGGGTCATCCAGTTTGCATAATACCATACATGGAATTATGAGAAATGTGAAATTTGTTTCAGAGTGTGAAGAAATTGACATTCAAGAGCACAAGTATATGTGGGGGAGAATTTTTTTGGTAGAGATGTGTAATATGCATTGCAAGGCATAAGGTAGATGCCATATCCATTTAGTTACTTATCCCACCCCTCATAAACAAGGTAGTTATACAAGTAGACTCAATGATGGTTCTAGGCATGAGACTAGGAAATATGGTCCTAATATTGATATTCCAAAAGATGAACTCACTCATGAGACCTACTGGAAATATATGAGGTTTTCTGATCCTTGTAGTGTAGAAGATCAAGAGAAATTTTCACTTTGTAATCACTATTGTAGACTAGAGGGATTTTAAACAATCTCAGGTTTCCTTGTGGTTGTCATGCCCTCTAGTTGAGTCATCAATAAAGCGAAGTTTTTTGATTTAAAATAAAGAAAGAGTTAGTGAGAGAGTGCAAGAGGAAAAGAGAGTATTGAGTTTGTGAGAGAGAAAGAGAGCGAAAGAAAACATGAGAGGGAGAGAGTGATAATGAGAGATAAATAGAAAGTGAGAGAATGATAAAGAGAGAGTGAGAGTTAGAGAGAATGTGAGAGAGAGAGTGTGATGTAAATAGAGAGAGAAAGAGATATTGAGAGAGAGAGTGATACAAAATTCAATAAGCCACATAAATTAATCATCTAAGCACCACAACACATTCTCTAAGTAAATAGTTTCTAATAATCTCTAACAATATAAAGAGTTGAATGGTTTCATGTTAGTCTGAGCATGGTGAAACAATATAAAGAGTTGAAAGGAGAAAATGGAAGCAAAAAATTCCAAATTTGTGCTTGATTTGGAATCAGGACACTTAAAGCTAGTGAGAGGAATATAGTGGAAGTCTGAGAAAATGAGGTTTTATAAGAAAGTGAGTCATTTTATAGTTGAATGGGCTTGTGGACAAAATGTGAGAGTAGAATATGGGGGTTGGAAGGGTAAGTTTTAGGTTGATTGTGTCATTTTTGCATGATTGAGCCTATAGAGCTTGTTGGAAAGACTTCTAAAAATAAGATAATAATGAAAATGATTGAATTGGTTGTTATGAGTTGATGAATGCATGCAATGTGTTGGACTCTCGCATCTCCTCATGATGTTTTAAATCCTTCAAATACCTCATAATTACCATTCCCTTGATTCTTTGAGTCGATAAAAACTTTCATATGTGTTTTGATTTATTATGTGTTATAAGGAATTGCATGAGTCCATATATTCAAGAAATTTTTGGTACCTTTGGGAGTTATGAGGCTTAAAATATATAGTTTTGACACATTTAACACTCCTACAAATATTTGCGGTTTTTGAAACCCCTGCTGATAGGGATTTAATTTTTAGCCAGCATTGGGTTTGGGGGGAACATGGGCTTATGTCCAAACCATGGTTTCCGTCCTTGACCCATTAAAGGAGTCTTTTGATACCTACCCGATTTGGGTTCGTTTACCAGGACTTCTGTTACAACTTTGGAACAGATCTTGTCTCATTGCTATAGGAGATACTCTTGGCTCATGTGTGGCAGTTGATGGTAAGACCTCCATTCAAACACATACTACGTTTGCTCGAATCCTGGTTGATATTGATACCTCCAAACTCTTACCAGCAGAAATCAATCTTCAGATTGGAGAAAGGCTCTGGGTACAGAGGATTGACTATGAGAGACTTGCCTTCAGATGTCGGTGTTGCTTCCAAACTGGTCATGCTACAAATGATTGTGAACATTCCAAACGAAAGACCAATACTACTGGTGGAAGGATTCTCTTCCTGAACATCTCACAATTGACTCAGATCCGGCTGAGCATTCTAGTGCCCCCTTGCAAGTTGACTCACCCGTCGTGGTTGATTCACAGACCAACATAGAGAAACTACCTACAAACTATGCTCCGCAGATTGCTGATTCAGTGTTTAAGGAAGTTTCGGCTCCTATGGGTCACATCCCCATCAAATCCATTGCAGATGCTTCATTTGCATTAGATGCTGGAAATCTGGAATGGACAGTGGTGGATCGAGAAAAAGAAGGGAAATGTCAAATCTAAATCCCCCACCACTCTGGACAAGGTTTGATTCTTGTTGTTTTTGGTGCTATTATTGTTACATCGGGCAATGGCCAATCGCACGATTCTTTGGGCAGTGTTAATGTTCTTCATTAAATTGTTGTTTTTTTGCTATTTTTATAGCTAGCTGCTTTATTTTGTTTTTCTTTGGTTGTTTTTTTTTTTTTTTCTGTTGTTGGGCTTTTTGGGGTAAAATTTTGCTTTTGAGCACTGTTGTAAAAGGGTATAGTCCCTTTCAAAAAACTATTTGCCAATAATAAAAAAACACTCCTACAAATATCAATAACCAATCCAAAAGGCCCCAAAACCTAAACAATGCCTATATTCTTTCACAAAACATATATCGATTGTATAATTTAAACCCTAAAATCTTGAAGGTTGAATGCTGAAATCTTGAAAATACCTATGTATTGACCAGATTAGAATATGAAAAACTATCTTCTAAACCATGACAGATGGAGCTGTGAGACTAGTTCCATAAGGTGCAGAGTGACCCTAACATCTTATATTTACTAAAAAAATTTAAACATTTATTTTTGTAAATAGAAGCATGTCATAAACACATATACCACATAAAACATTGGAACACAAGCATGTTATAACACACTCTCGTTATAATGCACCCACGTTATGGATCGGATTTACCGAACCATAACGAACTTGTCTTATAGTGCATCCGAGCAATAACACAAGCGTGTTATGGCCAAAATGGCCACTCCCCCATCTTTGTGCACTTACCTTTTTAGAGATGCAATATCCGAAGGGGTATTCATGGGCCGTGATTAGGAGTCACACATCGAGCACGCAAAGTGACTACAACCATATAACTAAGGATAACAAGGATTAATTGGACAAAACTAATAATGCGCTAAGTGATTGGAGCTAGTTTTAAGCATAGATCAAAAGTGAATATCTAGAATTAATTCTACCTACAAAAGGATAGAATGCCCAAGTATTCCTTCATTCTTTGTGTACAGTTATTCTTTCATTCCTTATTCTTTATTCATGGAGAGATAAGTCATGGTTACCCATTGTTGGGGGCGGAAATGAAGCAAGTGTGGGGTAATGTTGGGTTGATGAATTACAACCTAAGTATTGAAGGCGTAGAAGGGAAGGGTGCGAGGCATAGGGTGTGGAGGTATGCATGGAAGTATAGTGAAATAGGGTGTGCCTGGGAAAGTGTGATATCAGGACTTAGCCATTTTGCATGATAAGGCTAAATATATATGTTGAGTGTGGGGCACACATCAACATGAAGACTTAGAAGCGAAGAAAGGATATTTTAGACAAGAGGAAGATCAAACAACATGCATAGTTTTGAGCTATTAATAGGATTAGATATGTAGTTTATATTATTAGATAGTCTATTATTAGCAAGCTTGCATGCTTTTGTATTTATCTTGTAAGGGCGCATGGCTATTCTTAGCATGTAGCCTATTTTGAGGATGCATGAGTAGTGAAGGGAAAGTCCCCACTACCTATAAATATGTATTGATTTGCATGGTATGAGGGATCTTGAGACGTATTGTAGTAGAGTTATGTTTGTTGGTTATGTGTGCGCATGACTTATGGTGACACTATTATGTATGTATTCAACTTCTATGTTTTACAATAATTAATACAATGGATATTTGTGGTTGGATATTGGTTGTTGACATATATGTGATTGGTTCTTGTATGGTAAACCTAATCTTGGCTATGTTAGGAATATCCTAACTATTAGCGCTCATTAATATGTTGGTGTGAGTAATTATATTATCTAGGATAATATAATATTGCATTGTTGGTGCGGTTGGTTGTGAGTTACAACAACCCACTTATTTAGGGAGTGTATTGTTATAACATCTCGTATAGAATTAGTGAGAGGTTATGTTTAGCTTCCTTGATTATAGGAGAAACATTAGCCTATATAAATGTAATGGCCCGTATGAATCAATAAATGGTGAATAATATATAGAATATTTGTGTGTTAAACCTGTGTATTATTTTCAGTTGGCATCAGAGCAGGTTTTGTGTATGGCATGGAGTCTTAAAATTGGAGAGGGGCAAATTGATTATTCTATTGCCCTGGCATATGAAGTCTATTAATTTGATAAGTTCAGATTAATTAGTTTTTTAAGTTTGTATATTTGCAGAGGGCGCTGCATATTGGAGCACATGACTAGATCTATCTACTGCTACATTGTGTCGAGATCCTTCTTACATTGCAATAATAGTGAAGGATTTTAGTGACTGTGGTGTATTCATTCATCCTTGGCTTCATTCTCATTGCATTTGGATTGGAGCTGAGAAGATTGTGTCATTCCATATTCCAGAATATCTAAGATCGAATACAAGGTGTTTCGAAGAACTCAGCGAACTGTCACCTCTTGCCTCGATTTACGTGGACTGTGGAAATTGTGTTTCATGGCCAGTCAAGAGTGTGAGAATTTTGTGCTCTCATGCCCATTCTGATGTCTTAGACATCTGTAACAAGCACCAAATCCTCCCACCCAGGTCGTTCCTTGATCTGGAACTTGAGGTAGATCGATCTGTCTTCTATCGGCGTGGAAAAGAGACGTGATCAATATAATTTGTTTTACCACAGTTTTGCATCTACAACTGAGCTTCGAAGGTAATGAAACAACTTTTGAGGTGTATGAGATCGACCTTCTATTAGAATTTTATTGATGCCTATGGATGAGAGCTCTTTCTTCAGCCTTCCATGTTCTTTTACGCTTCCACTATCCACGATTGACATCTCTGCAAACTCACATTTACAAATTGATTAGAATTCAGATCTGTGACTCTAGAGTTCAGTGATTCTTGCAGATTATGTGTGAAACTGATCAGCTGAGACAATAATAGCAAGTAAAGCCATGTCATTTGGGTGCCACGTGTCTATATTGCATAACTCGCTGCAATAGTCGATGTCTCCATGCACAATAATATTTATGGGCTATGGGAATAAGGTATTTATAGTTAGTCGAGTCTAAAATATTTATACATTATAAGTCTAGTTGTATTTAGTGGTCGGTATTACCAATTCAAAAGCCTTAATAATTGTGTGTCTAAGGCTTTAAGTCATTATTTATGTCATAGAATTTTATTAGTATATATAGTGGTCTATTTAAATAATTTTGAGAATATTCATTTCAAATCTATGAAAATAGAGTCTTAGAGTCTTTGTATGTAAATCATATTTTTGTCGTCATATGTATCATAAATTTCAATAGTCTTATTGTTAGTGTTATTTGTGAGTTTTTGTAAAAGTTTCATTTTGTATTGAGTCATTGTCAAAAGTCAAAAACTTGTAAATGAGTCGAAGTCAAAAGTTGTAAAATAAAACAAAAATTCTTTATGGATGCATTTTCGGTGTTACCCGACGTCCTGAAAACTATTGATGCTCAAATTCCAAATTCGTTGAGTTAGCAACATCAACTAGAGGATGGAGGAAAATGGAGGTTGGAGGTCATTCAATGACCTCTCATCGATTGCCAATGACGAGGCTGCGAAATGGTTTGGTGACATGTGTGCAAGCAGTGTGGTTTCTTTTTGATTCATTTTCGTAGTTCTTGTTTTGTGTGGTATTTGATGGATGTTCGAAAGAAAAGTTGGTTGGAGTGCAGATGACTGTTAGTGATCCTATGATTGACTTGGTCCTCTGACTTCCATACTTCATTGGAAGATGGTCAGCTAGAAGAATACGTTCACTAGCATTAGTGACCATGTGCAACAAGACCTAACTAGCAAGATCCATTCAGGAGTATGTTCTTCAATGCATTTTGCTTCTCAGTATCTATATGAGTGGAATTTCACATTGTGGGGGGGAATACATACCAATGTTCCATTCCCATTCTGCACCCAAAACGACTTAGTCAAGGAAAGCTTCTAGTGGCAGTGGCAATTTTCTATGTTGTTCGAGATCGAGTGGCAGCGATCAATGACAGAGACTATGATTAAGAACATTACGATTCTTATAGGAAGTAATGTGAAATATTTTCAGTATTTCTTTTATTGTGTGGTTTTGTAATATGTAAGTTGTGTTTCCTACATAATTCCCTGATGTATAAGCATAGTGGTGAAGCAGAGCACTGCAGTAAGTCAGTTCATGGATCTTGAAAGGGTTTGTGGGAGGATCCAGAAAACCACACGAGGTGGATAGTTGATGAGGTTTTTTCACGTCAAGGTTTGTGGTAAGCTTGTTTAAAACCATGGAAGGAGAGAGCCTTTATTTTGGATCAAGGTCATGAGTCATAGAGTTGGACATGCCATAGGGGTGAGCATATTGCAGAGAGGAGCGTGTGGATGTTTTTCTACCATGTTCGCACTAAGGGGGGGAATGTTAGGAATATCCTAACTATTAGTGCTCACTAATATGTTAGTGTGAGTAATTATATTATCTAGGATAATATAATATTGCATTGTTGGTGTGGTTGGTTGTGAGTTACAACAACCCACTTATTTAGGGAGTGTATTGTTATAACATCTCGTATAGAATTCGTGAGAGGTTATGTTTAGCTTCCTTGATTATACGAGCAACATTAGCCTATATAAATGTAATGGCCCGTATGAATCAATATACGGTGAATAATATATAGAGTATTTGTGTGTTAAACTGCGTGTATTATTTTCGAGCTCGGTATAAGTTATTCTTGCATATGGTTATGATATAGATATGGTTATGGTTTATCATTGCATTGTTATTATGGATCTGGAATATATCTATGTATATGTTTATCATTCTAACTCCTTGACAAAGATTCCATAAAAGAGGGGACTGATACCCTTGCACACTTTGGGTGAGTGCTTAGGTTTTCCCTGAGTGATGTGCTAGTGCGCCTTGGGATGGTTGGTAAAATAAAATACTACATTCACCATTAAAGCTGCTAGACAAAAAGGGGAAAATGTAGACACCGAAAATCTACACCCCTCATCTTTATTCAATCAATTAATTAAATAAATTGATATTTCATACCCTAAGTCATACACTACACCCCTCACCTTTGACCCATTAATTAAATACATTAAACATCCCTCCCATCTTTATTCAATTAATTAATTAAAAACATTAACACCACCCCATATCCTAAGTCTCATTATCTTTATCACATTTATCTTGTGTAATCCATCTTACAAAATCCTATGTAACCACCTAGATTAACTTAATCATTTTCTAAACCACCCAAATCAACCTAATCTATTTATTTATTTCCTAAAATCCATCTAAGACCACTTTTAACCTATTTATAACTCCCTTATCTCGACAAACAAATCATTATCATTTACACACCTATCAAAATCATCTACAAACCTAAATTAGACAAATCCAAACATAAAAAAATCAAGTATAATCTAACCTATTTTGTCACCCTCCAAAACAAACACAACACATCCCCCAACAACTTAACAAATTACACCTCAAAACCCAAAACCAAAATCCTTGTTTAGAAGTTGTTTCAACCATTTTTCCTCACAAATCTCAAACAACCCGAAATCACCAGTGATTCAGGTAATCGCTAGCGATTATTTAAGTTAGTTTTAGCCTGCCTCTTCGAATCCTCAAATTCAATTCACAAGTTCTTTCTTTCCATTTGATTTCAAAGTGTCTTGTATATCATCAATGAGTATTAGAGCATTTGAATTATCACTCAGAAACATTATCAACAATTATCAAGCATTTTCAGGTCATTTTTGGAACTCCTCTGATCATCACTCCACCCTTCATTCTATAGACTTCATTAGCCACCACAAATTACTCTATAACAAGGTTAGAGACCTCATTTAGCTTCACATCAATCATCCAGGTATTTTTATCTATTTATTCATATGTTTTACATCATTTCTAAGCCTTTGTTAGTCTGTAATATTGAATTTAAATAATTAAACATTTGAATTCATTAATCTGTCACAAACCACCACAATCGCTAATGATTATAGTCATTTTTACTTTTCTACAATTTTATCAGTCTTTCATTAAATATGCTTTATCTATCATATCAAACTAGTTGCTTCTAACATATTTTTGAGCATGGATTACTTTTAGATGGCAATTGGTGGCCCTTCTCATGAAATTACTAGCATCCACTCCTTGTCGATAATTCGACACCCTTTTTATTGGGAATAATATGATATCTTGCATAATCGACTTTGTGCGCCATCCATCATGCTCCTTTATATGAATTGGAGAATTTTTTTGAGTTCACTCAAAAACTCTGTCAAGTAGTAGAATACTATTGGCATGCATATTTTGATTACATACTCATCGAATCTTAACTTGTTTGGGCTGCATATGAGGCTGAATAAGACATCCCTTTTGAGCTTTAGTTTGAGCCATGATCTATTTATGATATGTATCTCATTCATCTATTATCTATTAGCTTTGTATTAGCTTATAATTTTTCAAATATCCATCATATATCATGTATCATCTATTTATTTCAATCCACTTAATTTTTTAAACAGTGAGTTGACATCCTTCGAGGAAGCCCTTTGGATTCTGGAATCGGCCTTTGTCGAGTAACTCACTTATCTATCTTTCTAATCATATCAAGTATGCAAGTGTCTTTGATCACATGTTTTCTTAACAGGTAAGAAGCTTGTACACATCTTTCATAGAGTGCAACGTCAAGCATCTCTAATCAACATCTACAAGTATCTCTAAACTCCGTGTCTTCTGAGGTTAGTATATTTCTATTTTCTTACTTTGTTAATTCAAGTTGAAGGAGTAGGAATATTTCAATTGGTGGCCCTTCTCAAGAAATCACAAACATCCATTCCTTACCGATAATTCGACACCCTTTCTATTGGGAACAATATGATATATTGCATGATCTAACTTTGTGCACCATCCATCACACTCCTTTAGATGAATTGGACAACATTTTCGAGTTCACTCATGAACTTTTTCAAGAAGTAGAAGACTACTAACATGTATATTTTTATTACATACTCATCAAAGTTGAACTTACTTGGGCTGCATACAAGGTTGAACAAGACATCCCTTTTGAGCTTGAGTTCAAGCCATAATCTATTTCTGATCTGTCTCTCATTCATCTCTTATCTATCATCTATATACTTTGTATTATCTTATCATTTTTCAAATATTCATCATATATCATGTATCATCTATTTATTTCAATCCACTTAATTATTTAAACAACAAACTGCCATCCTTCGAGGAAGCCCTTTGGATTCCTGGAATCAACCTTTACCGAGTAGCTCGCTTATCTATATTTCTAATCATACCTTGTGTAGTGCCTTTGATTGCAAGTTTTATTGATAGGAAGAAACTTGTACACATATTTCATGGAGTGTATTATCAAGCATTGTTAATCAACATCTACATGTATCACTAAACTCACATCTTCTAAGGTTGATATATTTCTATTTTCTTGCTTTGTTAATTCAATTTGAAGGAGTAAGAATATTTTTGAACAAAAATATACAACAAATATCACAATCTCTCATCCTTACCTTTTGAGGTAGATATTGTGATCATTTAGATTTATCATAAATCCATCTTTGAATGAGATGCTCATCAATCTTGATGTACCAAGCCCATGGTTCCTATTTAAGTCCATACAGAGATTTGATGAGTCTACATAACTTTTTTTTATTTAGGCATGAAAAAAACCTCAAGTTGAGTCATGTAGACTTCTTCATGTAGATCTCCATTTAGAAAGGAACTTTTTACATCCATATGAAGGAATTTCCATCCAAACTTTGCAACTATAGAAAATATCATCTTGATCATTTTGATCTTAGTTATGGGAGGAAATGTCTCCTCATAGTCTCTGTATATTTCTATGCATATCCCTTTGCTACAATTATCACTTTGTACTTGTTAATAGTCCCATATGATTTTACTTTGTTTTGAGTATACATCTGTAACCAATGGGATTCTTCCCTAATGGAATATCAACAAGATATCACCTGTGTTGTTTTTCATCACTAACTAATACTTAACATTCATGCCATCTTTCCAATATTTTGACTGTAGGGATTCATGGACAGTAGAGGGATCAACATATTCAAAAACTCTACTCATACAATAAAAATCTACCTTTTCACAAGCTTTACTATGAGTCCATAGTCCAGTGGTGGATGTGTTTAGAGGAGAATCCAACTTAGCATCTCGAATCATGTTTGTATACCACTTGGGCATAGGTTATGTTGTTCCTATGGGTTGTGGTCCTATCTAATCATCACCATCATTCCCATCATCATCAGTGGGAAGATATGATTCTATTTTCACAACATGTGTACTATCTACACGAGGTGAGTCTGTGGAAGGAGCCTCAACTTATTTCTTCTCAAATAAATCAACATTTATGTTGTTACATAATTTCCTAATCTTTGGATCAATCAATATGTACCCAAGAGAATTTTCACTATAGCTTACTAAGATGAGTTTATCTAATTTCATGTCCAACTTCTTTCACTTATGCTTGGGTACGTGTATGTTGGATTTACACCTGAATACTATGAGGTGTGTAATGGATGGATTCCAATTCGACTAGGCCTCATGTGGAGTTACTCTATCAAGAGAAATCGTAGGCACTCTGTTTAACAAATACACCGTAGTCTTCACTTCTTTGGCTCAAAATGACTTTTCTAGTTGAATCATCGATCATACAACACACTCGATCCATGATATGAGAATTAATTCTCTCAAAAACACTATTCTACTATGGTGTGTGTGGAGGAGGTATCTATTAACAAATCTTGTGAGCTTCAAAATAGGATTTGAACTCACACGGTGAATTCCCCCTCGATATGAGTCTAGAGGGATATGATTTTGTGACCAATATCATTCTCAATAGTGATGCGCCCGAATTAGCAGGAACTTGACAAGGTCATAACTTGAGCTCCGGGTGTCCGTTTGAGTCCGTTTTTTGAAACCACGTGTTTCGATGAGACGAACGCAGCGGCAACCAGCCCTACCAGTTGGGGCAAGTTTTCGACACGTTTTCGGGCCCTAAATCCGCCATCTTGAGGCCGAAAATTAGGATTTAAGTTATAGTTTGGTTTTTTCCTATTTTTGAGCATTAGTTAATTTTAGTCTATTAATTGCATTATGAGTTAGAAAGTTGGCAATTCCTCTAATTTAGGGATGTAGAAGATGCGTGGCAATTTCTGTGCCCGTAGGAATAAGCATGCGAACTTACTAAGAATAGCAGGTTCTAGTAAACTGCTAAAAATAGTAATTTCGCCACCTAGAGTAGATTTAGTCAGAGTTAGCTAGAGTTTACTTGGCAACTCGAGTTGGGAGTTATTTTCCTATTTAGGAAACATTGTAATTCATTATTTGATAACAAAGAAGGAGATCTATTTTCTTTTGGAGTTCATTTTATTGCAGTTTATCTGGTTGTTCTTAATTTGGCTACATTATCTGGTATCAGAGCTGGTTCGAAGTATTTTGTTTAAAAATGGCAGGAAGAGGAAGAGGAAGAGGAGGCGGTATTGCCCAGATGAATAGAAATATGCAAGATCTACAGAGACAAGTTGCTGCGCTTGCTGCAATGATAACCCAAAGAGGAAATCAAGGTGGAGATGACACAGATGAAGAAGAAGTTTGTGAAGAGGAGGAAACGCAAGCACCACCATTAGCTTTTGAAGAAAGGATGCTTCGAGCATTAGAAGGAAAGAATGATGGGATAAGAGTTGATGTTTCAGAGTATGGTGGTAGTCTAAAACCAGAGGAGTTGATAGACTGGTTGAATAGCATGGGAAATTTTTTTGAGTGGAAGGCTATGTCAGAAGAAAAGAAGGTAAAATTTGCATGCACGAAATTGAAAGGTCATGCTATGTTATGGTGGGATCACCTACAGAAAGAGCGGTCAAGAAAGGGGAAAGAAAGAATTAGGACGTGGAGTAAGATGGAGAAGAAGCTAAAAGATAAATTTCTACCTGTGGATTATGCACAAACCCTTTACAGGAGGTTTCAGAATCTCAGACAGAACTTACAAACAGTGCAAGAATACACAGATGAGTTCTACAAGTTGTCCATTCGTGTAGAGCATGAAGAAACTGAGGAACAAATGGCTGCGAGGTATGTTAATGGATTAAAATTTTCTATTCAAGATGAGATAAGTATGCATAGGATTAAAAGCATGGAGGATGCCTATCAATTAGCCTTAAAGGCTGAGGAAAAACAAAATCGTCAAAGTTTTAGGCGATCACCTGGAATGAATAGGGGGGCCTCATCTTCCTTTCGGGGACGAGCTGGTTTCAGCCAAGGTAGGGGAGAATCATCTCGTGGATGGGAAAAGCAAGAGGATACGAGACAAGATTTCCAGAATCAACAAAGAGGCAGAGGATTTTCTAGGGGTAGAGGATATGCTGGCGATAGAGGATGGGAGGCTCCACGAAGACCATTTGTTTGTTACAAATGTGGTGAAGAAGGGCATCGGGCTTTTGAATGCCCACATACTTATACACATGACAAAAGGCAAGGAGATGCTCCAAGAGTAAATCTTGTTGAAGCTGAGCAAGTAGAAGATGAACAGGACCTCGAAATTCCACCAGATGTTGGAGAAACTCTGATGATCAAGAGGACAATGATTGCTCCAAGAAAGGAGGTCAAGGGGGATGCATGGCTACGTACAAATATTTTCTGAACAAGATGCACTTTAGGAGGAAAGGTATGTAATGTTATTATTGATGGTGGTAGTTGTGAGAACATGGTTTCAAATGAGATGGTCGATAAATTGGGTCTGCATTGTGAGAAGAATCCTAACCCTTATCGTATTGCATGGTTTAAGAAGGGTAATGAAGTTACTGTTGATAAGAGATGTTTAATAAGCTTTTCTATTGGGAACAGTTATAAGGATGAGATTTGGTGTGATGTTATTCCTATGGATGCATGTCATATACTGCTAGGAAGACCATGGCAATTTGATAGAAAAGTTATTCATGATGGGGGAAAAAATACTTATACTTTCTGGAAGGATGGCACAAAAATAGTTTTGATACCTCTTAAAGAAGAGGGGAAGGCTGAAAATATGCTTTCTGCAAAGGAATTTGTGAAGGAGGCAAAGGCAACCGGTTTTTGTTATGCACTAGTTGCAAATAAGGATGAACTTGTAAGTGCTCAAATACCAATAGAAACATGTAATTAATAGAAGAATTTTCGATGTTATTCCCTGATGAGCTACTCAAGATGGATTACCACCCAAAGAGATATTCAACACCGCATGGATTTGATTCCAGGTCTTCACTCCCAAATCAAGCGGCTTATAGGATGAGCCCGACATTGCATGCAGAGTTGAATAGGCAAGTGGCAGAGCTCGTGCGAAAGGGGGTCGTAAGGGAGAGCATGAGTCCGTGTGCAACACCAGCTTTATTAACACCAAAGAAGGATGGAACATGGAGAATGTGCACGGATAGCAGAGCGATCAATAAAATTACAATCAAGTATCGGTTCCCAATACCTCGCCTTGATGATATGATGGATGTGCTTGCTGGATCTAATTATTTCACCAAGATTGATCTTCGAAGTGGTTATCATCAGATTCGGATCAGAGAAGGAGATGAGTGGAAAACAGCATTCAAGACAGGAAATGGATTATATGAGTGGTTGGTGATGCCATTCGGGTTATCCAATGCACCTAGTACTTTTATGAGATTGATGAACACCGTGCTACGGGAGTATAATGGTAAGTTTGTTGTGGTTTATTTTGATGATATCTTGATCTTTAGTAAAACTAAAGAAGAACATTTGAGGCATCTAAGATTGGTATTTGAAGTGTTAAGGAAAGAGAAACTCTATGCAAATATGAAGAAGTGCACATTTATGCAAGAGAGCTTGGTATTCTTGGGCTTTATTATTTCAGCAGGTGGGGTACGAGATGGACTCGTAAAAGATAAAGGCAATTATTGAATGGCCTACTCCACGGAGTATAACAAGAGGTATGAGCTTTCATGGTCTCAAGAACATTTTACGTAAAATTTATTAAAAATTTCAGCAGATTTAGCACCTATATCAGATTGCACAAAAGGAAGGGAGTTTTTGTGGACAAAGGCAATGAGGATAGTTTTCAATTCTTGAAGAAGAAGGTGACAGAGGCACCCATTTTGGCACTATGATTTTGATAAAGTGTTTGAGGTTGATTGTGACGCCTCACATGTGGGTATTGGAGCTGTTCTAAGTCAAGGAGGAAAGCCAGTAGCTTTCTTTAGTGAGAAACTAAATGAGGTAAGAAAGAACTACTCTACTTATGATGTGGAATTTTATGCAATTGTACAAGCATTAAGGCATTGGAGGCATTACTTAGTATTCAAGGAGTTTGTGTTATTTACTGCACACACATAGCCCTGAAGTATGTGAATACCCAAAAGAAGTTGAATAGTAGGCATGCAAAGTGGGTATCATTTTTGCAGGGATATACTTTTTCTCTAAAACATAAATCTGGAAAACAGAATCAAGTTGCAGATGCATTGAGTAGGCGTGTGACTTTGTTTACCACTATGGAAAATGAGGTGGTGGGTTTTGAAGCAATAAAGGGTTTGTATTCTTCTGATTCTGATTTCAAGGATATTGTTGAAAGACTAATTAGTCCATTGTCAGACAATGTAGGAGATGTCCTGGATGAGTATAGTTTACAGGATGGCTACCTATTCAAGGGACGCCAACTATGTATTCCAGTTGGGTCTATGAGAGAAAATATAGTGAAAGAGTTGCATAGCGGAGGGTTGGCTGGGCATTTTGGTAAGGATAAGACGATAGCCTTGGTAGCAGACAAATACTATTGGCCAAAGCTGAAAAGAGATGTGGTAAGATATGTGGAGAGATGTCGAATTTGCCAAGTCTCGAAAGGCCATGCAGAATACGAGTGGTGGTTGTATATGCGCTATTCCTAAAGGGTCGTGGACAGATCTGAGTATGGACTTTGTTTTGGGATTACCAAAAACACAACGAGGTAATGATTCCATTTTTGTGGTTGTTGATAGGTTTTCTAAGATGGTTCATTTTATTGCTTGCAAGAAAACAAGCGATGCAACAGGCGTAGCAGATTTGTTTTTCAGAGAAGTTGTTCGTTTGCATGGTGTTCCAAAAACCATTACTTCAGATAGGGACACAAGGTTCTTAAGTCACTTCTGGCGGACTTTATGGAAGAAATTTGGTACTCAACTACAGTTCAGTAGTGCTTATCATCCACAGACTGATGGGCAAACAGAGGTGGTAAATAGGAGTTTGGGAAACCTGTTAAGGTGCATTGTTGAAACAATGGGACTTAGCATTACCGCAAGCTGAGTTTGCATATAACAGTTCCATAAACAGATCCACGGGAAAGTCTCCATTTTCAATTGTGTATGGGAGTAATCCAAATGGGGTATTAGATTTGGTACAGCTACCCGTTGATGGCAGAGTCAGTGATGATGCAGAAGCATTTGCCGAACATATACAACAATTGCAGGAAGAAGTGCGGAAGAAGCTGCAAAATAGTAATGACAAGTATAAGGAAATAGCAGATGTGCACAGACGGAGAAAGGTATTTACAGTTGGTGAGTTGGTTATGGTATATCTGCGGAAGGAAAGGTTTCCAAGAGGAACCTATAACAAGCTGAAGTACAAGAAGATTGGACCCTGCAAAATCGTGAAAAAAATAAACGATAATGCTTATGAGGTAGAATTGCCAGGGAATTTTGATATTTCTCCAGTGTTTAATGTTTCAGATTTGTATTCTTTTCATGGGGATGGTGTAGAAAGGGATGATGCTGATGAAGTAGTAGATTGGCGGCAAGGTTCCGGTGAAGAAGAAAGAAGAAGTGGATCAGATTCTAGATAAGAAAACAATGGACACGCGACATGGGAAATACAACAAATATTTGGTACATTGGAAAGGACTGGAACAAGAGGACAATACTTGGGTCACAGAGTCAGAGATTCAGAAGTTGGATGCAGATAAATGGAAGCAGTTTGAAGAAGACAACTTGCAGGAGCTGCGTTTTTTTCAAGCAGGGGAGAATGATGCGCCTGAATTAGCAGGAACTTGACAAGGTCATAACTTGAGCTCCTTGGTGTCCGTTTGAGTCCGTTTTTTTGAAACCACGTGTTTCGATGAGACGACGCAGCATGCAACCAGCCCTACCGGTTGGGGCAAGTTTTGACACGTTTTCGGGCCCTAAATCCGCCATCTTGAGGCCGAAAATTAGGATTTAAGTTATAGTTTGGGTTTTCCTATTTTTGAGCTTTAGTTAATTTTAGTCTATTAATTGCATTATGAGTTAGAAAGTTGGCAATTCCTCTAATTTAGGGATGTAGAAGATGCGTGGCAATTTAATAGTGCCCGTAGGAATAAGCATGCGAACTTACTAAGAATAGCGAGTTCTAAAACTCGCTAAAAATAGTAATTTCGCCACCTAGAGTAGATTTAGTCGAGTTAGCTAGAGTTTACTTGGCAACTCGAGTTGGGAGTTATTTTCCTATTTAGGAAACATTGTAATTCATTATTTGATAACAAAGAAGGAGATCTATTTTCTTTTGGAGTTCATTTTATAGTAGTTTATCTGGTTTGTTTTAATTTGGCTACATTAAATAGCCACTAAAATTCTCAAGTTATCACAAGCATCATTTTTTTACAAAGATAAAAATCCACATTTTCTCAAATAATCATTGACACAAGCATGAAAATGAAATCCAAAATTACTAGGTTCATGATGACTCCTCTTTTCAGTAGAAAATTCACCAACCTCTCAAAATTGATGGTCTCATATGACAAGTTAATTTTCATCAAAAAAATGTGGTATGAGGGGGAAGTGTTGTTTACATAATGGGCATGACAACAATATCTGATATCTCCTCTCATAGGGCTAGCTAGTGAAGCCCTCAAATCTATAACTCTATGCAAGAAAAATTTCACTTCCTCATTTGTATTAAATTTTAGTGTATGCAAATGGCTCTAAAATTTCATTTGGTGTTCTTATTTTTGGCCTCGTATACTATGCCTAAATTACCCCACACTTATTTCGGCTGTTTTGACATCTTGAATGTGGGGTTCCACGTCATCGAAACTGCAAACAAGAAAATAAACTTGGCCTTACGATTAACCCTATTAAAGCTTGTCACTAATTGGGTTGAATCATCTACCAATCTAGTTGTTTAAACCATTTACAACCAACCAAATTTCTTCAAACTTGATTTGAGTTCAAATTTTGGTCTTCCACGTGGCATTTTTCATATGAAGGAGTGGATCACATTTACAATTTTCACAAATACTACATATAGAAGAGGGGAAGAATAAGAGGAGAAGAGGAGGGTATTCTATAATATTTAGCATTTCCAATGTCTATCCACATCAAAATGTTCTTAAGCTCTGCAAAATGATGCATAAAAAAATCCATTCAAAGAGCTCTAGACATATTTAAACTCTTTTTTAGTAAATTATGGAAAAAGAAGCTAATCAAGATCCATATTTTGATGAGTAATTTTCATTAAAATTTTAAATTTTCTTATAGTTCTTGAAATCTCGACTAACAAAGGGTTGTTTGTGCACTTGATTTCCTCATTTAACACTATTGCATACTTATACCTTGTTCGAAAAATTGATTTGGTTGTATATAAATTTGAAGACTTTTTATATTTTTGTGCATTCAAGCTTGTGGTTGTGAACAATTTCACCAATAAGGTCTCTATAAGGGTTTCTGTGGTCTAGAAGAATTTACAAAATTTGCATGATAGTTGATCACATGTCCCAAACTATGAGTTTCTAACAAACAATGGGGAGAAGACCATGGAGAGATCTAGACTTCAGCTAGTAATTTTCATGAAAATATCTCACATGTTGAAAAAAATTGAAAGTTGATTAATACTATGAATCGAGCTAAGGAAATTATGATGTAACTTGAAATTTCACCGACACAAGTTCTCTCAGAAGGGGAATTAAAAACAACCATTATTTTAGATTTTTCAATCTTATATATTGTTTGAATATCTAAACAATCATGACCACCATAAAAATTCTTTAAAAATATGAGAAAATAAGAGTAATGTAATCTAGTTACATAAAATGATGTAAGAATATCATTTTGAAAAGATTTCTACCTCATCTAACATGGTTCATTCAACTACAAAATGAAATATCAATAACCTTTACATTCATTGAATGTATTTAACCTTAAAACACTTGAATTGTTTACACATGAAGTTTGGAAATATATGAAGTGTTTTACACCTTCTTTTTTATGATAATTGATAAATAACAACTTATGAATAAATTCCCAAGAAATTAGATTACAAAATGTATTTTCAAAACCAAATTTATCATACGTACTTCAAAAAGAAATATGTAGAGTCATGCAACATCCATCTCATGTAAGAAGAAAATATATTCTTACCTACTTTAATAATGTGCGGAAGAAAAACTATTAAAATACAAAGAATAAATGAGAGAAGTAGCTCCCTTCATAATGATGTGACCATGAAATTACCTAAATGAATCACCCATGGAAAGTGAGAGGAGTGAAAATAGATTCTATAACTCCTGTTCTTCAAAATTTTATCTTTAGTGATAAAATACTCCTCCTCTTGATTTTTCCTATGTTTGTGAAGGTGTGGATGCTAACTTTTCATACTTTCAAGTGGATCCTCATGCTTTGAAGTAAGAATGACTAATGGAAAATTTGAATCAATATTTGGAATAGCTAGATTTCTTGGTAGGAAACACACTTTTTCAATGCCAAGGGTCTACAATATCCTTGCATGCTATCATATTAATATTTATCATTTTCTCATAGGTAAGGTTCATAGCATATTTTTCATTTTCCTCCAAGAGGGATTTTCAGCCCATTTAGATTTTTTATCAAATTTTATCTCAAAACTTCCTCCTTCTCGACTTTGGTTTTTCCTCTTCACTTTAGCCAAAAACAAACTTTTCAAGCTCACAACCTTCCTCCTAAACTCTTTGGAGCAATATTTGATTAGACATAGTGTCTAATTAAGCCTCTAGGTATTCAACACTATAGTTGATTTAACAAAAAATATATTTAAAGATAAATATTAATTGTAGAGTCACATATGATAAATAAATGCTAAAATATAAATTTGACACAAGCAATAAGGTAATGAAATATGAAACCCTAAGTACAAGAGAGGGAACTAATGAATTCGTTGATTTTGTGCTATTCTGGAATTGATCTGGGATGGGAAAATGATGAATAGGAAGGAAAAATCTCTTATAACTATAAAAAAAATAAATTTTGGATCCATCGATAACCCCTGACCAGGTGTCTGAGACTGGGTTAGAGTTTCCTAGCTACTAGAGTCTTCCTATGGGTTCCCGTGTGAGTGCACTGAGCTAAGAACTTACTTTTTCCGTGTATCATAAGATTTTCGATGTTGATCACCTGTATGTCACATCTTGATCACAAAAGTCACCTATAACCTGAAAAGAGATGTTGACCTATAAAACCTCAAACTAAATCAAATCTAGAAAAGAAAAGATGCAATATGGGAGTTGAATTGACCTCCGCGATCACCCGATTGAGTGAACTTACAACCTATCATTGCACTACATCTCAGAATCCATGTAGTTCTTGTGTGTGTATAATATAATCGTGCCCTAAGAAGCCCTTGTGCAAGTGCACATGATAGTGGGTGATAACTAGATGTGCCAATGTAAATAGATGTGTGGATGGAAAATGAACTTCCCCTTCCTATGAAGTGTATGCAGAAAATGTAGTCCCTTGTCCCTTATATGAGTGCTAGATAGATGCCTTTTGATGATAATAATTCCTTTAGATGAAACCTTAGGTGATGATAATAGATTCTTAGAGCTTGGTACTTTATTTTGGTCACATAGCTTTGTATTTATATGATTACTTTGGTTGAATTTCATAATTAACAACTGGAAGGTCGACCCATAAATAAAATAAGATGTTCAAAAGATAATAGATGCCCAAAAATAACGAGTAAGGTGGAAAGAGGTTAGGGGTGCCCAGGAGGGGAGGGGCACACAGGCGATGATGTCCTTGGCTGGGTGTTGGTGTCAAAAGTCATAAAAGATAAGCATGTAAAGTACCAATTGGGCTATAGGGTGTAAAATACCATAAAGAAGATAAGAAACAAATCAAAGAGGCCAAAGATAGTCATCAATTATTATTTTTATCACTTAGGAATCATATGAATACTAGTATGCTTTTAGGACCTAGAAATGTAGCCAAGTGTGTGATTTTGTGTCTATAGTAGTCACCATTAATAGAAACAAGCTATAAACATGCTTAATAGTAGGGTTCATTGTTTTCAACCATATCATCTTTCATACCTCCCTCTTTCTCCTATGGCTTAGGCTAAACATCATGGTGTCTAATGAAACACTTGCTCCTCTTCAATCTCATTCTTCCTCTTCTCTTTTTATGACACATCCTCCTTATCATTCTACTCCTCATTTTGATCTATTGGAATTTCACAAATCGAAGGGACATGTTGGTATGGAAAATCTTGAATTCATTATAACAATTAGATTCATGGAAATTTGACATGTACACATGATCCATTTTCATCCTTGATTAAATTTATTTCACTAGGCCATGGTATACTTCCAAAACGATTACCGCAACTAAGATACTTAGGTTGCTTAAGCTTTAAATGTAGTGGTAGATTTCGTTTTTCATGCTCTTTCTTTTGAAATTTAGGTGAAATTGAAAAATTTCTCCTAATTTCATTCTTCTGTGGATATATTCAAGGTTGGGAAGACTAATAGAAATGGATCTTACACAAACATTTCTCCATTTGAGTTCTCTTTCAGTAAATCCTCGATTAGTGAACTTGGGGTGGTGGAGGAATGTAGCATTTTTTAGATGAAGGTTCTTAGGGGATTCTATTTGAAGATATTAATGTTTAATGAGAATGGGGATATGAGAAATTCGAAAATGAGGGAACTAATGTGAGTTCGGATATGTTTGAAAGGGTCCATATGATGGTATAGACCTACATCATCCTACTTAGGAGGGAGGTAAAATTTAGAATATCTTGGGAAATTAGGAAGGGATGCTCTATGACTTAGATTGAATGGGTTTGAATGAATGAGTGGGGGTTTAATTGTTGGAAATCAGAAGCACTAAGAGGGGGGTGAATCAGTGCAGATCAAATTTTCAACTTTTGAGTCTTCTTAATTAAAACCAAACTCAAATCATGAATAAATCAGAGTGCATGCAAGAAGACAAGTACAAAAAATCTAAATTTATGGTGGAAACCCTTAAAGGGATAAAACCCATTAAAATCAAAATATCTATTTAGGAACACCCATTCCAAAGTCTTACAATGATCTCAACTTGTTTGAGCACCCACTCAAACTATGAAGCACCCACTTTATGTTTTTCCTAGAAACCACTAGATTGATTTAAAAAGCTATAACTTACAAGGAGCTCCTACCCATGTATCCCAAGAACCCACTTAGGAAAAAAAAACAATGAAATAATACTTAAAATTGATCATTTAGTTTCATGTTGCTTACTCAACTGATCATGATCCTTTTCTAGCTCTTCATCCAACACAACACCATTCATTGTTTCTCTAATTTACAATGTACCTTAAATCATTCTCGGCTTTGATACTTATCTTGTGTTCTTTAAATGTGCCATGTAACCTTAATGTATAGATCACCCTCATTCATATTTTGAAAGAATGTTGCCCCCCCTACACTCCTGCCCCCTTTGCTCATTCTCTTCAAAATTTTCATTTTCTTTATTCACTATTTGATACTTCATCTTCAATAGACTTGATTGATCTTTCACATCAATTACTTACTTGCCAACAATACTTTCCATGTTATAATTCCTCAAGCCTTATACCTTTTCCATGTCAATCAACTTCATAACATTATTCACTCACACTATCTTCATTATTTTCTTGCTCCTCCAATACTTTCTCACACCAATATTTCTCACCTTCACCATTTCTTCTTACAAAATCCATCAAAATTCTTCATCCATCACTTTATTTATCACCGAGTCCTTTAAAATTGTATGAAAACATTCTCTAATTTACTCCTCACATATCCCTTTTCCAAATTCACAACATCTACCATATTCACTTTCACTTATTCATACTAACTTTTCATCCTTTTTTGCTTATATTTTCCCACTTCCAAGACACCAATCTAATATATATTTTCTTCTTTTCATTCCACACACACTTTTACTTTCTCTTAACTATCTTGTATTTTAGACTCCTACATCCTTGATCTTTGTTTAATGAAATATCTTTTACACACTTTCCTTTATTACCTTTCAAGAATTCAAACAATCATAATTGACCCTTTTGCCCCTTCAACTTCCGGGCCTTGTCTTGTAGTACTCGAGCAAAGAGGAGTAATTTAACACTTAGAATAGTCATGAACTCTTAAAATTCCCTTTTCTTTATCAAACATGAAACCATTTTGCAAAGAAAATGACCTTTTAATTCAAGGTTTCACAAAAAAGATACACTATTTGGAAATTCAAACATCACTTCACCTCTATCTTGAGAAAACTTTTCTAAAGCTTGAAGTATGGAGTTATTTTCACTCACTAATGCCAACTGAGAAATGAGGAACAATCTACTTCAGATGTCTAAGGAACATACTTCAAGGTTTTCAAGATATTTAATGAAAGAATCTTGCATTAAGACCATTTCTTTGTGATGTCATAGATTTTAGGCTTTTCACTTCACACGGTCATGAGTTAAATGCAATTTCAACCCAAAGAAAAATCATCCTTATATTTTTAGACCCCTTCTTAGCCATTTTTAACCTTTGCAAGAAGATCTAGCAAGAATAGATTCGAGAAATCAATCAAAAACCTTATTTTCAAACTCGCACGTTAGAGGACAAGATTTGAGAAAAAGTTAGAATATTCTCCTTGATACATAATGAAAACATTTAGTTCCTTTTGAAAATGCACAATAATCAACATGTAGACCTATCCCAATTTTTTTTTATGATTTTTGATTGGTGGATTTTCGAGAAAACCAAGTTTTTGTTTGATAAACCCTAAGATCGTGGTTATAATATTGTGAATGGCCCAGGAGATCTATTTTTAATTGTTTTTTCCCTCAAAATTGAATGCAATTCAAAAATTTAAAATACCGCAAATATGTGATGACATTTTCCACCTTCTCTAAGCAATAACCTAGTTTGAAACACTTCAAATTTCTCCATAGATCTTCAAAATACATTCACAATGTAGATAAAGAACTAAAAAAACTCCATGTTGAGCTCAAGGGATGTTTCATGGATTTTTATGAATCTTGTTTTTGCATGAATAAATAGTGGGACCTCCTTGATCTCCTTAGAGCACTAAATGCACAATTTGCACACTAATGAAGCACCTTTGTGTGACTTTTCAACTGGCTCGGTGGAGTTCTATCCACTTTGTCACTATCAACAACTGAAAGCATAGCCTTCTATCATTTTTATTGGTCTACACATAAGAAGACATTCAAATCTACTTCAAGAGGAAAAATTATGGATCCATTCAAGGTCTTTCGAGAGAGAAAGGATAGCTTCAAGGAAAAAGATCTTCAAATATGCTTTATAACTCACAAACCAGGGTAATGTGCATAGATGAGATTTTTGCTTTACAAAATAACTACAAGAACTAACCATGATCTTCATTAACTTACCAGAGAATTTTAAAGGAGATCTAGAGAAACTTTTCATTTGTGACACCGATTATACCTTGCGGTTGCAGTAAGATTATATGAGGATTTTTCGCAAGATAGAGATAAATTGGATTGAGATATGTGCTTAAATTTCATCCTAGGAACCAATATTGTATGAAGAAGACCATCATGAGTCTTTGAACATGTGAAATATTTCATAAACTAGAAAATAGGTAAGAAAAATTCAATTTCAACTCAAAACACCTCAAGAGGCAATCCGAGAGAGAGAGAAAACCTTCCAGTAAAATGCTCATATCTCCTCTGATACTTATCCATTTTCCCCAATTATTTTTGCAATACATTAGGATTGGAGTCCTGTTAAAAATTAAATCATATGATTTATCTGAAGGAGACACTATATTTTTACTTGACACCTAAGAAGCTAGGCAACTCCAAATGCACTTTTTAAGAAGGTTGTTTTACAAAAATTGAACAACTTACCCAAATAACCTGACAATGACCTGAAATTTTGCATGAAGCACAAGGAAACCTTCCGACATCATATTCCATGATTTTTTTAAAAGGGATAGCTTTGAAATTTTCTGACCTATCTCATTTTCATGCAAGAACAATTAAGTTCCCAAAAGGTAGTTTTGGATAGAAATATCATTTTACTTTCATGACCTAGAATAAGCTTTATTTTTCTCAAATATGCCCTAGAAAACATTACTAGGCTTATTCCATGCTCTCATGGTATTTTCATGACCTGTACCAACCTTTCATACCTCATCAGGCTCAATAAATAGGCCTAAATGAATCAATTTGACATCAACTGACCTGATACTCACTATAAGAGCTTGTTATCATGTTTATACCATCATACTTGACCTGTATAACAGCCATACCTACCATAATTACTATGTACATGCTCCCATTAGACTCATGCCTCACTAACCAAGCCGACAGAGCATCGAGACCTTTCACTCCTTTCCATCAATGTGTTGACATCAATGACAACATCAATCACTAGGGTTCAACATTAATGATGCATGGAAATTTTATACAAAATTGATAGGGATTATTTAGACTAGAATATTCATCCTCTATTTTTTCCATAAGATATTACAATTTTTCATATTTTCTTCCATGAATTTAATCTTTAGCCTATCTCCTGGATCAAGGATAAAGTCACGCATGTTCCATATACATAATCCTACTATTGAAAATTACCACAATTAGTAGGGTATACGTGCACATATATTTTCTTTCATGCACACACATATCCATCTTTAAAATGTTCATATCCATGATGTTAGTGGAAGCCTTTCAAAAAAAAGAGTATGGAGAAGGTGGATGTATTTTTATTTCTCATGAAAATGGGGAGGAGAGTTCCATTGGGTGAAAGAATAGGCCATGAAAATGTAACCCCATTAGGAAAAGGAAGGGAGTTGATGGAAATGATCTTTAAATGAGAGAATTAAGTTTATGAAGTGAGAGGAGTATCTAGATGATTGGTTTATGCTTTAACAATGGAATTATTTCCTTTCGCTAAAACCTTGACAAAAATGTGAAACATGTGTTCCTACACCACTAAATATTGTAATTATTTATAACAAAACACAAGGTTTGGTACCACTAGGCATGCTATAAATTGTTGGTTGCTAAAACTACACACCCATGAGCACTAAATGAGGATTGATGTCTAAAAAAATGGGAATTACCCAAGGTGTGGGCCTTGAATCACTTAGGGCACACCTCATGGGAAAGCTAGGTGTAACCTAATTACCATAAAGCTACTACTAATCTAATCCATCTATGAATTCCAAGGTCAAAAGGGGAGAAGAAAAGTTCAAATAAACATAAATGGTGATGCACCAATAAATTAGGGGGCTGCTCTCCCTTTTCCTTAATTGAAACAATGCAATGACACCAATAAATTACACTTACACAAGTATATCACAAGAGAGAGGAAGGAAAGAGAAAAACAATGCAAACTAGAGGGTAGATAGAATCCACATTAAACATCATTTTAATTTGTTATAAACGTAATTTTTTCAATTTTTTTTTAAAGAGGTAGTATATTTATTATTGATAAATATATATTTGGACACACAACATTATTTGGAAACCTAAAGAGAAGGGTTACTTTACATATGAAGTAGATGATCCCAATTATAATATGTAAAACTACTATATATAAACAAGGGGAATAATGAGAAGGAGAAGAAATAAGAAGAGAAGAGGGAATATGCTTGGAAAATTCATAATTTCAGATGTTTATCTTCTCCAAAATAGCCTTGAGATTTGAAATAAAATGCACAAGTTAAAATATATGCACCCAAACAATTCCAAGCATATTATAGAAATTTTAATGGCATTTTTAATTGCCAAGTACCTTCAAATCATGGTTAATAATTCATTGGAACAAAACTTATCCACAAATATTCTCCAATTTATCTCTCAAATAAATCTAATCTTGTATGATTTGGTGCCTCCAATCCAAAACTATGGCTAGAAAATGAATAGGCCCGAATATATCCCTACGCTTATAAAATTTAGTGAAAAATGATTTTCAAATATAGTTATGTCCCGCCTTTTTCCTCATTAGACCATGTGGTAGGATTTGATTGGCTCATTTCCTAACTTGATGTGGATCCAATTGCAAGAGGTCAAAATACCTCCAAAATACACACACACAATTTGCTAAAACTCCAAAAGCTTCAAAATAGTCTCCTTATCACTCTTGAATCCACACTAATCTTTTACAACATTACAATCTACCCTTTATTTCCCACCATATTTAAGAAAACCCTAAAACGTGAAAAAAAAATCCCTAAAACCTAAAAAAACCCTAAAAAATAAAACACCTCGATGGTCCCCAAATTTTTCATAAAAATATACTTTTCATAAATTAAGGCTTACGCCAAATCTTTACTTATTCCATAAAGCGGAGCAAAAGATATTAAGGCTCTAAGTTCTAGAAAATCCAAAAAAAGATTCTAAGACAATTTTAGACCACTAGGTGAAAAATTTGTCTTAAAAATATGTTGAAATATTCCCAAACTTTATAAATAGGTATTCATGAAACATTACTAATAAATATCTAACTTCCGCAAAATTTCAATACGATTCAACAGTTAGATAAAAATCAAGGGTTTTGACATGTCTATACCCCCGAAAACTACGACTCAATCTTGTGGAATTTTATGTTGCATAATGTACATAATTTGCCCACCTTAGTCTTTGGTAGAGTATTGAATTGATTTTGCATCTCAATTCCTTGTCGCATCTTATAAAGCAGGATTTTTGCTTAACACACGTGCAACAAATTATTTTCCTTTTTCATTCACTTCACTTTTTCTCTGGTAGACCCTAGCATAATTTTCAACCTTTTTAAAAATATATTTCCCCATGATAGTATTTAATAGACTTTTTTGTTTCTCATGCACTCGAATATATGAATTTTTCTAGTGGAGGATTTCGTGATCTAAGAAAATACACATAATTTGTATGCAAAATGCCCGGTAGTCCTCGGGAAGCATAAAAATAGGAGTAATCGGGATCTTGGCTTTGGAAAGCAATTTACATGTAAAAGGCAATTTGGCTAAAAGGCCTATTGGATGAGTTTGGAAGAGATCAATATAAGATGAAGGTATTATGTGACAATCAAAGTGCTATTTATTTGGCCAAGAATCCAACTTATCATAGTAAGACAAAGCATATTACAGTTAAGTATCATTTTGTTAGACATGTTATTGATGAAGGACAATAGCACTGGAAAATTTCCGCAACACAAGAAATTGTGTTGATACGTTGACAAAACCAATACTATTAGAGAAGCTAAAATGGTGTTTGGCTTCTCTTGGCTTGTAGAAAAGGTGATGAGTTAGTCGTGTAAGATATCAAGTGGATTTGTTGTCAAGGTGGAGATTGTTAGATATGTGCCAACAAAGTTAAATTTTGGATCCCTTTGCGGTGTAATTTGTACCTCACTTCTAAAAGGGGAGGTGTGGGGGGCTTGCCCCACGGTCATGTCACATGGATGTCAGGGGGTGACGACATGTTATTGAACCCCTATCGGGGGTTCAGGTGGAGCCCTGAAGAAAAAATTAAGGAGTAAATCCCTTGTTTCTAGAAAGACAAATTCAACCAAATTCTATATGGCATTTTTCTGCTCTATTTTAGAAGGAGGAATCCTATATGTACTTCACCAATTAGGTGTGTGTGTGTGTGTGTATTTGTGGAGATCTAAAGTTTCTCATAACAAGTTTTCATGTAACTGCTCATCTTGAGTTAATAAAAGCTTGATATCTTACACCATGGATGTTTCCCTAAGCACACAAATGGGGTTTTACCACGTAAATCTGGTGTTCATCTCTTACATGTTTGATATTTTATATATTTCATTTATCTCTATCTCTATAAATTGTTATTTTGTTATTCAACTTTCTGCGTATTCATTCCCGCATAGTCTGTGGTTTCTTACTAGACTTTGGCAAGCAATTTGCATGTAAATTTCATGCTTGCTTTCGAGTTCCCAAAGTCATGACCATGAAAAAAGGGTTTTTGTGTTTGGTTTCCCCACTAAACACTAATAGAAACATTTTTATTCTTTTTTATATATAATAGGCGTAAAACCATACATATTTAGACATTGCCCAAAAGGTCACAAAAATGTTCCAAATTTCTTGTCAAAACCTTCCTAAATATTTGAATCACTAAGGAGGTTAAGAAGTAACCTTTATCAACATTGTAAAGGTAATTATTCATGTTCCCACCGGGATCATTTTTACAATTGTTTGACATCATAAATATAACTATATATAATCTTAATTACCATGTGGCAATTTTTGGCCCAGATTATTTATTTTGTATATTTTCATTGTTGTACTATCATATTATGCTATAGTGAAAAGCTTTCAACATAATTCTTATCTATCTTTTTTAATTCGATAAACACTTATTATAGTAAGGAATTTAAGACTATAAATTCAGGTGCCTATTGGTCCTTGGTAAGTATTTTTAGGATGAAAATCTTCTCATTTTAATTTGATTATAAAGATGATGATTTTTTTATAATTATTATGGTTTATCTAAAAATATATCGATGACATTGTGTGCAACACAAACAAAATTGTTGTATCAATAGATTCTATCTTATAGAAATGAAGTTGAATCAATTTTTGAAATGGCTCGATGTTAACATACATCATGTTAGATGTTGAGTTTAAATTTTTAAGACTTTATTGTTATATATCTAGTTTAAATTATTATAAATATGTTGTTCGATGCGCATTTGAAACACTATAACTTATTCTATTATGTCAACATAGAACACATGGGTATATGGGTTTTCAATCACTAAATAGCCTTACATCAATTGAATTTTTTTATGTTAATATAGATGCTCTTATTTAATTGCAACGCAATGAATAAGGATTAGCTACTAAAGAAGTCATCCCTCGTAGACTATTTTTATATATGTTTTCATGTTTCCAAACTAGGAGGGAAGGGTAATGGCTATGTTTAAAAAAGCATAACTTTTAATTTTAAAATAAAACCTTAAATGTAGATAATATCCAAAAATATTATAGGTAATATATATTAATCTTTATTTTCTCTTCTTTAAAGATAATTTTTTCTAATGCAAAGAATGAAAATAATAATCATAATAGATTAGGAGTTAAAAGAACAAAATACATAACATGAAAACTAATTGGTGAACATATTAGTCGTATAATCACAACTTCAAAAAAATGATCAAAATATGTGAATAATCATGAACTTCTTCCTATAAAACAATATAAAATTGTTGGCTACTCAAACTTTTAAAATTAAATTTTCATAATTACCTATAGAACCTATAAACTACATTTCAATTTCTTTAATCTATATAATTAATAGGTATTAAATTTTTATTATTTGATTAATAATATTATCGACCATCAAATTTAACCACCATTCACAACATATGAGAATGTAAAAAAATACTTTCCTAAAATGATTATGGTCTATAATACCTAAATATATGTGATGATATCCAATATATTGATGTTGGGAAACAAAATATATTTGGAGTTGTTCCTACATAGATAAATGCAAATGCACCAAAAGACAATGACATTTGCGAATAATAATAATAATAATAGGAAATTGGATCATATTTCAACTATATTTCCATTATTTAATTAAAATTGAATTGTTTCATTTAATAAATGTAAGTATATGTGTTATTTTAAGACTTTTTAATTTTTTGTATTCAAATTAAATTTTAAAGAAATAGACCTCTACACACACATAATTTGTTATCTACTTTGATTTTTTTACAATAATTAATTAAAAGAAACAAATTATTATATTCAAGTGAAACAATAACCTGTAATAAAAACTATTAGTAGCCTACATTGTTAGCATTACAACTATGAAATTTTATTCAAACCAATTTAAGTCTATTTAGAATCTAGATCTCATCAGTCCTCATCCCAAATCATTATAGTTGGAGTTACTAACTAGATACGACCGACCTCGAGATACCATAACCCAATATCCCCTATACCTATTCAGTTCTTCAATTGCCATTTTAAGAGTTTGACCAGACTTAATGTCCAGGCAGGCCGCCTCAAATTCCATTTCTGTTTGCACAGCAAGCACAATACCATCTCTTTTGTAAATCATTCTTACTCCAGCAGGTTCTGGTATGTCAAAGATTGTTCGGATCTCGGTAATGAAATTGTTGAAACAATTTGACCCCTCGGAAACAACAATACGCCTTGTGTAGCCATTGCCATCTACAATCTTTTAGCAGCCCACGTTGTTGGTTAGACACATCACCATCTCTCTCAATTAAAAATATATAAAAATGAACTTTCCTGTAGCCCAATATTATATATATGGATTGAATTTGAAATTGTAAGGATTGAGGGGTTTTTATTTTGCACAGAATTTTTACATTTAATTGTTAAGGACTGAGGGGTTTCTGTTATGTCAAATTTGTTTGGAGAATGATTTCGGCCTCGTCCTTAATTTATATGTGTATTTTTTCAAAATGAAATCATGGTAGATAACTAGACAACACCTTTTACACCATCATACTCATCATTGGACCACAATCCATTCCATAACATATAAATATTTGAATAATTCAAAATTCAAGAAAAACACAAACAATAATTCAAGAAGAAAGAGAAAGCAAATCACAGAGAAGGGGTTGACCCAACATAATTAGATTTTTGAGAAAACAATAACAAAGATTATGAGAAAAACTACTTTACACACACATGTTTACTATCAAAAATTTTATGATCGTAAAGGACTAAGGGGTTTCCATTCTACCAAATTTGTTTGTGGAAGGATTACTGGCTCATCTCTAATTTATATGTATTTCTTGAGAATGAAACCTTGGTAGATAACTAGACAACAGCTTTTACACCATCATACTCACCATTAGATCCCAATCCATTTCATAACATAAATATTTGAATAATTCAAAATCTAAAATAACAAAAAGGAAGAGAAAACAAATAACAAAGAAGAGGATTGACCTAACATAACAAATTTATGAAAAAAACAATGACAAAGATTATGAGAAAAATTACTTTACACACTAATGTTTACTATTAAAACTTTTCTTAGCAGAAAGGCCACAACCTTACCCCAATCAAATGCTTTCTATAATATAAAGTTTGCTTGATAAATTAGCAGCTATATATACCTCAATTATTCTCGGTTTCTTTATGATTGGAGCTTGAGTTGAATCCTTCATCATCTCCGTTCTTATCAGGTCTGCTGATTTGAATCTCCTACCAGACAATGCACAACCCTAATTTCAATTTCAATGTTGTTAATACCGTATATTATTAATTTTGATGAGATAGATGCAAGTCACCGTCACATTACAGGTCAAAAGAGTTTAAGAAAAAGAATAATAGTTACAAAAAATAACTGGAAATTATATCAATAAATTGCACAACCATAACAAAAGAAACCAGTGGTAGAGGATCCAATAGTTTTTACTATATTACTTTGTTATGAAAATATACTGTTTTGGTAAGTTATGACATTATATAAATATTTTCTTACACGTTAGAAAATACCTTATAAGACGTATTGAAAAGGTTATTCTTTCTCCAATGAAAGTTAAAGTAGATTATTCTTGCTCTAATTAATTAAAGAGACCCCTCCATTTGTAAGGAAAGAATTATTCCACGCCACTTTATTTTGGCTTTGCCTTTAAGCTGTAACGAGGAATCTTTTGGGGTATGTGATTTGCCTTCGTCAAATTGTAAAAGGTTGTGCTTGTTTAATGGATATTAAAGGTATTTTATTTTCCTACATCAACTTGTAAAGGTATTGTTTGAGCATATAGTCATCTAAATTTAGTACAGAAGTAGTTGCTTGTTATATTATTCGTATATTAATAAACTTATATGTTTATAAATAATTGTTATTCTATTGTTAATATTTTTGATTTCTATTTCTGTCTTTCTCCATTTAGTATTTAGTGAGATTATGGTAAAAACAATCATTTGTTGTTTTGGGTCCTTTTGATGTTAATTTGATTTCTTGAGATATTTATTTATTTTTATGTTTATTTTTGTCAATTTTCTCAAATGTTGTGTGGATTGGTACACCAATATGTTCATAATTCGAAATAAAGAGAGCTATAAACACAAAGGTATAATGATGTATTTAGGGACTAAGCACACGAGGAATACATCCATATCAAATTTGTAAGGAAATAACCTATTATTTCCAAACTATACCTATACTACTCAAAGGTAGTACATAACTTAGTAGTTTTAGACCACAAATAAATTCTTTGTCAAAAGTGCATCCCTTCGCAACCTCCAAAAACAGTGAATACATACAATACAATTGATAGGTGTTCACTATCAATGTTTATATGAAAAGAAACCATAATTCAAATCATCATAACAACATTTCTGATGTGCCAGAATTAGCAGGAACTTGACAAGGTCATAACTTGAGCTCTGGGTGTCCGTTTGAGTCTGTTTTTTTTTAAACCACATGTTTCGACGAGACGAATGCAGCGGCAACCCACCCTACCAGTTTGGAAAAGTTTTTGACACATTTTCGGCCCTAAATCTGCCATCTTGAGGCCGAAAATTAGGATTTAAGTTATAGTTCGGTTTTTTCCTATTTTTGAGCATTATTTAATTATAGTCTATTAGTTGCATTATGAGTTAGAAAGTTGGAAATTCCTCTAATTTAGGGATGTAGAAGATGTGTGGCGATTTCTGTGCCCGTAGGAATAAGCATGCTAACTTACTAAGAATAGCAGGTTCTAGTAAACTATTAAAAATAGTAATTTCCGCCACCTAGAGTAGATTTAGTCAGAGTTAGTAAGAGTTTACTTGACAACTCGAGTTGGGAGTTGTTTTCCTATTTAGGAAACATTGTAATTCATTATTTGATAACAAATAAGGAGAGATCTATTTTCTTTTGGAGTTCATATTATTTGCAGTATATCTAGTTTGTTCATAATTTGGCTACATTAATTTCAAAGTTGCTATTCAATGATGATGAAGAGGGTTACATGAAAATAGAAGGTAAAAATGATAGTATATTCATAGAATTTAATAGAAATCACTCCACCCAAAAGCATATTTTCAGGATATGTGTTATCTCTTTGATGAGATAAAATTTCTTTCTTTGGTAAGAAGTTAAGATTACTATCTTTGCACTAAACATAGCCATTGGATCAAAATGGCATATTTCCATCTACTAGATGATGATAATAGTTAAGAGGACTTGTTTTTGATTTAACCTAAATGGCTAAATTTATTTTGGTAGTAACTAATGACATATTATCCTAATCAATTAGTTTCCAAAGTTAATTGCAACAATATGAGGATAATACATTAACAAAGATAGATGATGGTAGATAATGAAATGAAACACTAAAAATGAGAGGGAGAAGAAGACTCAACTAATATTCTAGAATGTGTGATGATTTGGGCTAACTTGATGACCGGAAAGGGCTGGAAATACTTTGAAAAAGTTTTTTTTTGAAACTATGTCCTATAGAGTTTCTGGACCAAGGCCTATGGCATGTCCCAAAGCATATGGCCATTATGGCCCTTTCTATATGTGTTTGTCAATTTTTCTTTCAGCTCTTAAAATTTTCTAGACTGTGTATTGTTTCTTGATTTTTGTAGAAACTAAATCACACAATTGGGTACATTTCTAGGTCCTAATCACTTGTATTGCATTCATATGTTTCCTAAGGGAGATAAGTACTAATTGATCATTATATTTGGCCTCTTAGGTTCCTCTCTCATCTCCTTCTTGTCCTAGCACACCCTATCTCCTAGTCTAACCCTCGATAGTTCACCTTTTCTGGCTTTGGACACCAACGCCTAGTCGGGACACTAGCACTCAGTGCCCTCATCCCCTTTGGGCACCCTAGACCTCTTTGTATCTTGCTCGCTCCTTTTGGGTCCTTTCTAGTTGTTGGGCATCCTTATCTCTTAGGGGTTGGCCTTTTAGTGATCAATTATGAAATACAATGTTATGGGATCAAATTAAGGGACCAAGCTCTAAGAATCTATTATCACCACCTAAGGTTGCATTCACAAACATCTAAAGAGCATCATTGTATCCATCTAGCTTCACTCAAGGGAAAAGGGAATGGTTATTATACATACACGCATAAGAGGGGAAGTTCATTTTCTTATGCACACATCTATTTACATTCTCTACATCTAGCTACTTACTCACCATCAAGTGCGACACACATAAGAGCCACCTAGGGTACTATTTTGACACACACACACACATAGAACTACATTGGGTCTGAGATGTAGTACAATGCTTGGTCGTAAGATCACTTTGTTGATAAATGAGAGACATTTGACCCCCATTTTATATTATTGTATTTTTAGGATTTAATATGTTTTGGGTTTTTTTTGGTCATATCTTTATTGCAAGTGATCGGCGACATCGAAGGTCACCTGCACGACATTATAGCGACAGGACAACGGAGGATTGTGACAACTCAATGATCCTGTAAAGATCATTTTCCGAGCATCCACCATGCAGACTTTGATACCCAAATAAGGATCCTTCCTTTGCACTTTTGCATTTTCTCGGTTTTTGTTACTGACCTCATTTGTTCCATTTTTACCAGTTCTCCACCTTCCCATGGTATAGGATTAATTAAGAAATCAACTAAGTATTATATCTCTTCATTTCACTTAGGGTTTCATTCATTTTGTTTATTTCTTGTGTCACTTTATTACTTTATCTATCATTGTGACTCTAAAATAACCTATCTAGGGTTTAACTTACTTTGCTTAATTTTGTTAAATCATTTGGTGAACCCATACTTTTAGACCCAACCTTACAATTATATCATGGCTAGCTCTTATGCTCCGTTCATCAAGCCCATCTTTGTGATCTTCAAGACCATATTGTTGAGCATCTATAACATCTAGATCTACTCTTATTCACCGCACGTGAGGAAGCTACCAATTTTTGAGCTTAATGGAACTACTATTGCTACCACCTCCATTCCTATTACTACTCAACCTCCTCCTTCTACCATTCCACCTACTTCCATTGTGTCTGTCTCCATTCCTACTCTTACAAATCATTTCACTCCACCTCTCACTTCACATACACGAAAAGTTTCCTCTTCTGGCACTCAAGATCTAGATTCTCTTTATCAAGATCTTCAAGTTCAAATCTGCCAACTTCAACAAGCTACTTCTCGTGCCCCTCCATCTCTTGATTCCACTATGCTTCTTCATACTCCTTTTCACCTACCATTTCCACATATGCACTCCTCCAAACTTCGTAGTTCCTAAGCTCCCAACTTTCAATGGTCATGGTGACCCTCAAGAGCATCTTCAAGCATTTCATGTGGATTGTCTAGATTATGCGGATGATCACACTCTATTAGCAAAGCTCTTTCCTTGCAGTCTCCAAGACTATGTTATGCGTTGGTTCTATGATCTACCTATTCATTCGGTAACATATTTTATGCATTTAGTTGATTCTTTTATTTCCCACTTCTCAATCAACATTGGCTCAAAATCTCATATGCTCAACTAACACAACTCAAGAAATGATCTAATGAGCACCTAACAGATTATGTCTTACATTACAAGAACAACCTAGCTAGGATGACTAATGTGCTTGCTGACTCAGAATTACAAGATCTATTTTTTCATATTATTTTATCGCCACTACATGAGAGCGTTATCTTTGATCCTTCATTTGTTCATCTTTTCCATTCTCTTAAGCTACGCGAAAGAAAGATTCTTACTATGGGAAAACTCAAATATCAAGATCAAGCTACTTCATCTTCTAACAAGTTTCCAAGAAAAGCTCC
Source organism: Taxus wallichiana var. yunnanensis (assembly GCA_018340775.1). NCBI lineage: Eukaryota > Viridiplantae > Streptophyta > Pinopsida > Cupressales > Taxaceae > Taxus > Taxus wallichiana. Next base: position 877,440,578 of record CM031242.1, read on the forward strand.
TTTCAAACCATCTACTAAGGTAAATGAAGCAAAAGTCACTGTTAATGTTGTATCTACTCCTGAGAAGCTTCAATGGCAACCACCTAAGTGCATACATTTACTAAGCTAACATGTGATCCACATGTTATATTACCACAAATCATTGAGAGAAATTTATTACAATTCCTCCACTTCCTCTGGGTCCATCTTGCTCTAGGGCTGCAACTATAATGAAAATTCCAAATGCGACTATCACCAATGTGTTGGACATTCCATTGATCGTTGTTTCAAATTATGACATATTATTCAAGATCTTATCGACAATAATAAAATTGAGCTTCTGAGCCATCGAATTCTCCTCCAGTCAATGAAAAAGAAAAGCTTAAAATATTCAATAATCCACTTCCAAATCATGATAAGAAAGCTATTGAATCTTTAGCTAATCATGCATACCATGTTGTCCCTCCTCCTTCATCGGGACCTCTCGATTTCTTAGTTTCTCACACTGATTCATCTTCTCTTCTCATTACATTTTCCGCTTATGATTATCATGCTACATTTTTCTCTGATTGTTTACACATTCCTGCTTCTATTAGATCTACTTCTATTAATAACATTGTTGTTGATCCATTGTTCAAAATAACAAAATGCTCTATTGCACTTCTTATGGCCATTAGCTATCCACTCTCATAAATATCATATCCAATGCTTGGATCTTATGGATATGTCAAGCTTCCAATCACGGTTGGTCCTATCACGATGCTTTTTATTTTCCTCATGGCACCTAGCATCAAATATTGTGACATGCTCTTAGGTCTTCCATGGCTCATGGCCGCTCAAGAAATCATTTCCATGCCTCACTTGTCTCTTAAATTCATCCATAATAACCAAGTTGTCACTATTCGAGGTGTCCCTCCATGTGCACCATGGCCTCTACCTCCTCTTGAGGTGGCCCTTGCACTCGCTAGAGCATCTAGGTCCCCTAGACCTCTAAAATATAAAGCACAATCTACTCCTAGCTCTCCTACTCATGCACGAAACACTTGTTCTCATAGGTATGCTAGTCCATCTCATCAGTCTAGGTCCATTGCTCGGATGGTTCCTTCATCTAGGTGCACATCACCTCATAGGCCTCCTCCATCTAGGTGCACATCACCTCGTAGGCCTTCTTCACCTAAGTGTTCATCACCTCCTAGGTCTCCTTCATCTTGGTACACACCACATCAGTCTCCTTCTTCTAGATGCACATCACCTTCATGGTATCCTTCATATAGGTGTTCACCACCTCGGCTTCCATCACATGTACATCATTAGTATCCTTCACCGCCACCTTTAGAGCATGTTCACATGTCTTCATCTCCTCATACATTGGGTGGAGGACCCTTTCCCTTCACTTTTATCAAATAGCTTGCACATTCTCATACACTCGAGGGGCATCATGTTTACTATTTCCCCCCCTTCTAGCATCATCAAGTGCTTGTCATTTCTATCCTAGCACTTCATACTTTGCATCTCATCTTTCTTCTTTGTCACATACAACTTGATACACTACTTGTATCGTCATTACCCTATGACACACTCTTGTGCTACGGTTTGCACTTGACTATGAGGGGATACTTCATACATGAACCTCACACACTACATATTTTAGACTCTATGCATCTATGATATCTTCTTTTTACATATACTAGTACACATCATACACACTCTACGCCTCGTACACCTTTCTTACATCTACTACTACATATTCTACACATTTTTACACTCGGCACATTAAACATACATCTTTCTAGCACCTCCTATAATAAAATACACACTTACAACCTATATCATTTAAGCACATCATACTATACTATTCTACATTCTATGATTCATCTTTCTAACACACATATCACTACCCGAAAACACACTCTAGTCACATGGTTCATACTCAATTGTTGAGGGTCTAAATATGAATTGAACCTCACCTCAATCAAAACATTCTACATCTTTCACTTGGTATTCATCATCAATATTTCTAGCACCTACTACACATCATTCTACATTTCAAGGATCAATCTTTCTAGCATCTCATTCACACCTTTCTACCATCAATTCTTCTAATGTATCATTCAATATTTCTAGCTTACACATCACATGACACCATTCTACAATCTATGCTCTCTTGATCGAATATTTCTATCACACACTTTGTTTAAACCATTTCTCGATGATGCACTCTTGTTATATGGTTCATTTTTGACTGCTGAGGGGTCATCTATAAATGAACCTCATTTCACTCACGCATACATACACTCTCGGGGGCACGCAACTCCTATCACACTCACATGTCAAAGCATAGTACTATGTCCCTCTTTTTGTCCCAAAAACATGAGTAGGAAGTTGGGCGGGGTAGTAAATTATGGGTGTTCATGCAAACACCCCCTTTGCATGAACACTCTTTGCTCGAACTAACACGTAGCCCACAAAATAGCCATGTATGCCATAGAAAGGGGTTTAGGCGAAGGGGGTGTTCACGAAAACACCCCTTCGAATGAACACCCTTCGCCTGAAGCCCCAACTTATATATTTTTGGTGGTGTGGAGGTTCTCACATTTACTCCCCTTCCACCCCTTTCTCACAGAGATAGCTCGCTCGAACTAGACAGAGTCGATTCCAATCGTCCCACACTAGCATACCAGGGATAACTCTAGCCCACCTGCACCAACGCACTGGAGCCGACCCCCTTCGACTAATGCATCAGAGCCAACCAAGTATGTAAATTTTTTTTTTTGTAAAAAATAGTTTTTGTTTTATTTTGTAAAAAAGAAACCGTAACTTACTTATAACACATTACCCAACGAAAAACCATATCCAAATTTTGATATCTAAACCCTTGCCAATTCATTTTTCCCTTATAGATAGCCTTCTAATATGTAAGTTTCTAAGAAAAATTTCAAATATTCGTGCTACTCAATAGTGTAAATAATTCATTTTTCAAAGATGGTAGTGCCTTGTATCCAATATCCAATAATTTTATCCATCTAAGCTCATGAGAAAGGAAAAAACTTATTGAAAAAACTTTTTGTAAGCATTTTCCCAGCTCTAAGCTAGCCCATATATTGTATCTAAATAATTTATGAAGGTTTATATGTGAAGCTTGACAATGATAAAAACAAGAATTGTAAAAGAAATGGGTGATAACATTAATTTTTTGAGAAATTTCATAACCTACTTGCTACAGAGAGGGAATTGTAATCTAAAAAGAGTTTATATTCTCTTCCCTTTAAATTAAAACCTTGCATTGATTAGTTGGGGTCGCATTTATAAAGGTAAAGTGAAATATTAAAAGATCGATGAATTTTCTATGTCGAATCTAGTCTCAATGAAAAGCATGGATGAAGTCTCCTAACACTATCATCACACTATAAAGACCACGAGATCCTTCTATGCACACAAAATATGATCTTAAAGTGCAATTTTTGACTAAACACGGGATTACAACCCTTAAGTTATTGTTGCAACAATTCACACCTACTTAGATCTCCAACATCCAATACTTTGATTGATTAATGAATAATACAACTACAAATGTGTATAGATCTCCCTTACTCGAACTCTTGCTTGGGTATAGATCTCCCTACAAGTGTGTATAGATATCCCTTAGTCAAATTTGTATTGCATTAAAACTTTTGATGCGTTATTTGGGTTATCTCCTCATGGTAACAAAGTATTGGTAATAGATTTTGGATCTATAACTTACCCAAATTGTGAAAAATAAGAACTTTGATAGTTTGCACAAGATATGATATAATTCCATATGGAAAAGCGAGAAACCAATCATAGATAATATCATATAATGTAAATGGAAATAGCTTATAAGAACCATCCTCATGAAAAAATAAAGTAACCTCAAATAAGTTTTAATATCTACACCATGTTCCTAAGATATTCGCCTCCTACTAGAATGTAAGTGGGTAAATAAATATCATAATTTCTTGGAAGAGGGTATTTCTCTTGAATTGTTAAATGGAATTTAACATAGTTAAATTTTTTTCCATGTTAAATGTATTACCATTAGGACATAGTTAAGAAGCTTAGGAGTACATAGAATGGTTTTCTAGTGCTCAATGACTAGTTTTTTGTTGAGTGTGAGTGTAAGAACACAAACAAAATGATAAGAAAAATATGAGTGTAACCAATTCAAACCATTAAAAATCACATTTATAATTAATAATATAACTCCAAATAAAACTAAATTAACCCCAAAATAAGAGGAATCAATTCTCCTAGTGCCAAATTTCTATTGATGCAATTTTTACACAAGCCCCAACAGAATATGTGAATTTAATCCCACTCTTTTTATTATCCCTATTGGAAATTGGATCTAAGGTTTGAAAAAAGTACATATAATTAAGGGAATTTCATGCATTTAATAATATTTTAGACGAGGAACCTATTTTTGTTGTAACCTTTTGGGTTATGTTATTATTTATTATATTTTGCATATTGTTTAACTATTGATTAATTGCATGTGTTTGGAAAAAGTAGATTTAATGGGTACGATAATGATAAATGTTAAATAATGCTAAAGGGAGATTGAGCAAGTACACATAGTTGATCATGTACGATGTGTAGAGATGCAAGAAATTTTGAGATGATGGAGGTGGAAAAAGTGAAATATAGAGTAACATTTTTTTACATATCGTATTTATTTGAAATTATCAAAACACATTCTAAGATTAAAGAAAATGGTATGGTTGTGGAATAATTACTCCTTTTATTCTCATTTTTGGGTTCTTCCTTGTCTCCTTGTCTACACCTACACATTGTTGTATGTTTGATACATTATATATCATTTTAATTCCTACTCTCATCAATTTTCTATGTCGTTAGAGCATTTACAACTTTATACAATTAGGTCTTATCATAGTTGATTAGTTTAATATTTTTAGTTAAGTTATGATGTATGTCATAGGTGTAGTACAAATGCTTCTGTAAAAAGAAATTTTTACATCTAGACATTTTGGTGAAATGGAATGTCAAACATATCTTTATTAGGTTTTATCATTTTAGTGAACCTCCACTATTGTGTATGTTTATGGCCTTCTAGGTTAGATATATTCCTTCTTTTTGGAAAATCTTATTATATTAGATATGATATTATTGCATGTTAAATTAGTCTTGCTATAATTCATGTATGATATTTTCTAGTGGTTTTCATAGGGAAATATCTAATATAGCCTTAATCATTATTCTGTACTTATGAGTTTGCACATATATCATAGATCATGAAAATGAAAAGTATATTTTAACATATATACACAATATTTTAAGGAATTTTGTTTCAGCATGTAGGAAAAGTATATGTTTTAATATTTTTAAATTTGAAAATAAATTTAAATTTATGTGAAATTTTATCAATTTAGGGTTTACGGTTTCAAAAAAGTATTCTAAATTGAATTTTACTTTCATTTTTTACAGTTATGGATTCTTCCTCTGCTAATTTGTTTGAGAGGACTGACTTAGAGATAGCAAAATTATCATCTATTCTTGAGGATCCAACAGTTGGGAAATATAAAACACATTGTGAAAACATATTGATAGATCTTCAAAAATACAAAGAAACTTGAAAACATATAACCCTTTCGAGCCTGAGTCACTAAAAAAATTTATGGATGAATTAAAATCAAGTGTGACAGGACAATGTGGGGTATAATGAGGTTATAACATGACTTCCTGATAAGGAATTCGTTAAGATGTCGTGTTGGTCGAGTTATGTAGGAAAAAATAAAATAAGGGCATATTATGTAAGCAAATGTTTATGTCATCTTTGTGCACCCTTGATTTATCCTAGATTTTTGGCCTCTTAAGGCCAATTTCCTAATAATGACCAATTACCATTATATTTCATATTGATGCTACATGTTGAGGTTCACCTAAACCTAAAGGTGAACTAGCCATATGCCTATATCAAAGCAGGAGGGAGATCCTCTAGTTATTGATAGTTTGTAGAGAGGCCATGACCTTTCTTATCAAGCTTTTAGGATGTCGTTATGCCTATCATTATGATTTCCCATGAGGGTGTTATAGATGGTCTTAGGATCATTTCTCGTGAGACCAAATTTATCTCTTTGACCATGTGGGTCAGTTCCTTGAGAGATGCGGTACTAGTAGTGGATGAGCTAGTAGCAACAAGTGATGCACGTAGTGAGTTATACACTCGTGCACATTTGATATCACTTGATAAATTTGAGTCATTTATAGATCCTACTCAAACACATCGATTGGGATGCATCATGGCTACTAACTTGTTACGTGCATTTGAGATGATTGCATGGCACTGTGACATTCCACTATTAGGGTTTTGGATTTTATAGAGTAGAGTAGTATTGTTCATGATAGTGTATCTTCTATTCAGGGTACTACTACAACTACAAGCTATACAATCGGACCTCGTGTTCCGGGATTGTGACACTTGAGTTTTAACACTTTTTGTTCGTGTGTGAAAAATAAACCTTAATTTATTAACACTTTTAACACTTTTTTGTTCCTGTTTCAGTATTACTTTACTATTTATTAATATTTAAATATATATAAGATCTAGTGTTGACATATAATATTGAATGTTTACTTGTGTGTTTAGGATTCTTCTCCAACACATGTTGGTGAGTATTGTGGTGCTTCACAACCCACATCATATCCACATATGACATATACATAGCTCTTGACTGAGCCCAACCATGATATATCACTTGATGTTGAGGGCCTGAGTCATCTTGGCTCATTTGAATCGTTATTTGTTGGTGTCGAGGTCATGGGTTAGCCACATACAGTTTATACAAAGAGGTCTCATAGATTTGAGGAACATTCTATGGAGGTATATATGTAGATATATATCTATTTTTATTGTGTTTTAGATTTAATATTTAATCTAAATAGAAATTTGTGAAATTAATGAACTTTATTCGCATAACTTGTTTATAAACTTCTTACATTTAATTTATTTTGTTTCACAGGGATCTATAGGACAAATATCTACACATAGTGTAGATACTCCCAACATCCACTCGTAGATAGATACTGAGGTAATCAATTACATATATGTTATATGATTTATTCAATTAATCAAGAAATTGTTGTAGAATTTCACTTATAAATTTTAATATGGTATGTTATATATAGTTTCTAATGTGTATATTTATTTTTATAAATGCAGGGTGCAGTAGATCCTAGTGAGGGATCTAGTACTCGCCCTACTAGATGACAAAGACTATCTAGTTGATACATTGTACTCGTTTTCATCATGTACATGTATATAGTGTTTACACGAGATTTTGATATATGAATTAATGATGTGGGAGCATAACTTGCAGAGGCCATAACTTTTGATCCGGACCGTTGGATCGTCCCCAAATGAGGGTGGTAGATATACATTAGTACTATGGTGGGGTCAACTTTGCTTACAAGGTTGTGCCCATTTTGGCACGTTTTCGGGCTCGGATTCCGTCATCTAGTGGCCTAAAATTGGCTCTGAATGTTTTTTCCGCTTTTGACTAGGTCTTAGAACTTTAATAAATTTTGTTGTGCTTGTCAGAATAAGTCCAAATTTCACGTGAGCCCTAATTTATGAATGCATATTTGGCACGCAAATTTTGGGGTCAATCGAGTTGTTTTGCATTTTAGGGTTTTTGGCATTTTAGGGTTTTAGAGTAGTCTTGAAATAAAAGGAGAATTGTAATGATGTAATAGAGTAGTGTGAATTCCAGAATGAGAAGTAAGCTATTGTGAAACTCCTGGTTTTATTTGCAAAGTTGTTTATGTGTGTTTTTGGAGGTATTTCAACCTCTTGCAGCTGGATTCACATCAATTGGTATCAGAGCAGGATTTTGATCTTGCAGAAATAGTTAAGGTAACATATTACATTTTTATGTGTAGTTTTTACCTCTGTTTTATATAACCATGGCTAGACGTGGGAGGGGAGGTTATGCCCAGATGAATAGGCATATGCAGGAGCTACAGAGAAAAATTGCTGAGCTCACGGGGAAGTTACCCGCCTTAGAAGGAGACATGCAAATGGGGATGCAAACCCAGATAGTGATATTGAAGAAGAGACTCCATTAATGAATGAAGGAGGAGATGAAGAAGAAAATGAGAGAGACGAAGAAACCTTGAATGAGAGACCATTTGAGGAGAGATTAATCAAGGCCTTAGAGGGAAAGAATGACGACATCAAGATTAATGTTCCTGATTATGGTGGAGGGTTACGACCAGAGGAGTTGATTGACTGGTTAAATCGCATGGAAAAATTCTTTGAGTGGAAAACCCTTTCAGAGGAGAAGAAGGTTAAGTTTGCATGCACTAAGTTAGCTTCGGACATGCATTGATATAGTGGGATCACCTACAAAATGAAAGACAAAGGAATGGAAAGGGCAAGATCCGAAACTGGAATAAAATGGTAAAGAATTTGAAAGAAAAGTTTCTTCCTGTAGATTATGCTCAGACACTCTTTCGAAGGTTCCAAAACCTAAGGCAGAAGGATCTCAGCATTGAGGAGTATACTAATGAATTTTACAAGTTATCAATCGGGGTGGACAGGAGAGTCCGAAGAACAAAAGGCTACACGGTGCATAAATGGGTTGAGTCACACCATACAAGATGAGTGAGCATGCTCGGATCCATAGCCTAGATGATGCTTATCAACTTGCATTAAAGGCAGAGGAAAAGAACAAGAGGAGTAATTTTAGAAGAGGTGTGAAGAGAGGTCCATCATCATCTCTAATGAGGGGTAGGGGTAGATTTGAATCTACAAAAGGTGAATCCTCTAATACGAGTAAGGGCATGAAGATTCTGGCCAAAACCATGGTAACTACCAAAGAGGTAGGGGGTTTCAGAGGGGAAGAGGTTATAATGGAGGACGGGGCTGGAATAGCCCCCAAAGGCAATATACATGTTACAGATGTGGTGAAGAGGGGCACAGAGCTTTTGAGTGTTCGCACTATCCTACACAAGATAGATGTCAAGGAGAAAAACCACGAGTAAATCTGGTTGAGGCTGAAGAGGAAGAAGAAATGGAGGTTGTTGTAGACTTGGGTGAAACCCTCATGATAAGGAGGACTATGATTGTCCCAAGGAAGGAGAAAGAACGTGACGTTGCTGGAGCTGATTCGTGGCTTCGAACAAATATATTTCGCACAAGATGCACCTCTGGAGGAAAGGTATGTAAAATTATTATTGATGGTGGTAGTTGTGAAAATATGGTTTCAACTGTAATGGTTGATAAACTGAATCTGAACTGTGACAAGCACCCATATCCCTATTGTATATCATGGTTCAAGAAAGGAAATGAAGTAACCATAGATAAAAGATGCCTTATAAAGTTTTCAATTGGGAATACCTACAGGGATGAGGTGTGTTGTGATGTTATCCCAATGGATGCATGTCATATATTCTTTGGGTAGGCCTTGGCAATACGATAGAAAGGTTACACATGATGGAGGGAAAATACATATACCTTTTGGAAGGATGGTGTAAAGGTGGTCTTATTACCCTTCAAGGAAGAAGAGAAGAATGAGGGCTTATTGGCTAAAAAAGAGTTTATCTGAGAAATGGAAGAAGCTAGATGTTTTTATGCACTAATGTCAAAGAAAATTTGGAGAAAGAAGGCTTTAATACACCTATTGCAGTGTAAAAGATACTAAAAGAATACAAAGATGTCATGAGATGAGCTAGAGATGGGTTACCTCCAAAGCGAGATATTCAACACCATATTGATTTGATCCCAGGATCGGCCCTTCCAAACCAGGCAGCCTATCGGATGAGTCCGACACAGAGTGAAGAGTTGAATAGACAAGTGATAGATCTAATATAGAAAGGGTTAGTGAGAGAAAGCATGAGTCCATGTGCAACTCCAGCGTTATTGACTCCAAAAAAAGATGGAGACTGGAGAATGTGTGTAGACAATAGAGCCATAAACAAGATCACAATTAAGTATCGGTTTCCAATTCCGTGATTGGATGATATGATGGATGTGCTAGTGGGAGCCTGATATTTTAGCAAGATTGACCTACGGAGCGGTTACTACCAGATCCGAATCCGTGAAGGGGACGAATGGAAAACTGCTTTTAAAACAAAAGATGGATTATACGAGTGGATGGTGATGCCATTTGGGCTATCTAATGCACCCAGTACATTCATGAGGTTGATGAACAGAGTACTCCGAGAATACAATGGTAAGTTTGTTGTTGTCTATTTTGATGATATTTTGATATTCAGTAAGACAGTGGAAGAACACTTGTTACATCTGAAATTGGTGCTAGACTTGTTACGTAAAGAGAGTCTATATGCAAACTTAAAGAAGTGTAGATTCCTTCAGAAGAGTCTTGTTTTTTTGGGATTTGTCATATCAGGGGATGGAGTGAGGATGGATGAGGAAAAAGTAAAGGCAATTTTGGAATGGCCTATTCCAAGGAATGTGACAGAGGTTCGTAGTTTTCATGGATTGGAAACTTTTTATAGGAAGTTCATCAGAATTTTAGTAGCATTGCTGCACCCATAACAGAGTGTAAAAGGGAGGGAGTTTGTATGGACCAAGGCAAAGCAACAGATAGTTTTGAATTGTTGAAGAAGAAAGTATCAGAAGCACCTGTTTTGGTATTGCCATATTTTAGCAAGGTCTTTGAGGTTGACTGTGATGCCTCACATGTTGGGATTGGAGCTGTGTTGAGTCAAGAAGGACGACCAGTGGCATTCTTCAGTGAAAAGCTAAATGAAGTCAGGAGGAAATATTCTACTTATGATGTGGAATTTTACGCTATTGTTCAGGCATTAAGGAACTGGAGACATTACTTGGTAGCAAAGGAATTTGTACTCTTCACTGACCATGAAGCCTTGAGGTATGTAAACACACAGAAGAAACTAAATAGTAGGCATGCAAAATGGGTTTCATTTTTGCAAGAATATACTTTTGTTTTAAAGCATAAGTCTGGTAAGCAGAATCAAGTTGTTGATGCCTTGAGTAGGCGTGTAGCCCTTTTGACAACAATGGAAAATAAAGTCCTAGGGTTTGAGGCAGTTAAGGAATTGTATGAAGGTGATCCTAATTTTGGTGATGTTGTTAGAAAGCTTAAGGAGCCTACAGTAGTTAGTGATTCTTTTGATTATTTGATACAGGATGGTTATTTGTTTAGGGGGAAACAATTGTGCATCCCTGTTGGTTCAATGAGAGAAAATATTATAAGAGAATTGCATAGTGGAGGGTTGGCTGGACACTTTGGTATAAGTAAGACAATTTCTCTTGTTGTAGAAAAGTATTATTGGCCAAAGATAAAGAGGGACATCAGTAGGGTTGTAGCAAGATGTAGAGTGTGTCAAATGGCTAAGGGTCATGCACAGAATACTGGGTTGTATATGCCATTGCCTATCCCTACAGGGCCATGGGTTGATCTGAGTATGGATTTTGTGTTAGGGCTTCCTAACACACAGTGAGGGAATGATTCTATCTTTGTCGTGGTTGATAGATTCTCTAAGATGGCACATTTTATTTCTTGTAAAAAAACTAATGATGCTTCCAGAATTGCAGATTTGTTTTTTTCAGAAGTGGTTAGATTGCATGGAATTCCAAAAACGATCACTTCAGATCGGGACACGAAGTTTTTGAGTCACTTTTGGAGGAATCTGTGGAAGAAATTGGGGACACAACTATAGTTCAGTAGTGCATATCACCCCCAGACTGATGGGCAAACTGAAGTAGTGAACAGAAGCTTGGGAAATCTCCTACGTTGTATAGTTGGAGAAAAGCCAAAACAATGGGACTTAGCTTTACCTCAAGCTGAGTTTGCATATAATAGCTCGATAAACAGGTCAATAGGGAGGTCTCCTTTCCAGATTGTGTATGGTAGGAATCCGAAGGGGGTCCTTGATCTAATTTTTCTACCAGGTGAAGATGAAACTAGTGATGACGTAGAAGCATTTGCAGAACACATTCTACCTACAAGATGAAGTGAGGGAAAAGCTGAAAGTGAGTAATGTACAATATAAAACAGTTGCAGATGCTAGTAGGAGAGTAAGTGTATTTGAAGAAGGAGATATGGTGATGGTTCATCTTAGAAAAGAGAGGTTTCCAAAGGGTACATATAATAAACTCAAGTATAAGAAGATTGGGCCATGTAGGATTCTGAAGAAAATGAGTGATAATGCCTACAAGGTGGAGCTACCTGAAAACTTTGCTATCTCACCAGTTTTTAATGTTTCTGATTTATATAAGTTTCTAGGTCATGATGAAAATGTTTCAGAGGAGGAAGAAATAAACTGGAAGCAACAGATGCCGAAGAAGAAAAAGGAAAGGGTAATGCGTGTCTTGGACCAAAAGACAATCACTACTAGACATGGGAGCTACAATAGATATTTGGTACAGTGGGAAGGTTTGCAGCAAGAAGAAAACACTTGGATTCCTGAGTGGGAGTTGAGGAAAATTGACAGTGAAAAATTAGATGAGTTCCATCAACAGAATTCGCAGGAGCTGAATTCTTTTCAACCAGGGGAGAATGATGCGGGAGCATAACTTGCAGAGGCCATAACTTTTGATCCGACCGTTGGATCATCCTGAAATTTTACAGGGTGGTAGATATACATTAGTACTATGCTGGGGTCAACTTTTCTTGCAAGGTTGTGCTCATTTTGGCACGTTTTTGGGCTCGGATTCCGTCATCTAGTGGCCTAAAATTGGCTCTGAATGTTTTTTCCGCTTTTGACTAGGTCTTAGAACTTTAATAACTTTTGTTGTGCTTGTTAGAATAAGTCCAAATTTCACGTGAGCCCTAATTTATGAATGCATATTTGGCACGCAAATTTTGGGGTCAATCCGAGTTGTTTTGCATTTTAGGGTTTTAGAGTAGTCTTGAAATAAAAGGAGAATTGTAATGATGTAATAGATTAGTGTGAATTCCAGAATGAGAAGTAAGCTATTGTGAAACTCCTGGTTTTATTTGCAAATCTGTTTATGTGTGTTTTTGGAGGTATTTCAACCTCTTGCAGCTGGATTCACATCAATTAAACATGTATATATATTCATTAGACATGATTTTTAGATTTTGATATATTACTTAGAGTTTTTGATATATGATTTAGACAGATTTTGATATGTTGATATATGACTTAAACATGGTTTTGAGATTTTGATATATGACTTAGACACAATTTTGATATATGACTTAGACATGATTTTGATACATGACTTAGATATTTTGATATATTTCACTTTTAATAATATTACGTGTTACAAAATTACATTGATATAGAAATATAACCATGTCTTGATGAAGTGAGGATTCAAAATCATGTATAATAACATATGTTGTATACTAAACATGGTTGTCAAAGTATTATACATTAGGTATGATCAATGTAGAGAATTTTTTTTATTTTTCACATAGTGTGTGCAAGATATGTAATGTAGCATAAAATGTGCAGGAAACATGTGCTAAGAAAGTAATGTATCAAAAAACACTTGTAAAAGAAAAGTAATGTATTATAAAATGTGTGTGCAAACTAAGTATTATGTAGAAAACAATTTTGTGCAATGCAAGTAATGTAGAAAAGAATGTGTGAGCAAATCCACTAATATATTGAACAATGTATAAGAGTATAAAAAATATCCCATGGCCAACAATAGTTAGGCATGTAAAGAGTCATGTTACGTATAAGTAACAAAATATATATGAGTTTATCATGATTAGTAATAATTAATTATGTCAAACAAGTACATAAAATTAAATAATGTAATCATCAAATGAAGTAAAATTTGGCACATGTATGTCATAACAAATAAGAAAATGCAAGGTAAGAGATAACATATTTGTATCACCAATGGATGAGTGTTAAAGATATAATATTTTCACCGCAAGTGCATAGTGAGGATAGATGTTATCCTTGACTTACGCTTTAAAATTTCGTCTTCCTCACGTGGAAGGGGTTTTACATGACATTTAGTGGATATCCTACTATTTTATTGATTAGGGGAAAAAATATTAGAATTAGTAACTCCCATGTTTAAATCTATGTAAAATGGGTGAAATTTATTTAAATTATCCTAATATATGTATTGAGGACCATAAATATGCTTTGCGGTAGGAGGATTAAGAAGATAAAATGAGATCTATGAATTTGATATTAAGAGAGGTATACAAGAAAACATGAATGTGACTCAATCAATGGTTGATTAATATTCACACAGATCCACCACAATGTATGTGAGATACTTGAGGGTCAATATATTTGAATCGTGTTGTTTATAATCCATGATTATAGAACATGATGTTACACACTCTATCAAAGGCATATGATTCGAAATCCAAATTTTGGGATAAGGGGTGGTGTCTTACTATAATCCTATCTTGTAAGATAATAGATAGTAATAAATTGCATATGAGGTGTTTATATCAAGGTTGAAAGAATTAGGATGAAGGAAATTACATGCCAATGATCTAAACTAGTATTTAATGTGTCAAGGGAAGATGAAAGACATGGACCAATAATAATAATGCAATAATTAAATGATATGTTACTCCATCCTAGTCTATATATACATAATACATCAAGTTCATAAATCAATAAAAAAATATACATAAAGGAAAATGAATTTATATAAATACTTATCTTTGTGAAGACACCATTGGTGCATTATCCCCCTAATGGTTAGTAGCACCTTATGAGATAGTGTTTTGGGGGACTAAAATAAGCAATCTACAAAGAAGGCCTAAGTTCTACCAAAGTTGGGGAATCTAAAGACTTGGAAAACTTATTATTAAAACTCTTATTCTTAATTATTATATGCCTAATGTGCTAAAGATATTCCTACAAGTCTCGAATTAACACACCTAAACCTTTAAGTCATTTAAGAGAATTTTGGAAAGCGTAACTAGAATAATAAATGATATTGTGATAATATGATAAAAGAATACAATGAAACACAATTTATAGGGGACATAACCTATATTCACAAACTATCATAGATGATTGCATCAACAATGGTTGATGCAATTACCAATTTAAATATCTACCAATCAATTTTGACAATGGTTGATGCCTTTTGCTTACAACTACTAATCATGAGGGTCTTAAGGGGAAAGGTTAAAGTATGTTGAGATTGAGAATAGGTGCATCACGAGTTATTTTTCTCATTGATGAAAAAATGGGGTAAGTAGAAACCAATATAAAATATGAATGGTTTGAGGCATGCTATAAAAACTATAATAGGTGATTCTATAAGATGTGATGATGAAAATTATTAGAATTTAAAAAGGAAAATGTGAATATTATTGAATCAATGGAGTAAGATTCATATTGGGTTCACCAAATTTAGTGTAAGCCAATGTCTAGTAAAAATAACAATACTCTATCTATTATAAATGATACACAATTATTCCATTCACAAAAAAAACTAGATATAACCAAATCTATCAAATAATGTAATACATAATGAAACACACATTCAAGCTCAACAACCTAGTGTAACAAACTATATATCTCTCAACCCACCAGTTACAAAATCCATTTAAGGGTAGGGTCTAATACCCATAATGCAATTAGGAATATAAGGACAAGATAAACCTTCTACTATCAATATGCAATAAAAATACTAAAAACCTAACTAAATACTAAAAACACTAAAATGTACATAAGTTTAAAAATATAGCTTATGTGATACCGGTTAAATAACTTAATTTGAATATTGACTTGAACTTATCTTGATTGATTTCTCATCTAGAAGTTTTGTTTGAATAGCCTCAAGACAAACCTCAATTAGATATATCCCTATCATGTCCCAAATAACTTGGTAGAATTGGCAATGGAAACCATTCCTATTAGGAGATTTATCCACAATCATTTACATGGTGACCTTATGTAGCTCTTCATTAGAATGTGGGTATTCACAAACCACCTATTAGTTTTCATAAAAAACAAAAGGGACCACTATAAGGAAATAATCAAAGGCACTCTCTCACTCAATTATATAGATTTGAGTAGCAATCACTTCATGGTACAATGAGAGACAAAGGATTTGAGAATATTTAAAATTAAAGTTTTTCACATCCATTTTTCATACTTATAATGTTTCAAAACATCTATGATGTAATAAGAGGTCGTTGCAATATGAGTACGAAATTATTTTATTATTTTAATTGATTAAACTTCTCATATGTTATGTTTTGGGATTAAAACATCTATCAAAAGTAGTTTGTTTTATTTATCATTGGATGATGATTTCATTACAATTGTGTTACCACACACACACATACACACGTGCACATTATTCATAATGATAATTGAATTGATTTATATTATGAAAGAGATAATGCAATATTATGTTTTATTGTATATTTTTCTCGTAAGTATTCCCGAAAGGAGGAAGGGAAGAGATAGAAATATGCACACGCTAGGTAAGGTATAGATATTGAAATATGATGTTTTGCACTATCACAAGCTTATGTGACCTTAGATTAGAGATCTTACTTAGTTATCCTTATCACCTTGTTTCAAAGTTATGTTTCCTCATTGTGATGCATTGAGTTGTGAAGTCACATTGTAATAATAGTGATGAGTTTGATCTAGTGCAATCCTCACTGTTATTCTACAAAGGGAAAAATGTTTCTAGGTGATAACCAATAGTGACAATATTCATTGTTTGATAATAAGTTATGATCATAAATTACTATTATAAGAAATTGACCGTTATGGGATTTATGTTTAAAAATATATATTTAATTTTTCCGTTGACAAAAATGGTGTTTGATGAATGACACTCAACTTGGTTTGGTTCTATTCGCTTCATTCTATGTGTTATATCTATATGGGCCAATCATTGGCATGAAAGGGATAAACAACTAAGGAAGATCAGATTGTTCTGGTTTCGTGTCTAGTTCCAGGTACAAATTCATATGCTCATGGTTTCGATGTTCATGATGAGGATAAATAAGATGTACCATACTTCAAAAACAAACCCATATCCAGAAAGGTGACTAAGTTGTCATAAACAACCATAAAGACAAGCCAACCTGAAGCCAAAAAAGCCACCAGCTGAGCCAAGTGATGCAACAATAGTTTATCTAAAAGCCAAGAAAAGCTGTTTCTATTGAAGAAACACAACTAGTTAAATATGTAGTAGTTTTAGTACCTAATCGAGACCTATCATTAATAGAAAAGGTAGATGCAAATAGAGATGCATAACCAAGAGCCGAGTAAGGAGAGTATAAAAACACTATTATAAGAAATTGACCCATTATGGGATTTAGCTAAAAGGTATGTATTTATTGGACACGAAATGGTGCTTGATGAAGGTATCCAAGAGAGCGAAAAGAAGATTAGTTTAAAAAATACCAAATTATAAAAAAATGACCAACTAAATACTTAAGTGAGTGGGATTTATACTCTATGCTCTTTTCCAACACTTCAAACACCCGCTTGAATGTCGTGTATTCCTATTCTCTATAAATGCATGTGAAGTGTGCGATGGAAATGCTGAAGGAGATGCAATGGAAAAGCTAAATTGGAGGGAGTGAATAATCCATGGAAGAGGATGAGCATTGAATAAGGGTGTTAAGGGAGGATAAGTGAAAGGGTGGGGAATTTACGCTAGGGGAAGTAAAGAGAGAACTCCTCTTTCTTGTGGTCATCCATGCACAAAACACATGTGATTTGTGTTAAACATTTGAAGGAGAAAGGTGTGAAATGTGTAGGTTGTCGATGTAAGTCACTCTGGAGATATTTCAAAAAGAAAGGCAAGGGAGATGAATAATTTGAAGGAAAATTTACATATGTTTTAATTAAATTTTTTACATATGTTAGATACGGGAATTATACATTTAGGGTTCCTTATATTCTTGATTCATGCACATGCTAATACTCAAAATGAGTGATTGAAAGGTGGGTCTATTTTTATTATTTTACAGTGAGAAGCATGTTGTAAAACAAAATATTGCCCCCCGGGGTGTTTCCACCACCAATGCTCACAATCACATCTACAAAATATTCTTTCCATTAAGCATTAATGTTTTCCTAAGTCTTGTTATAAACTCCTATTATGGCCCAATTGGGAGGATGGTGGCGAACGTATTAAAATGGTGAAATGGATTCATGAAACAAAAATACACGAGGTCGAGATATTATCTTATAAGACAATTGAAGGACATAAAAAAATGGACATGATGTTGTGAATGAGCACACCAACATACCCACATAAAAACATGAATTTTTCAGTGAAAAATCCTAGTAGAGGAGGAAACATAGTATTTAAATATGTAATCTAATTCCAAATTCGAGGTCTTTGTAGGCTATTAACATATGATGATGACCCATTCCAAAGGGGGAAATGCGTAGACCTTGAACGTGAAATCCACATTCTCCCCATCCTTGGAGGCTTTGTAGAGTCTCCTTCAAAGACTACCTATAAAAAGGAAGATTCCATATGTTTGAGTGTAGTAAGATTATGTTCTTGTCCTCCGTACTCTCCAGTGCATCCTTATCATCCAACTTATAGTATTTGTTAAAAGATAAAAGAGCATCAAAATCCGTCGACAACATTTTCATTCGAGTTGTGGGTTTATAGGAGCTTAGGTCGTCCGCCTTTCTGGAGTATATACCATGTTTTCACTTGTATTTACGTTTTTATTTGTTTACCTTCCATGCTTATGTTATTAAAAAACATACAAATATGATTGCAACTATCTTTAACAGTTATAGATCCAATAAAAACAGGCTTTTCAAGTTGGTTACGATTAAGACATATTTATTATTGAACAAAGACATAATGATTTGATTGTAGATATTAAGAAAAATAATGTTCAACAAACATTGCATTAAATAGATGATGCAATCGCTAGTTATAGTGAATAATTAACTTACCTTTTCTTGCATACCACATTAGAGCGGAACATATGTTTTTTTGGCATGAAATCCTTGTTGAGTAAGCTTAAGACATCATAATGCATTATTTTATTAATTAAAGAAAAATACCCAAAGCAAGGAAAATGCACACCTACATCATAAAAAATATGAAAACCTCATGTCTTTATTTTCGTTTTAACATATTCATTCCTAATTTTTTAATTTTAGTTGTCCGTTCTCAAACTCATGTTAATAGAGGAAAAAAATTGTAAATGCAAAGAAAATAAAAATACTTATGTTCTCATGTTCTCAAAACATGTGAACACATGGAAGTTGCTCTCCAAAGAAAATACAAGGCCCGAGTTTCACTTCCGAGAAATAATGTGGCAAACTTGTGATGCTTGGCTCCCTGTTCAATGGAAATTGTCATTTCTGATGACTTAAATGAGCGTATTCCTAGGTTAGAGAATGTCAAGTCTAGCATGGATAGTCATGTTGACATGCATATCAGGATGCGTTCTTTTGAGTTGGAGCAACACGGGGGATGAATTGGTTGGAGGGAGGTTGTGATGGAACATGTTCTTGAGCATGGAGGCATTGGGAGATGAATGATTCGGATAATTTAAATTGACATCCATGTACAAATCGACAAAGCAACCATCGATTTTAATTGTACATTTCCATACGACCCCAGGGTTTCCCACTCTAAAAATGATTTTCGTGTCGTAATTTAGTGAAACACCTTCAACATACTTACAAGGTGTGGTGTTGTAATATGACAACATCATTATTGCTTCGATGGGGAATTGATTAATGAATTTCATAGTGATATAATAAAGGATTTGACATGAATTTTTTTCTCAAAATAAGAATTAGATGCACACAAAGTGAGGGACTTGATGATAAGGAGGATTTCAAAGTTCCATATCCATTTAATGTTGAAGATGATGTAAAAACTCGATGAAGAGTGTTGTTACAAATAGGTGTAGGAAAACTCAGAGGAACGTATGGCGTTTTAGTTTTAAATTTCAATTTTTGTTATTCCTCTCACATTGTTGGTCAAGATTTTGGCATAGGATGTGAACATGATAATCCCACCTACATCATCTGCTTGATTTCCTCTAGTTTAAAATTCCAACTACTTTTTCATTGGCAACATCAAAAAGTGTCCTTTTCTGTGCAAATCCCAAACCCATTCCTCTAGTATTTTATCCAAGCTTTGATCCACCAATCATCGTCGCATGGAATTTCCAAGGCCACCGCTCCAAATCTATACACGTTTGGCTCTTTACTCATGTTTCTAGTTATTACACACTCTAGTTCCAAATACCCATATGTCCCCACTACATCAGTTGTATGAGAGAATCCCTGATCACGTCCCATGACTTTAGCTAGACCAAAATCTCCTACCTTAACAATGAAATTTGAATCCAACATAATATTGTTTTCCTTGATGTCTTTGTGCACCAGTTGTTGTTCACAGTCCTCAAGGGGTTTCGTACTATGAAAAATGCCATCGACATAAATATGAAATGAGTGGTGATAAAAATTCGGCCATATGAACCTCATATTAAAAAGGTTTATAGCTACCATATTTCAAGAACTAAACATTAAAATAATATGTACACACAATCTATCTCAAACATGTCTCTTGAAACCCTAATTGCAATACCCAAGCGCGGTGAATAATGAAAATTTTTGGTCGTTACATGTGCCCTAAAACCTATGTTGATGACAACGAAAGGAGCTAGGAGAGTGTTGGGGCTTCCAAGCAAGTGTGTGAGCCATGACCAAATATTCATGGCAATTCTAAGGATGATTTTAATTATTTCTATGTAGAAGGTACCGGATGCCAAATTTTCCTCAACTCTAGTGAGCACGGTGATAAAAATTTGGCCATATGAACCTCATATTAAAAAGGTTTATAGCTACCATATTTCAAGAGTTAAACATAAAAATAATATGTACACACAATATATCCCGAGAATGTCTCTCAAAACCCTGATTGTAATACCTAAATGCGATGAAGAATGCATAAGTTTGGTTGATGTGTGCCCCAATACCTATGTTGATGGAAATGGAAGGAGCCAAGAGGGTGTCAAGACTTCCAAGAAAGTGTGCAGGCCATGACCAACTATTCTTCGTAGTTCTAAGGATGATTTTAATCATTTTTATGTAGAAGGTACAAGATGCCAAAATGCCCTCAACTCTAATGAGCGTTCAACGTCACAAGATCATAGCTCCTCATTCCATCTACCCTTGTGGCTAATTGAAGATTCCAATAAGTTTATGGTCTCTAGGTGGGAGTACAATGGGTATCATTCATGTGGAAAAGGCATTGGAAGTTGAATGGTTCACATAAATTCAATTAACGTCCATAAATAGATCAACCTACAACCATTGATTTCAATTGTACATTGTTATAAGTACATAGGGGTTTCCCCCAGCGTGAAAATTCCTTTGGCATAAAAGTGCTTAACATCATTGACCTCTCTGTAACGCCCACAAAAAAGACGTTCTAGGAACATATTAAAATCTTAAACATTTATCTCAAAAGTCATGATAATTTTTTTGTTTTAATTTGAAAGGTTACAAGGGTGTCAACCCCTAGGATATGTTAAATTAAATTTTCACCAATAACTCTACTTTACAAAGTATGGACCAGGTTTAAGTTAATTGATCAAATATTCTTAATTTAGCTCTAAGGTTAATTAATTAAAAATAACTAGGAAGGTGCCATAATTAATCTACTTGGTTAGATGTCTTCTAATTCTTACTTAATATTCAAACCCAAAATAATTGACCTTATACTTAGTTATTTTAGTTTCATTATCCTAATAGCTTTAATGTCCATTTCATTAATTTCTTAAAACATACTAGAAACTAAATAATGACTTTGCACCCCAAGGTATTTAAATGGCCTCATTCACCCATCTACACATACCTTTAAAATTATTTAAAACCTCCATAAAATTCATTCCTACCAAATAATTGTAGGGTTGGTCCTCATCCCTTAGATCAATTTAATTATGGCTACTAGATCCTAGGGTTCCAAACTAACCCTAAAAATCCTTATGAATTTTTATTAAATCCTTTTCTTTACCCTAGTCTCCTCATTTGGTCACTTTGTTTTTGTTTAATTTGCAGGTTGGGAAATGGAAGCCATGGGAGCAAGGAAGGAAGATACTATGGAGGAATTTACAAAATCAAGCTTAGTTTAGTATAGGTTGTAAATTAATCATTGCATTTTCTTTCATTCAAGGATTGAAGGGTTTCGCTCCAAATATGGAGTTATTACAAAATTATTTATATTTTGAGTTCTCTATTTGTGGCAAACCCTACCTCCATTAATATGTATAATATTGAGCACTTTAAATTAACCATTTGAAGAAATAATTGCTTTGAACAATGAAATTTTACCTTCATTTGCTTACTAGGGGTTTCCTTTTACTCTTTACAAGTTTAAATTTTAATTAGACCAAGATTAAATTTGCATAGGCAAGGATCTACTTTTTTCTTCCGTTAGAGACAAAACCATTGCCCAAAGCAAGCTAGTGGTCTTGGGACCACCGCCCTACCTGGGTGACAACTCATAAACCACCGCCTTGCCCTGTGTGGTGGTTACGAGATTGCCACCTTTCTGAGTGGCGTTCTGAGACCATCGTCCTACACTGGGTGGCGGTCCCATTCCTTACAAACAGAACCTTCATTTCCAAGATTTTTCAAAAACATCTTCGAACTTAAATTTATGTGCCTAAAGTTTCTAGTTGCAAGATTTAATTCATCTATTCATTCCATAGTAAAATTACTTATTTTAAGAATTTCCTATTTTAATAGTAACAACAACTACAAGATCATTTTCATTTCTCTAAAAAAAAAAATTCCAAGACCAAAAGTATAAATGAAGCTAAATCTACTTCTAATTTTTTTGTTTTTCCTTACTAAAAATACAATATTTCCAACATAATATTATACTTAAATTTGTTGTTTCCTTCCATTTCCACTACAACCATTTGCCCAAATAACTACTAACAACTTTGTTCCACATTCAAGGTTTCTAAGCCTACACTATTAGTATTTTACAATTTTCTATATTCTTTCTTTTCTTTTAACAATACTATAACTTCAACAATGATAATGAAATTTCCTTTTCCTTGAGCATAGCTCATTTATTTTAATGTAAATAAATTACTTTCCACAATACAAATTATAACTAAACTTTTACACATGATTTCATTTTAGATTCATTTCTTTACATACTACAATTTAAGGGGAAAGGAAAGTATATGATTCCTCAAGAGCTTTCTTCAAAATAATAATACAACTTAAAATGCAACATTTTTTTTTTTAAAATACAATATTACAAGTCTTCCACCTTAAGTGGGAATAACAAAGAAGGTTTTCTCACAAGGTAAGATTTCCTTTGGACACCGAAAAATGCTCCAAGTTTGACATCACCAACAAGAGCTCCATCATATGTTCACTTGATCACAACAAAAAAGGGGAGAGGAAACACTCTCCACCCAACCAAAATCCAATGAGGAGAAGTTATCCTCCCATTGGCCCCGAGCCCCAACCAAATCTAATAAAAGATGGATGCAACTCATGGCAACAATAAAATCTTCCACTTCACAATACAAGGATTCCATAATCATACCAAAACACAATCAACACAAATAATATCACAAGAAGGAAACCAACAAAATATACAAGGCTTGAAAAGGTAAATCCAAAGGAGCAAGGATCTATGGGAAATCACTTATGCCTCCCAATGGAAATTTGGTGCCCACCTTAAATCCCCTCAATAAACATCTCAAAACCCCTACACAAATCTTATGCCTCCCAAGAAGATCCTCTTATGCCTCCCACATTCTCTTATGCCTCCCTACTATCTCTTATGTCTCCCTCATAATAACCAAGTAAGAAATTCAAGCATTTTTTGTCCAATGTGGGGCACCCAACAAACATACCAAAACACTCAAAAACATACTCATATATACAATATAAAAGAAAACATTTAACAAGAGTGTAGTTCCTACCTTTCCATGGTAGAGATTGATCCAAGAGTCACACACCAATCTCCTTCAAGCCCAAACTATCACCAACAAGCTCCAAACAAATCCATAATCACTCTAAAATCCTCCAACTCCAAAATGCAAGAGCACCAAAAATAAATGAAATAACCCCTAAACAAGAAAAATAACTTGAATAAATAGAAAAGGGAGAGAGAGAGAGTAAGGTGGCTCCATGTAGGATGCCACATCGGTCATCCTCAACTCCACCTCACAAGTCAAATCTCAACTCCAATGCATAATAAATTGGTGGGTGAGAGGAATGACAAACTCTTACACACACAATCCAAGCCCACCCCTCAAGGAAAAACTTTAAAACCCATGTAATAAAAGTTCAATAAATGCCACTTTTTGTCTTACAAAACACATTATGGGGTCTATTTTGGACCCCCAATCCATAGGTAGGTTTGGTATAGTAATTTAGGAGGTGTGGTACAAGTTTAACTTGTCCCACAAGCCTCTAAAATTAGCCCTTTAGGCCAAATCTGAATTTCCATGATGAGGTAGAGTGTACAACACTCAAGGTCACAAGCACTCAACTTATAACACATAACGCAAAGATCCATCTAATCTAATAAATGAATTCTTTTGTCCCATCCATAATTATTTTAGTAACATGATTAATTTACTAATCTAGACATAATTTAAATAATTAATACAAGGAAAATACATCACTATATAATAACATACCAACATTAAATAAAGGACACTAAATAAAAGAACACACAAACCCCTTGGTCAAAATTGGAGGATCCTCCCCATGGGGACCCCCTAACAACAATTCAAACACACACACAACAAAATACATGTTGCCATGGTGACCATTGTTGAATTCATCTAACATTCCAATTTGGTTGGTCTCCAATCCCCCCATTGTTTGTTGTGATATGTTTACCTACAAAACACATAATACCTCATTTGGCCTCATGGCCGCATCAAAATAGCCAAGATAAAATATACAATATAAATCCACAATCATCTACATATGAATCAAATCATCATCTAGGAAAGTAACGTTATCATTTATAATTTCAAACAACATCTCGATTCTACTTTTCATCAATATTAATAGGATCACAAGATTAGTTCAATTGTTAAGGTCTACTCCATATGATGAAATATCACATGTCGAAAATATATAACTATGTCAACAACATATCATTATCAATATAAAATGTCTCTAATAATCACACACATGATACCATGAATCAAAATCCAACAATATTCTAAGTACCTTTATCATCTAACATCATGCTAAATCAAAATGGTACAATATATCCATAAATATAGTCAACAATATCAAAATCAATGAGTAATAAGTGTCAAAGAAAAGTGGGCACTACATCCCCCTCCCCTTAGACTCGAATTCCTCGTAGAAGTCACTGGAATAGGTGTGGAAACTAGACTCGTAGAAATGTAGCATCCTCCCATGTAGCAACAGTATCCTCATACCTGTCCCATTGGACTCAAACCTAAGCAATCTCTCTGCCTCGAAGGCCCATGGTCCTGTGCTCTAAAATACGGATAGGATCCACCATCACCTACCCTTGATCCTGCACCTACAATGCAATCCAATCTAATACGTGAGAAGGATCAGAAATGTATCTCCTAAGTACATAAACATGAAACACATCGTGGACACGAGACAAGCTAGGTGGCAACTGCTAGACGATAGGCCAAGGGACCGATACGCTCCAAGATCTCAAAGGGACCCACATATCTAGGATCAAGCTTCGAACCTTTTCCGTAATAAATAGGGATTTTATGCGTCGACACGAAGAAACACCTTCGTGCCCACCTTAAAACTATGATCTGTCCTATGTCGATCCGCATACTTCTTTTCTGTCTTGAGCCTTCATGATCTCTCGCTTGATCTTAACAACTTGCTACTCCATGTCCTATACTAAATCTAGTCCAAGAAAAACCATGTCCTCCAACTGTCCCAACTAAGAGGTTTCTTGCATTCTCGCCCATAGTTCTCGAAAAGGAGCCATGCCTATCGAACTCTGTAAACTATTATTGTAGGAAAACTCCACCAGATACAAGTACTCCTCCCATATCAACTGATAATCCATGACATACATCCTAAGCATTTCCTCCAAGATATTATTCACATGCTCAGTCTATCCATCTGTCTCAAGGTGATACGGTGTGTTGAAATTGATTTTTGTCCCAAGAGCATAATGTATGGTAATCCAAAAGTGGTAAGTGTATAAAGGATCGCGGTCACAAATGATATTCCTTGGGATCCCGTGTAATCTGAAAATATCATCAAGATATACCCGTGCCATTGCACTAGCTTTGTAGGTGGTCTTCATCGAAGAAAAATGAGCCACTTTCATCAATTTATCCACCATGACCATGATGGCGTCGTAATGGTATCTTGACGTCGGTAACCCAACTATAAAGTCCATGGAAACGGTGTCCCATTTCCACTCCGGTATGGCGTGAGGGAAGAGAAGGCCAGCTAGATGTTGATGCTTAGCCTTCACCCTCTGACACTCTAAACAACATGACACAAACTAAGCCACTTCTCTCTGAAGTCCCCTCCAATGGTATAGTTGTGTCAAAGTGGCATGCATCTTCTTCACCCTGGATGGGCTGAATAAGGTGCATGATGAGCCTCTGTCAAAATTTCCTGTCTCAAGCCTCCATCTCTAGGAACATAAATCCAACCTTTGTTCTTGAGAAGGCCATCTATCTCTAGTGAAAATCCATCAAACTTCCCCTCAAGGGGTCTCTGAGACTCAATCTCTGCTTTGGCTACAAGGTAGAACCTATCGTGAGGAAGTTGATGCAAGATCCTACTCCACAAATCTATACCCACTAAAGTAGCCATAGCCACATGTCTCTGTCTACTCAGGGCATATGCAACCATGTTCTCCTTCCCCTTCACATGCTCTATCTCCATGTCATACTCACAAAGAAACTCTATTCAATGCCACTGACGAGCGTTGAGATTAGGTTGCTTAAAGAGATGGCGAAGAGTCAAGTGATCAGTCTTGAGTGTGAATCTATGGCTAAGAAGGAAGTGTTTCCACCGCACCAAGGTGTTCATAACTGCTACAAGCTCAAGATCATGAGTCAGATAATTAAGCTCATAATCTTTGAGTTTTTGAGACTCAAATGTAACTACTCTACCCTCCTGCATCAACACACCTCCAAGTCCTCCCAAAGAAGCATTTGTGCAAACAAAGAACTCACCCGAGGTTACAGTACTGCAAGAATATGCTCTGTCGTGAGGCATTCCTTCAAAGTGTCCTATAGGCCTACTCACATCTATCACGACCATATAAACTTCTTACCTTTCCATTTGAAGGGAAGTGATGGGGTGTGCAACTCGAGAAAAGTCTGTATAAATCTTCTGTAGTATCTACCAAACCCATGAAACTGCACACCTCGGTCACACTAGTGGATATTGGCCAATCCATAATAGCTCGAATCTTGGAAGGATCGGCGATGATACCCTCCCCTAGAAATGATATAGCCCAAATCTATTTCGCACCTCTATCTAGAAGAACACGCACCTACGAGGTTCCCATAAAGTTGTTACGAAGACATCTTTGAAGAACTGTGAAGGTGCTTCTTGTGCTCCTCATGTGTACATGAGTATATCGAAATTTCATCAAGGAAGATGGGAATGAAGCGATCCATAAATGTCCTGAATACCCCATTCATCAAGATCATGAACATTGTAGGGGCATTCATTAGACCAAAAGGTACCACCGTGAACTCATAGTGGCCATATTTCATACGGAAGGTAGTCTTATGAATATCTGCCTCCATGATCCTTAGCTGATGATACCTTGACTTAAGATCTATCTTAGAGAATACTATGGCCTCCTTCATCTGATCAAATAAATCATTAATGCGTGAAAGGGGGTAACGATTCTTGATCGTTACTTTATTTAGTTGATGGTAATCGATACACAAACATAGTGATCCGTCCTTCTTCTTTACAAAAATCATCAGTGCTCCCCAAGGGGATACACTAAGATGGATTAGGCCCCATACTCTACCCCCTCCGTGTGTTGAATCTCCGAGAAGGTGCATGTAAGGTGGGTGGGTCTCATTGCTGCTCTCTACTAAGGTGGCTGTTGTGGTGGCCAAAATGAATACTATATTGAACCCTGTCCACCACAAGGAGGAGAAGCTGACCCCCTCAACCTGTTATCCTACATCTACTGGATGTGGCTCCGTACTCTGTCCCTAGCCTATTGCATCTTTCCTCGTGTCTCTCTGTAATATAGGCCTTCTCCATGCCTTTGCTAAGGTTTGTGGGTAGTGAATGCACACCACACCACCCAAATCCAAATTCAGGGCCCTAATGAACCTATGAATCCGTACCTGCTCATCTTGCATATAGTTGACATATTGGAGTAGGTCCAGAAATCGACTCTCATACTTAGCTACAGACATAGATTCTGATGGAGGTCATTGAACTCGTCTATCCTCTACTGAATAAACCTCTCCTAGGTAAATACCTGCTCCTGAACCACTCCTCAAAGAGCTCCCAGTAACTATCTCTGAGTCAACATGGAGCTTTTGCTCCTCAGTCCTTCACTAGACACCTGCTCCATCCCTGAGAAGATGGATTGTAACACAAGCTTTCATGTTGCTAGTACAAGGGCAGAGCTTGAAGCATTCGCTCAAGCTCACTAACCAGGCCTCTGCATGAAAACCACCTATATCTCTAGAATAGTGAGATGGTCATAGTTTCAAGATCTCCCCGATATGGACTTCAACTAACGATTTGACGACCCTAGGTCTCTCTACATGCTCCTCCCTCTACTTAGGGCTTCGAGATCTGTCCCTATATCCTGAAATCTTGTCTCCATGTCCCCACTATGGTGACTTTTCCCTAGCCAACTCCACGTGGGAGTTCTCTTCTCTATGCTCCTTGTTGTGTCGAGGAGTTTCTCAAGCCCTCAGTGCCCGATGGCTTCCTATCCTATCTATCAAGTCGTCCTCCTAAGGGCCCTCCGCGTATAATGACATTGACATCCTGAAGCGTTTATAAAATATGAGGTAGGAAGGTCGCTACAGCCTAATCTAGCAGTGGCAAATGTAAATCTACATTAAAAAACCCCTCATTTGGTCCGTGCCTCTTGCACAAACCAAGGTGACAATAGTTCATCATTATAGATTCTTGTTTTAGTTTTCTATGTTTTCTATATTATACAATTATCGACAGTGTGGTTTTCTAGGTATAAAAGAAAACAAATTTAAATTTAGGTTAAGTGTTCATGTCTCGTGTTTTCTAGTGTGCCCAATGGTCCAAGCTTTGAATCCATGGATTTGATACCAAATGTAACACCCACAAAAAAATACGTTCTAGGAACACATTAAAATCTTAAACACTTATCCCAAAAGTTGTGGCAATTTTTTTTTGTTTTAAGTTAAAAGGTTACAAGGGTGTTAACCCCTAGGATACGTTAAATTAAATTTTCACCAATAACTCTACTTTACAAAGTATGGACCAGGTTTAAGTTAATTGATTAAATATTCTTAATTTATCTCTAAGGTCAATTAATTAAAATTAACTAGGAAGGTGCCATAATTAATCTACTTGGTTAGATGTCTTCTCCTTCTTACTTAATATTCAAACCCAAAATAATTAACCTTATACTTAGTTATTTTAGTTTCATTATCCTAATAGCTTTAATGTCCATTTCATTAATTTCCTAAAACATACTAGAAACTAAATAATGACTTTGCACCCCAAGGTATTTAAATGGCCCCATTCACCCATCTACACATACCTTTAAAATTATTTAAAACATCCATAAAATTCATTCCTACCAAACAATTGTAGGGTTGGTCCTCAACCCTTAGATCAATTCAATTGTGGCCACTAGATCCTAGGGTTCCAAACTAACCCTAAAAATCCTTATGAATTTTTATTAAATCCTTTTCTTTACCCTAGTCTCCTCATTTGGTCACTTTGTTTTTGTTTAATTTGCAAGTTGGAGAAATGGAAGCCATGGGAGCAAGGAAGGAAGAAACTATGGAGGAATTTACAAAATCAAGCTTAGTTTAGTCTAGGTTGTAAATTTATCATTTTAATTTCTTTCATTCAAGGATAAAGGGTTTCCACTCCAAATCTAGAGTTATTACAAAATTATTTGTATTTTGAGTTCTCTATTTGGGGCAAACCCTACCTCCATTAATATGTATGAGATTGAGCACTTTAAATTAACCATTTGAAGATTTACTTGCTTTGAACAATGAAATTTTACCTTCATTTGCTTGTTGGTGGTTTCCTTTTTACTCTTTACAAGTTTAAATTTTAGTTAGACCAAGTTAAAATTTACACAGGCACGGATCTACATTTTTGCACCGTTAGAGAATCTAGAAGCCCATTTGCCTAAAGTAGGTCAGTGGTCCTAGAACTTCCGCTTTACCTAGGTGACGATTCATGAACCGTTGCCTTTCACGAGCGGTGGTTCTAAGACAGCCACTCTGCCTGAGTGCGGAGGTTACGAGACCGCCGCTCTACACAGGGTGGAAGTCATATTCCTTAGAAATAGAACCTTCATTTACTAGATTTTTAAAAAAAAAAAATTCACTAGAGTGATTTAAAGGTCATCTGAACTTAAATTTATGTGCCTAAAGTTTCCAGTTGCAAGATTTAATTCATCTATTCATTCCATAGTAAAATTACTCAATTTAAATCATTTCCTATTTCAATAGTAACAACAACTACAAGATCATTTTCATTTCTCTCAACAAATTTTCTTTCAAGACCAAAAGTATAAATGAAGCTAAATCTACTTTTAATTTGTTGTTTTTCCTTACTAAAAATACCATATTTTCAACATAATAATATACTTCAATTTTTTTGCTTCTTTATTTCCACTATAACGATTTTCAAATAATAACTACTAACAACTTTGTTCCACATTCAAGGTTTCCAAGCCTACACTATTAATATTTTACAATTTTCTATATTCTTTCTTTTCTTTTAACAATACTATAACTTCAACAATGATAATGAACTTTCCTTTTCCTTGAGCATAGCTCATTTCTTTTAATGTAAAGAACTTACTTTCCACAATACAAATTATAACTAAACTTTAAACATGATTTCCTTTTGATTCATTTCTTTACATACTACAATTTGAGGAGAAAGGAAATTATACGATCCCTCAATGAGATTTCTTCAAAATAATAATACAAATTACAATGCAACATTTCTTTTTAAAAAAATACAATATTACGAAGTCTTCCACCTTAAGTGGGAATAACAAGAAGGTTTTCTCACAAGGGAAGATTTCCTTTGGACACCAAAAAATGCTCCAAGTTTGACATCACCAACAAGATCTCCATCATATGTTCACTTGATCACAACAAAAAAGGGAGGAGATACAATAGTCACCACCAACCAAAATCCAATGAGGAGAAGAAACTATCCTCCTCATTTCCCCGAGCCCCAACCACAATGTAATGAAAGATGGATCTAACTCATGGCAAAAATACAAGCTTCCACATCACAATACAAGGATTCCATAATCATACCAAAACACAATAAACACAAATACAATCACAAGAAGGAAACCAACAAAATATACAAGGCTTCAAAATGTAAAGCCAAAGGAGCAAGGATCTATGGGGAGATCACTTATGCCTCCCAATGGGAATTAGGTGCCCACCTTAAATCCCTCTAATAAACATCTCAAAACCCCTACATAACTCTTATGCCTCCCTCAAGATCCTCTTATTCCTCCCACATTCTCTTATGCCTCCCTACTATCTCTTATGTCTCCCTCATAACAACCAAGTAGAAATGCAAGCATTTATTTTTCAAGGTGGGGTGCACCCAACCCAACTCCTCCAAATCATGAAATAAACTCTTATGCCTCCCTACATGTAAGATCCCCATAGTCCCCTCCTACACCACACTTAGGTAATCTACCCAAGAACCCAACAAACATACCAAAACACTCAAAAACATATACATATATATAATATAAAATAAAACATTTAACAAGAGTGTAGCTCCTACCTTTCCATGGTAGAGCTTGATCCAAGAGTCACATGCCGAGCTCCTTCAAGCCCAAACTATCACCAAAAAGCTCCAATAAAATCCACAAGCACTCCAAAATCCTCCAACTCCAAAATGCAAGAGCACAAAAAGAAATGAAGTAACCCCCAAACAAGTAAAAGAACTTGAATAAATAGAAAAGGGAGAGAGGAGGGTGAGGTGGATCCATGTAGGATGCCACATCACTCATCATCAACTCCACCTCACAAGTCAAACCTCAACCCCAATGCATAATAAATTGGTGGGTGAGAGGAATAACAAACCTCTTACACACACAATCCAAGCCCACACCCCTAAGGACAAAATTTAAAACCCATGTAAGAAAAGTGCAATAAATGCCACTTCTTGCCTTATAAAACACATAATGGGGTCTATTTTTGACCCCCAATCCATAGGTAGGGTTGGTATAGTAATTTAAGAGGTGTGGGACAAGTTTAACTTGTCCCACAAGCTTCCAAAATTGGCCCTTAAGGCCAAAACCGAATTTCCATGATGAGGTATAGTGTACAACACTCAAGTTCACAAGCACTCAACTTACAACACATAACCCAAAGATTCATCTAATCTAATAAATGAATTCTTTTGTCCCATACATAATTAGTTTAGTAACATGATTAATTACTACTAATCTAGACACAATTTAAATAATTAATACAAGGAAAATACATCACTATATCACATACCAAATTTAAATAAAGGAATCTAAATAAAAGAACAACACACAAACCCCTATGTCACTGATTGGAGGTGATGCCCCCATGGAGACCCCTAACAACAATTCAAACACACATACACAACAAAATACATGTTTCCATGGTGACCATTGTTGAATTCATCTAGCATTCCAATGTGGTTGGTCTCCAATCCCCCATTGTTTGTTGTGATATGTTTACTGTAAAACACATAATACCTCCTTGCCTCATGGCCGCATCAAAACATCCAAGATAAAATATACAATATAAATCCACAATCATCTACATATGAATCAAATTATCATCTAGGCAAGTAACGTTATCATTTACAATTTCTAACAACATCTCAATTCTACATTTCATCAATATCAATAGGATCACAAGATTAGTTCAATTGTTAAGGTCTACTCAATATGAAGAAAATATCGCATGTCAGAAATATATAACTATGTCAACAACATATCATCATCAATATAAAATGTCTCTAATAATCCACACACATCATACTATGAATCAAAATCCAACAATAGTCTCAGTATCTCTATCATCTAACATCATGCTAAGTCAAAATGATATAAAATATCCATAAGTATAGTCAACAGTATCGAAATCAACAATAATAAGTGTCGAAGGGAAGTGGGCACTACATCTTCATACAATAAGGTATTATTACTTTACAAGATAAAACTTTGAAAGGCGAACCAACAATAGCATTATTTAACATGCATATCCTCTAATATCTATTCCTCTTGACCACAATAGTTAAATGTTATTCCATAAACGTTCCATCGGTGACATGTAAATTTCATTTATTTTTTTTCATGTTTATCTAGTATAAATCGTATGTTTTATCATAACTTCATGTTGTATGATACTGCATTCTGGGTTTTGGAAAGAACATACCCTCTTACCAGGAAAGAACTTCCTCCTCTTTCTTCTGAGAAACCAAGTAGTCCCAGGACATCATAGCCGATGGTTATGTTACTACGATGTCACGAGATGATGGAGGCCTCTCTCTCTCTCTCTCTCTCATCTATCCAAGTGTGAAACTATATTCTATCTTATTCTTCCATTTCTATTTGTTTTCCATTAAAAAACATTTATGTATGTGGGGTGTGTCAATGAAGATGTTTATCAAGTGCCCTATACATTTTCTTCGAGGAAAATACTCAAAATTTAGAGACTGCTTTCTCTCTACCTCCTCAAGAAGAAAATCAAAGCACGGTTCTTAATTCTGCTCGACAAAATGTGGCTATCTTTAAAGGGATGTCACTCCGAATAGGAAAATGTAGAATCCTTCCTCGGTGGCTACCACAATTCTTCCCTAGGTAACATGGTCGCAACAAGTTGAATTTATGTGGGAGACAACAAAGAGACATGCTTTTAATGATAATGTTGGATTTTACATAAAGAAGGAATGACATGTAAATAGAGTGGCATGCTTTAATGATAATCTTGGATTTTGGAAGGCATTTAGATGTTTTTAGTCATTTTAGATGTTGAAATACAACTACTTTTGAAATATGATCATTATGATTAACATGTAATGCCAAAATGATATATGTATTCACACTTTGACCATCGTATATATATATATATATATATATATATATATATATATATATATATATATATATATAAATATATATATATAGATATTACACGGTATAAATTTGTGAGATTCATGACAAATATAACATAAATGAAAATGGAAACTTTAGAATGTAAATAAAAATAATAATAAAATTATCTTAATATTTTATTAATGAAATATAAACATTTGTATATCTCATTGACAAAATAGAAACATCCATTGTTTTTTATTTTTAATTAACTTTATTTAATTTCTTTTTCATTAATTTTTTGTTTAACTTTATTTTATTGATTTTGATTTGTAATTGGTTTTTTTATTTGTTTGATTTCTTACAAATAAAGATTGGATAATAGACTAGATGCATTGGATTTGAGATTTTGCAAGAAAGGTGAAATTTGAAGATTGACCTTACAAGTTTGGAAGTTGGAAGTTGGAAGCTGGAACTCATTTTCTATATAATTGCAAGTTTGCACGGTAATTACGAGTGAGTCATTTCTATCATTTTCTTCAATATTTTTTTAAATTGTAATTTGAAATTCTATTTTAATATTCTCATAAATTTTAATGATGTTTATGGATCTTCAAATTGATTAGTGCAACATTAATTTTTATGGGAAAAATGAATATGTGAAAAACTATGAAATTGATTAGTCCAATCTATTACCCATAATTAAATAAAATTCATATAACTATGAGAGAATATTATAAAGAACAACAACGTCCATTTAAAATTTAACTCAATTTATGTATTTTGTAATAGTTATTATAAAAACAAATTTGACATACATATTAAATTTTAAACGCCAAATGACATCCATATAATTTTCTAGACCGTCAAACAATTTTATTATGACATGTAACATTGAATGTCAAAATCCAACACTTAGATATAGGGGAAATCCAAATTAGAAGCTTTGTGGAGGAATTTACAAAGAAAAAAATGAAATGGAGACAAAAAATAGAGTAAGGAAAGAGTTTTATTAATACTAGATCTTCTATAGTTTGATAAGATGGTGGTGCGGATAAGAAGTGAAGGCTGAAATCTTAAAGAAAAAGGAAGGATAATAGAGAGGGAGTTTTATTGGGGAATAAAGAGAGTTATTATTATTAGAAAAGGAGATATGAATAGGGAAAGTCAAAGAATGGGTGTTGATAAAAGGAAAAGGGGAGAAGATATACAATTTTTCTTGGGTTTTGTAGACATTGGGTTTTGTCAACCTACCTACTTCACATTCTACAAGCTCTATTCAATTAAAAATCGTCTAAAACTCATTATCATAAGTCATCATCTCCATACCTCCATAAAAATAATCTTACAACCTCATAAAATTACTATTTACTATCTCTAAACCACCTAACCACTTGAAATCTACCATAACCATTTAAAAACAACCTAAATCTATTTTATTCTTACATCTCATCTACAACCTCCCCATAACCATATTCCCTCATCAAAATCCAAAATCCGCATTTAGAAGTAGTTTCAACCATTTTCTAAATGTTTTCCCTGAAAAATCTGGATCGCCAACGATTCTAACCAATCGCTAGCGATTATAAATGAACATTTTCCCTCCTTTCTCAGGGATCTTCAGAAACCTTTTTCTCGCATCTACATCATGTTTTCAATTCCTTGGCGAGTTCAAGACATTCCAAATATCATCACAAGCTTGTATCAACATCCAACAATTATCAATCCAACGTTTTGGTAGCCTCTTTCATCTATCGACCATCAAGAAGGGCAATAACACATTATTAATCTTAAATCAGCTCCATTCAACGATTTGAGGCATATTTTAGC
The DNA here is from genome assembly GCA_018340775.1 of Taxus wallichiana var. yunnanensis. Lineage (NCBI taxonomy): Eukaryota > Viridiplantae > Streptophyta > Pinopsida > Cupressales > Taxaceae > Taxus > Taxus wallichiana. Next base: position 877,476,618 of record CM031242.1, read on the forward strand.
TCCATCTTGCATCTAAAGGTATTTATCTACTTCATTATGTCATTTACATTCTGATTAAACATAAAAAAATAATCAAAATATCAAATTTAGACCTTCATTTATTTTTTTAGTAAAACTGTCCATTTTAGCAGTAATCGCTAGTGATTACCATAATCATCAATGATTAACACTAATCACCGATGACAATTCCTATCAAATCAACAATTTTCTAATTTATAGATCACCGATAATCAGCTTCAATCACTAATGATTCTGTAAAAACACATCTTTTTATCAATTTGTTAGTTTATTATCAGTTTTATCAATATCTTTGTGTTTAACTTGTTCTTTGCAAGCATGGCTTTCTCTTAGATGGCAGTTCCTAGCCTTATCATCCAATCACAAACATTTACAACCTTCCTATAGTCCATCACCCTTTATTTTCGGAACAATACAAGATTCTTCACGAGTTGGCCTTGTGCGCGATACAATTTTCCATTGACTAAGAAGACATTGAAGACCGGATCAAATTTCTTCACGAGATCAAGTAAGAGACCGAATATTTCGGTACAAGTACTTGAGTTCATCTTGATCGCATCCACCCTTTCCTAGGCCACCTTCAAGACCGCAAAGGACTTTCCTTTCAATCTTGAGTTCTAAGGCTTCTTATCTACTATCCATATATCATTTTCATTTGCATATCTTTATCATTATTGTTATCAATCTACTTAATTGTCTAAAAGTGAGTGGATATCCTCCAAGGAAGTCCCTTTGGATTCCTAGAATCGACTTTTGCCGATTAGCTCATTTATCCATTTATCTAATATCTTTTGTTTAGTGTATTTGATCGTAGAATGATTTTCAGGATGGGAGGACTTGCGCATTCATTTGGACTTGATAGCTTCAATCATCCATCAAGATCAACATCAACTACCTCGCATGTATAGGTAAACCTCATCATCTTCTGAGGTCGGTTTGTTTTTGTTATTTTATTTTATTAAGTTAAAGTTGAAAATAAAAACTCTCTGGTATAGGTTCATATTTTAGTGGGAATTTTGATGAGAATAGATCATAAAGAACTTTAGCACAAAACAATAGTTGAGCGTATCTAGTGGGTGCATTCACTCGTGATGTTAGCCTAACAAGATGACTCGTAACTATACCAACGACTATTCTATCAATAGAATTTTCACCATCCCTACATCCATCTCCCATGTAAAAGAAATAAACATATGCCCCATACCGTAAATTTGGAAATCTCACATGGCACATACTAGAAAAGGTAGACTTGTCAATTGACCCAAGGTACCATCATTGAAAAGGAGTGACACGTTTGATAATAAATCCAACCGACCCAACGTGACATCATTGAAAGGAGCATCAAGTGTGAAAATGATGACACTCTTAATTTCTTGATTTCGCCTCTCGGTCATAGCAACGGAAATATAAACACATTGGAATCTAGTGGGTGAGCTACCATTTGGGGGTACAAAAATTGAGTTGCTATTTTGCAACAATTTCGAGGTGAATTTGTTTATTTTTACCAAAACTTGAACATAACAAGTGCAGACTACAAGCAGGTAAGGGATATAGACAAGGGACTTGCTTGTGAGTGCTATAGTTCTAATTCCCATCGGATCGATAAGTTCTATATGGTTTTGATTTTCATTTTCATTATCCAACACTTTTGTGCTTATAAAAACCTTTTTATCCCTTAACATTTTCATTGTTACACCGCTACTACAAAAAATGAGTCATATTGTTAAGATTTCCCTAGATATATTATTCATGTAATGAGTCATAACTCACACAAATCATGAATTTTCCCAAGTGTTAAAACCTTGAATGCGAAGGATAGGAATGCCAAACATAGGAACATAAACATAACAATATCATGGATTTCCAATTTCCCCAGATATATTATTTCCTCTTGCAATCTTTTATTTAAAATGTAATTTTAGTGCAAACCCATTAACCTCATAAATGAAATTTTTTTAAATTCAACACTAGTTAAGTTAAAACGATCATTACAAACAAAAAGTGACTATATGAAGACTTTAAAAACAAAACACAAAAATAATAAATAGTTTAGAACTAGATTATTAACTTTTGTGGGATTTTAGTCTTGTGGGTTTTGAACGTGTAAAGGTAACCTCCATAAGTAGTCAATATAATAATGTCATTTTCTTAGTGTATTTTAATGAAAACACTAGTCAAAACCAATGAAGATAAAAATTAAATTAGAAAGAGTGAAAAAACTGTGAGAGAAAAAATATCCCATAAAATATTTCCCTGATTATGAAAAAAACTACTACTTTATTCAATGCACAAAATACAACCCTGGGCTACCAATTGGCAAAAAAAAACCCATAAAATTTTGAAATATCCCCCTCTAGGGGAAACACCACTGTTTATTCAATAGACATGATATAATCCTGGGATGCAAATCTTTCTTGCACATGATAAGTTATTCAATAGATATGATACATTTAATATCTCATTTGCAAGTGTTGAAAAACATACTTTGTTTTTCAACAACGTTATCCTATTGAAAAACATAATGCATTTTTCAACCTTCCCAAATTCACAACATTGTGTACCACTTGGCATTCTTATAAAATCGCTAGGCTAGTTCTATCCTACATAAAATCTTGATGTAATCCATGAATCCATATGAGAATTCCATAGTTATCATAGGAAAGACACACTAAGTCTTCATGATTTTGTATGCCGAAAATTTTAGCTACTTTTTCCCTCGTATTTTAGCCAAAAAGGACTTTCGCTCCACATAAACAAAAGTATTTGTTAACTATATTTAATTTTTTTGATTTAATAATTTGTTTCTACACTCTTCATTATCAAAATTGTACATTATGTAAAAAGGTTGATGAACTACCAATGAAGTTGCTTGACTTACAAAGAGCATGCTAGATTATTATTCTTTCCAATTACAAAGGACACTTAACTTAGGGATGAAATAGAGTAATTGTTATAAAATACTATTATATTTAAAAAGTTTTATTCTCTTTTATTTATCAAATTGTATCTTTGGCCACGAAAACATTATAGGTTAACTTATTATGAATCACACAAGAGAAAGTAGAAAAGATAAGAATCTCCTCTATCATGTAAAATAAATGGACAAGATAGAAAAATATTAATACACTATAAATCTTATAATATAAGCATTAAGTTTATTCAAATATATTGGATCATATAATATTACTTATTCTTAATCCAAATAGAATCATTTTTAATGATGTTTCATGTAGAGAGATATTTAATTTGTCACTTATGAAAAGTTAAGCTTAATCTAACTCTTCAAATTAAAATGTAAGATCCCTCTTGAATATAATGAATATTTATAATTCTTAGAGGTCCAAAATAAACTCATGATATAATTTTGTAAGATTATATTATATTCATTGTTCTAATATACTAAATAAAGATTTATTTTCCACATTCCCATATTACTATTTGGTAGTTCTTTTCGATGAAAAGTTTATAGAGTTTTTTTTTTTTTAAACAATTGATAGACCATAATTAAATATTTTATTCCAATAAAATACTCTTATCTATTCAAGTATACATGGGCTTCAATCTTTTTCTTAAATAAGCTCTTTGAGTGAACATACACAAATAACATATTTTTGAAATACAAACAACTACTTCCCATATATAATTCTTTAAACTCGTAAGGCAAATGTGTTCTCTATCCATTGAAGTTTACGTATTACTATTATATCCATCCTCCTTATGTATTTATTTATTTTTAAAAATGTGGAATGCACTTATTTAGCATAGTCTACATATAACTAGCCCTAAAAACGATACACTATCAAAACCACTTATATTCCTTTCCATGAAGACAAAGAAGGGGTTTCTGAATTCATCCATGTAAAATCTACTTCTGCACTACCATACCGATCACCATAGACATTACCAGAGGCCACTATCTCTTCTATTTCTTTTATCTCCTCAGATTTCAACTTCACAAAAAGAGCATTGCTGTTCTCTTCCAAATTCTTGACTTTGGTTGTTCCTGGAATTGGTACAACATCATTTCCTTGGTGTTGAACCCAAGCAAGTGCTAGTTGCCCTGGGGTGCACTCCTTGCTTGAAGCAATTGCACATAATTTTTCAAATATAGCTTTGTTCCTTTCGAAATTATCTCCTGAAAATCTTGGCAAATTCTAAAAAAAAAATAAAATAAAAATACTTTCATAAAATCAGAAATCATAGTGACTACAAACATAATATTTAAACAAAATCATATACGAACAATATATAATAAAAAGGAAAACTCATTACTTCTGCATATGATTTCTTTAACTAAGAGAAAACTAAAGACAACTAACAAATCAACCACTTTCAATGGTATTTACTCACACGCCTATGAGTAACTTCCTAAATCAAAAGAAAAACTAGCAAAGTACCCACTTTCCTTGGTATTGATTGACACACCCAAAATTGCAATGGACATGTTACAAATGCAGAACACCTGAAATTGGTGAAATTGTTTGTGGATATAGAACCAATGCTAGCAACAAAGTGGTAAGATTGCAAATGATAATACTAACAACTACAATTGCTAATAAAGTCTAAAAATGGATGCAAGGCATACATGAGCAAAGAATAATAAATGGATGTAAAAACCTTTCTATAATCACTATCTCCTGAGTTTTCAAGAATCTTTGCTCCAGCCGAGAGGAATCCTCGGCCTAAAGGGCTATATGGTACAATTCCAATTCCAAGCTCCCTGCAATAGAACACAAACTCAAATTTTAGTCATTTAAGAGGAGATACATGTGACATGGAAAATTATAGTTCTAGAATCTCACATACTTGCAAGTTGGGACGATGTCTTCTTCTACATCTCTGGTCCACAAGGACCATTCCATTTGAACTGCCGTAATAGGATGAACAGCATGTGCTCTTCGAATTGTTGATGCAGAAGCCTCAGAAAGTCCAATGTATTTTATTTTCCCTTCTTCAACTAGTTTCTTCATTTCTCCAATCTATAATAGCCACATGAACATAATTTTGCAAAACATGCTTCAATAATGAAGAAGGATACTGCAACTTATATTCAGGAAAGCAAGGGCATAATGGAATTCCATTCTTATATACATACAGTGATTTCTATGGGGACCGTGATATCAATGCGATGTAGGTAATACAGATCAATGCAATCAACATCGAGTCTCTTCAAGCTCGCTTCACAGGCACCACGGACATATGCAGGATGTCCAGAAATCTGTATTTTCCCATCTTCGTAAAGAATTCCAAACTTGGTAGCCAACTGCACTTTGTCTCTTATTCCTTTTAGTGCCTGCAAATCAAATTCAAAGAAGAACTTCAAGTTAAATACCCAACTTGGTAAACAGAGGAAAACAGAATGAAACAGAGGGAAATCGAAGGCACCTTCCCAAGAAGAATTTCGTTAGTGTGAGGGCCATAGAGATCAGAGGTGTCGAGGAAAGTAATGCCTTTGGAGACTGCATGATGAATGAGAGCGATCATTTCTTCATCAGATTTGGGAGGGCCATAAAAGGCAGACATGCCCATACAACCCAATCCCTGTGCAGATACTTCGAATCCCTCACATCCCAACTTGATTTTCGGCACTGCCATTGTTATTGATGCTCTGCTTCTGCCTCTGCTCTTCGTATTTATAAGCTAATGATCCTGCTGCTATTTGTTATTGATGATGCTGCTCTGCTTCTGCTTCTGCTTCTGCCTCTGCTCTGCGTATTTATAAGCTATGGGTGCTGGCTATTCAGCATGCGGAGGAATAAAAATATATATATGAATAACTGTCAAACACTCCACGCATGTAGGACTACACTCTTTGTCAGCACTTGAAACACTTAAGCGAGTGTGAGTTAGACTCTACACTCTTTGCCAGCACTTGAAACACCCGCTTGAACCCCGTGTAGTCCTAAGTATTCAATATCTCCTCCCATTCTCCCACGTGGTCGTTTGGCAAAGCTGACTGTGTCTTTTGGGATAAACGATAGGCTAACAGAAGGAAGGAATGACATGTAAACAGAGCGGCATGCTTTCAATGATAGGGGAAATCCAAATTAGAAGCTTTGCGGAGGAAATGGAATACAAAGAAAACAAATTATATAGAAGGAGCCCAAAAATAGAGTAAAGAAAGAGTTTTATTAATTCGTCGGAAGGCGTCTACGTTTTGAAGATCCTCCTGCTAGAAGTGTCAAATTCTGGCAGCTCTTCCTGGATTTATATTTCCGTTTGCATGATTGTTCCCAGATTTTACCTGTCATCTCATGAACAGTGAACAATCACTGCAATCTTTCCACACTCACATAAGAATTTGATACTCATGTAGGTTGCCATTTATGTATATTACTGTTGAGTCTTGATTGTCTCCTTCACTTGTGTTTATCCATCATTTCTACATGGTTGCTAAATGCATGGCGGCAAGGTAGTTGAAATGGAACTCTAAATTTGCATCTCTCCTCCAAATTCCATATTTAGTCTTCGACCTTTTCATTGCCAATTTTTGTCATTCACCTTAGATCGTTGGGAGATTACAGGATTATGACCAGTTGATATCATCAACGCTTGCCCAGCTGGTAGGTTTTCGTCTTCGTCTGGGATATTGTCAGGCTCTTCAGATGGAGGAGATGGAGTTGCTTCACTATCTTTAGGAATTAGATCCAGTTGATTCTCGGCAGTTTTTGGGTCAGGTGTTGAACACAAGGGGAAATCTCGAACCACGGAGATAGAGCCTGTAGGAAATTTAGCAGGGTCTGATGAAGTAGAAGCACTGGGGCAATTGGGCCTATCGGCAACAACTGAGGTGACATGTGTGGAAGCCATGGAAGACCTAAAAATCCCATCTTCAACCTCCATATCAATTGGCGATTGTTTTTCTTGATCACTGGCAGGTGGTGGGGGCAGCAAAGATGGGTTTTCAGGGTGCTTATCTATTGATAAATGATGTTGTTCTTCATGGGAAGGGGGAGGAGGAGGTGAAGAAGCAAAAGTGTCAACATGCATTGGATTTTGTTCTTGTTGCTCATCAACATGGGCAGCGAGCAGAGGAGTATGAGCAGAAGCATATATTTCAGGTTGAGTGTGGATGTTTGTTCTTCTTCTTCTTTATGGGCATCAGGAGTAGGAATAGGAATAGGATTTAGGGTTAATGGTGCAACATAGCGGCCGCAACCAAGAGGGAAATCCCTAAATGCAGAGAGTTTTTCTTCTTATTTTTGGGCACTACTGTCTACAATTGTTTCACCATTTTGTACAGAGTTATTGTGTGTTATTTTCATGGACTGCCCTGATTGCAGGTTATGTATACCATGGAGTTTTTAAGATAGATGTAAAATTGAAATTGTTTGTCAATGCATCCACATGCAAGCTTAAAATTTTGGGAAACTGCAAAACCATTGTTGCCACCTCATCAAATAGAGGCAATGACATGTTCTACACCAATAGAGGTTAAACCCTCCAATTTAAAGCGATTACATAGACAAATGAGTTTGGTTTTGGTGTCCATTTACATTTTACAAGTAAAATGACACGAGTTTTCCATTTGGAAGACTACAATTTTTTTCGTTTTTCACCTATAAGACCTATGCCATACATTTTCCTTTGAGAAACTGCAATTTTTCATTTTCCATTATTTCAAGACTAGTGACAACGAGAAGGTTAACATTTCTAAATTTAAGACTACTTGAGGTTAAATCTTCCAAAGAAAGTTAAGATTTCTAGATCAAAACTACCAAATTATGTGATATAACAGTAGACTATTCATTCTGAATATGAACCAAAAATCATTATTAAAAATCTCTGTAATTTTCAAAAACAAGCATGAAGAGTTTTCATTGAAATATTCTCGAAAACAAATTTTCCAAGTAAGATGCTTACATCCAAGGCCAAAAACGTTTTGGAAAGTCATATATTCATTTCATTATATTCACACTGATATTAAATTTTATAGCATATGCAGTAAATTTTCAGGCAAACGTGGCCTGTGAGCTTCCCCATGAAAGAAGTCGATTTTTCTTGACAGAACATTCATAAACCAAGCCTCAACCTTTGTCAAGCATCCTCTCAACCTCTGTCACAATAGGCGATTTAGAACAGGGCATTTTCCTTCTCAAGACATTGCATCTACTTGTGTTGTGAAATGTGTGGGAGGGCCTAGATATGGTGGTAGTGCAATGTTTTCTATTGTTTCTTCAAGTTTCAGTTTCATCCCAAACTATCTTCAAAAGACCTAAAAATAAAAAAAAAAAATAAAAAAAGCACTAGAAACTACTTTCTAAGTATGGCGAAATGAGGTTTAATTTTCATTTTGATAGGAGTTTATAGTTTTCTTAAGGTCTGACAGATGAGGGTTGTAAATGCTTCAATGGCATGAGTGCATCTTATAACCTTATGCCTAGAATTGATCATTATGTTTGTGTGGTTGACATTCTTGGTTGTGTTGGCTATTTTGAGTAAACTCTAAACTTTGTCATCAACATACCAATTAAACCTAAGGTGGTTGTGAAGATGTGTTTGTGGGATACAATTATTTACAACCATTCTTTTTGAGTTGTATCCTCAAATTGTTGCAACTTATATTCTTCTTATCAAACATCTACATAGAAGTGTGCATGTGGGGTGAGGTTCAAATGGTAAGGACATTGATGCAAGATAGATGATTTAAATAGATACTTGGATGTAGTTGGATTAAAGGCCATAAAATGGTGCATTTTTTTAGTGTAGGAGACAGATCACACCCACAGACACAAGGGAGAAGAATATTTTTGGATTGAAAAAATTTACTGAGTGATTAGACAAGGAGGAGAAAAAAGTATTCCTCTGCCACCATAATGAGAAGCTTGCAATTGCATTGAGAATGTTACACATGCCCCCTCAAAAAAAATATTGGTGTTGTCAAGAATCTTTTTGTGTATGTTGACTGCCACACTACATCCATGTTTTTCTCCAAGAATGTGTGCAAAGCATTTCTGGATTGTGTTGGCTCCCACTATATACTTTTTTCAAATTAGTGTGCAAGCACGATAGATATATCTAGATTTTAATAATGTTAATGGTGACAAAATAGTCTATAATATCCATAAATACCCTTTCTATGTTGAGCACGCAATAGAGGTTTTATCAACACACATTTTATATCATACATCTATTGGATTTTGTACTTGTGGTCGTGTTTTCCTTACAAATAAGTGATCACACAGATGTGTCATCCTTAGGGTCACCTCCTATTGTCTTGTTGGTTAGTACGATGGATAGGTGTCATATGATTGATCAAATTAAAATCCTATCAAACTTAACATAGTTATCCTCTTCGGTGTAATTTGCAACTCATGTGCAATTGCTAGTAATAGATATTCTATAGTTAGATAAGAAGGTGGTGTAGATAAGAAGGAAAAATAATAAATGAGAGTTTTATTGGGGAATAAAGAGAGTTATTATTATTAGAAAAGGATATCTGAATTGGGAAAGAACGAGTGTTGATAAAAGGAAAAGGAGAGGATATATAAAATGTTGCTTGAGTTCATTTCTTGGTGGGAATGTTGATGATAATAGATAATAAATAACTTTAGCACAAGAGAAAGATGAGTGTATCTTTTCGGTGCGTTCACTCTTGATGCCATCCTAGCAAATGAATTATAAATGTACCAATGGTTATTCTCCCAATAGAATGCACCTTCCCCACATCCATCCTCTCATGTGATGACATAAACACATGCCTCATGCCCTCACATGGGGCTCACTTATTAAAAGTATGGTATAACACGTGCGTTCGAAGGGTATTAAAGAATACCCTTAATTCTAGTTTTACCTCTATTTATTCAATTGATAATACCCCTATTGCTATGTTATTAGAATGAAAATACCCCTATTTTTTCCATGTACAATACTTACCCATTTTTCCATTACAATTTTATTTACCTTTTTATTTCTACCCTAATTACTAAACAAAAAATATATCATATTTCTCACTCAATTTTTTTAATATGAATTTCTTTTGAAAGATAATTTGAAGCCATTCAAGACCTATTACTAATTACCTTATAAATTTTAAGATTTAATCATTTATAAATAGTTCTTCAAATAATTAAAATGGTGAAATAATATCACTTGTGTTGAAAAGCATACTCAATCCTAATTTTCTACCATCTTATTATTTCTTGGTTAAAAATCTCTTAATTGATATTTTTTATTCAAAAAGATATTATAATTTAACTTTATGACCACACTCCTTTTGCAATTTTAAAGTATTTAGTTTAAAAACTAGGGTTCAAATGTTTTAGTTTTATATTACAATTAAACCTCCCTTTCCTTTGGTCCACCTCTCTAACCTACCTCGGATACCTTATTCAAAATATTAATAAATTAAACCCTTTCACCCCCTCATGTCTACCAGTATATTGAATTTACTTTTATTAATTTTAATTACCTCAATATGAACTCGCGTGCTAGGATATTGTCTAGCTAATGATCCCCGTCGCATGCCCTAGTAGGAGAGATGACGTGACGTGGAGAGGAAAAGGTAGACCCTTTAGTTGACCCGACGTACCATCATTGAAAGGAGTGACACATTTGAAAATAATTCCAGCTAACCCGATGTGACATCATTAAAAGGAGCGTCAAGTTCGAAAATAATGCCGCTCCGAATTTCATGATTCTCCCTCTCAAATACAATGGACATATAGGCGTATTGGAATCTAGTGGGTGAGCTACCATTTGGGGTGCACAAATTGATCTACTATTTTGCTATGTTTTGAGGCAAAAAAATTTATGTTGTACCAAACCGAGAACAAAACAAGCACAACTACGGGAAGGAAAGGGATGCAAGTAGGGGACTCTCTCGCGAGCGCTATAGTTCTATTTCCCATCAAATTGATAAGTTTTTATATGGTTTTGACTGTTGTTTTCATTATCCAGCCCTTTTGTTCTTGTAAAAACATTTTTATCCCTTAACATTTTCAATAGACATGATACATTTAATATCTCATTTTCAAGTGCAAAATTCATTGCATTGGCGAAAATATCCCATAAAATATTTCCCTGACTATGGAAAAAACTACTACTTTATTCAATGCACAAAATACAACCCTGGGCTACCAATTGGCAAAAAAACCCATAAAATTTTGAAATATCCCCTCTAGGGAAAACACCACTGCTTTATTCAATAGACATGATACAATCCTGGGATACAAATATTTCTTGCACATGATATTACTTTATTCAATAGACATGATACATTTAATATCTCATTTGCAAGTGTTGAAAAACACAATGTGTTTTTCAACCTTTCCATGTTGAAAACGCATTTTGGTTTTCAACCTTTCCAAATTCACAACATTGTGCACCATTGAGCATTCTTCTAAAATTTCTAGGCTAGTTATGTCCTACATATAGATGCACATTTTGCATGTCATAACTTGACAACTATCACCAAGTCTCATGATATTCAAGATAGACTTCTAAATCTTTCCTTCCACTTACTTTTTCATAGGATTTGGAATAGATTAATTAGGTCAAGTTTATTGTTTTATCTATATTAGACCTAAATAAATGTATATAGGTACTTGTATTGTATCTTGGATGTAATCCATGTACCCATAGCACAATTCCATAGTTATCATAGGAAAGATACACAAACTCTTCATGATTCTTATATACTGAAGACTTTAACTACTCTTTTACTCTCCATTTTAGTGAGAAAAAAATTACGCTTCACATAAACAAAAGTATATGTTAACTATATTTGAATTCTTTGATTTAATAATTTGTTTCTACACTCTTCATTATCAAAATTGTACAATATGTAAAAAGGTTGATGATCTATCAATGAAGTTGTTTGACTTACAAAGAGCATACTAGAATAATATTATTTCCAATTACAAAGGTTGTTCAATTTAGGGGTGAGGCTGATGTGGAGAGTTAGGCTAATTGTTATAAAATACTATATATTTCAAAAAGTTGTATTCTCTATTCATATAATATAATATAAGCAATAAGTTAACAATTCAATTTTTTTGGATCATATAATATTACATATTTTTATTCCAAATAGAACTCTAATGAGTTATAATTGTTTTGACATGTTTAAAATCAAGAGTAGTTTCATGTAGAGAGATATTTAATTTGTCACTTAGGAAAATTTAAGCTTAATCTAACCCTTTAAATTAAAATATAAGACCCCTCTTCAATATAATGAATATTTATAACTCTTGGAAGTCCAAAATAAGCTCACCATATAGTTTTGTAAGGTTCTATTATATAAATCGTTCTAGTATACTAAATAAAGATTTATTTTCCACATTCCCATATTACAATTTGCTAGCTCTTTTGGATGAAAAGTGTGTAAGAGTATTTTATTTTTATTTGAACATTAAAAAAAAAAAATCAATGGACCATCATAATCAATATACTATATTATTGGAAAATCCATGACATTCAAGCATGTGATGATAATGGGACCGGGTTTTATAGGTCTATTCTTACCCATAATTATTTTTTTTGATCTTTTACGAGTGTCTCATTAATAATATTTACAAATGTAGTGGTGATATCTCACATAAATTAAAGATTTTATTCCAATAAAATACTCTTATATACTCTTATATATTTATCTATACATAGACTTCCATAATTTCCTTAAATATGCTCTTCTAATTTGAATCTCTTCCTTTGAGTGAAAAAATGATCGACCTAATCAAAATAGATTAAATATAGAAGAATGTCAACTCTAAGAAAAAATAAAATATTTTTTTTTGAAAATGCACACTTCCATTTCTCGTCCATAACACGTTGAACTCGAAGGCAAATAGGCACCCAATACATCGATCTTTCCCTATTAAGATTATATCAATCCTTATTGTACTATATATTTATTTTATTTTTAAAAATGTGGAGTACACTTATTTAGCTTAGTTTGCATATAACTAGCTATAAAAAAGATAGACTATCAAAACCAACTATGTTCCTTTCCATGAAGACAAAGGAGGGGTTTCTGAATTGATCCATGTAAAATCCACTTTTGCGTACCATACCGATCACCATAGACATTACCGAGGCCACTATCTCTCTATTTATTTTATCTCTTTGGGTTTCAACTTCACAAAAAGACCATTAATGCTCTCTTCTAAATTATTTACTTTGGTTACATTCTGGAATTGGTAAAATATCATTTCCTTGGTGTTGAACCCAACCAAGTGCGAGTTGCTCTGGGTGCATTCCTTGTTCTTAGCGAGTGTACATAGTTTTTCAAATATTTCTTTGTTCCTTTCGAGATTATCTCCTGAAAATCTTGGCAAATACTACAAAAGAGTACTTTCACAAAATTATAAGTCATCTACAAACATAATATTATTCAAAAGATATATAATAAAGAGGAACTTACTACTTCTAAGGGAAGACTAAGGCCTTCTAGCTAATCATCCAATTTCAAAGGTATTTACTCACTCATCTATGGGTAACTTCCTAAATCAAAAGAACAAACTAACAAGGTACCCACTTTCCTTTGTATTGATTCCACCCACAAAATTGCAATGGACATGTTACAAATGTAGGACACTTGAAATTGGTGAAATTTTTGTGGATATAGAACAATTTTATCTTCTTCAATAATTGTCAATGCTAGGAGCAAAGTGGTAAGATTGCAGATGATAATAGTAACATCTACAATTGCTTAAAAAGTATATAAATGAAAATTTGAGTAATAAATGGATGCGAAGAATACATGAGCAAATAATAATAAATAGATGTATATACCTTTCTATAATCATCTCTGTTGAGTTTTCAAGAATCTTTGCTCCAAAGAAAGAGGAATCCTTGGCCTAAAGGGCTATATGGTACAATTCCATACCAATTTCCCTACAATAGGAGGAAAACTAGAATTTTAGTCTTTTGGTAGGAAACAAATATAACAAGGAAAATTATAGTTCTAAAATCTCACATACTTTGCAAGTTGGAACAATTTTTTCCTCTACATTTTTGGTTCACAAGGACTACTCTATTTGAACTGTTGTAATAGGATGAACAACATGTGCTCTTTGAATTGTTGATGCGAAGCCTCCAAAAGTACAATGTATTTTATTTTCCCTTATTCAATGAGTTTCTTCATTTCTCCATGATTGTGCAAAACATGCTTCAATGATGAAGAAGGATGACTGAAATTTATATTAAGGAAAGAAAGGGCGTTGTGGAATTTCATTCTTATATACATACAATGATTTCTATGGGGATTGTGGTATCAATGTGATGTAGGTAATACTGAGATCAATGCAATCAACATTGAGTCTCTTCAAGCTCGCTTCACAAGTGCGCACACACATATGCAGGATGTCCAAAATCTATATTTTCCCATCTTCGTAAAGAATTCCAAGCTAAAATGGAAATTTGTTTCTCCACTCATTCAACACCTTAGTGAAGGTTAGACTTAGTGAACCAAATGACGCTAGTGATCTTATTTCATTCTATTGGCTCGATTACATTTTATTTTATTAAGTCATAATTATTTTGACATGTTTGAAATCAAGAGATATTTCACAAATCAAGAGATATTCACACAAAAAGATATTTAATTTATCGCTTGGGAATTGGGAAAAGTTAAGCTTAAGCTAACCCTTCAAATTAAAAGATAAAATCCCTCTTGAATATAATGAATATTTATTACTCTTGAAAGTCCAAAATAAATTCACAATATTGTTTTGTAAGATTCTATTATATTAATTGATATAGTATACTAAGTAAAGATTTATTTTCCACATTCCCATATTACTTTTAGCTTTTTCTTTTGGATGAAAAGTATATAAGAGTATTTTATTTTTTATTTGTACATTCTAAATTAAAAAATTGATGGATCATCATAATCAATATACTATATTATTGGAAAATACGATTATGGGTTCAAGTTTTATAGATTTATTTTTTTCCCATAATTATAATTTTGTGATGTTTTACAAGTCTTTCATTAATAATATTTACAAATGTAGTGGTAATATTTAACATATATTAAAGATTTTATTCCAATAAAATACTCTTATATATTCATCTATACATAGACTTCCATTTTTCCTTAAATAAGCTTTTCTAATATGAGTCTTTTCCTTACAATTAATTGATATAGTATACTAGGTAAAGATTTACATTCAACCATGTGATGATTATGGGTTTAGGGTTTATAGATTTATTTTTGCCCATAATTATTATTTTGTGATATTTTGCAAGTCTTTCATTAATAATATTTACAAAAATAAAGTACTTTTATATATTCATCTATATATAAGCTTCCATCTTTTCCTTAAATAAGCTCTTCTAATATGAGATTGTTTTTTCCTTAGAATGAACAAAATGATTGGGTTCAAGTTTTATAGATTTATGCCCATAATTAAAATGCAAGTCTTTCATTAATAATATTTACAAAAATAAAGTACTTTTATATATCTATATAAACACAAATAAGCTCTTCTTTTTGAATGAACAAAATGATTGTTCAATCATAATTCTATAAAACACAAATAACATCTTTTAACATGTTCCAACTCTCTTAAGATAAATAAGTACCCAATACATTGAACTTTCCCTATTAAGATTATATCCATCCTTCTTGTACTATATATCTATTTTACTTGTTAAAATGTGGAATCCACTTATTTAGCATAGTTTGTATATAACTAGCTAGAAAAAGGATATGCTACCAAAACCACCTATATTCCTTTCCATGAAGACAAAGGAGGAGTTTCTGAATTCATCCATGTAAAATCCACTTCTGCACTACCATACCGATCGCCATGGACATTACCAAATGTCACTATCTCTTCTATTTCTTTTATCTCTTGGGGTTTCAGCTTCACAAAAAGAGCATTGATGTTCTCTTCCAAATTCTTGACTTTGGTTGTACCTGGAATTGGTGCAACATCATTTCCTTGGTGTTGAACCCAAGCAAGTGCTAGTTGACCTGGGGTGCACCCTTTACTGGAAGCAATTGCAGATAGTTTTTCAAATATAGCCTTGTTCCTTTCGAGATTATCTCCTGTGAACCTTGGCAAATACTACAAAAGAATAATTTCACAAAATCAGAAATCATCCTGATTACAAACATAAGATGTAAGCAAAATCATAAACATTCTACAATTGCCAGTAATAAATGGATGCAAAGTATACATGAGCAAAGAATAATAAATGGATGCAAATACATTTCTATAATCACTATCTGCTGAGTTTTCAAGAATCTTTGCTCCAGCGGAGAGGAATCCTCGGCCTAAAGGGCTATATGGTACAATTCCAATACCAAGCTCCCTGCAATAGGACACAAACTCAAATTTCAGTCATTAAAGAGGAGACAAATGTAACATAGAAAATTCTAGTTCTAAAACCGCACATACCTGCAAGTTGGGACGATTTCTTCTTCTACATCCCTGGTCCACAAGGACCACTCTATTTGAACCGCTGTAATAGGATGAACAGCATGTGCTCTTCGAATTGTTGATGCAGAAGCCTCAGAAAGTCCAATGTATTTTATTTTCCCTTCTTCAACTAGTTTCTTCATTTCTCCAATCTAAAACATGATTGTGCAAAACATGCTTCAATTCTATAGCAGATTGAGGAAAGCAAGGGCATATAATGGAATTCCATTGGTATATACATACAGTGATTTCTATGGGGACTGTGGTATCAATGCGATGTAGGTAATACAGATCAATGCAATCAACATCAAGTCTCTTCAAGCTTGCTTCACAGGCGGCACGCACATATGCAGGATCCCCAGAAATCTGTACTTTCCCATCTTCGTAAAGAATTCCAAACTTGGTAGCCAACTGCACTTTGTCTCTTATTCCTTTTAGTACCTGCAGATCAAATTCATAGAAGAACTTCAAATTAAATACACAACTTGGTAAAGAGAGGAGAACAGAACGAAAAGAGGAAAATCGAAGGCACCTTCCCGAGAAGAATTTCGTTAGTGTGAGGGCCATAGAGATCAGAGGTGTCGAGGAAAGTAATGCCTTTGGAGACTGCATGGTGAATGAGAGAAATCATTTCTTCATCAGATTTGGGAGGGCCATAAAAGGCAGACATTCCCATAAGTTCTAAATAGGAATGCGTGTGTGAATTGGTAGTCCAATTGTTTAGGAGACAATTTCTCTATTAAAATTAATTATTTAGGAGTCAATTTCTCTAAAGAAAATTAATAATTTAGGAGTTAATTTCTCTATTATTTGAGAGCCAAATTCTCTATCCAAATAAATTGAGTTGAAGCATATATGTTCGTTTTAGATGTTGGACAAAACTGAAGTTGTATATTGTGTTTCAAGACATGCTCACGTATGAAATGTACATGTACCTCAATGTTCTTTGTTCTTTCATGAAAAATTAGATTGTGAACAAGTTTGAGAACACCTTCATTGTCAACATACAAGGTGGTCAATTTGTCCAATGGTATTCCAAGTCCTTCAAGTTTGCGACATAGCCATATCCCTTCACGACAGACTTCACCTACAAAGCGATACTCGACTTTTTAGAAGAGCAAGAAACAAAGTGTTGTTTCTTGCTTCCCCATGATATCAATCCATATCCCAAAAAGAACACAAACCTTGAAGTGGATTTTCTGTCATCAATATTACCTGCATGATTTAAATATGAATATCCTATCAAGAATAATTGATCATTCTTCTTGTATTCTAGACCAAAATCCATTGTTCCCTTGAGATATCTCAAGATTTGCCTTGTTGCCTTCCAATGACAAACTCTGGGTTCCTGCATGAACCTGGAAAGACAACTCACTACAAAACGGATAGCTAGCCTAGTGTAGGTCAGGTAATTGAGACTCCCAATCAACTACCGATAGAGAGTTGCATTTACTGCAGGAGATGGATCTGAATGAGATAACTGCAGTCTCGTCTCCATAGGTGTAGTAATAGGTGTGCAATCCATCATCCTGAATTTCTCGAGCGTTGTCTTGGTATATTTCAACTGAGAAACAAAGATGTGATTCTTTTTGCCATACTTCCAATCCAAGACAATAGTGCATCAACCCGAGATTTGTCATGTCGAATGATCGGTTAAGATATTTCTTTGTTGCATCGATCATCCTCATTGAACTGCCTAGTGATGACTAGATCGTCGACATAAACAACAACAATCAAAATCTCCCCCCTTGCTTTTTGAGGTAGAGATTGGGATCGTATGGATTTTTGACAAATCCATGTTGTACGAGATGCTCATCAATTTTGATGTACCATGCCCAGGGTGCCTGTTTAAGGCCATACAAATATTTCTTAAGTTTGCATACCTTTGTTTCTTGACCAAGTACGACATATCCCTCAAGGTTGAGTCATGTAGACTTCCTCTTGTAAATCTCCGTTTAGAAAGGCACTTTTTATGTCCATTTGATGGACTTTCCAACCAAATTGTGCAGCTAGAGCAAAGATCATCCTAATCATTTTTATCTTAGTTGTGGAGCAAATGTCTCCTCATAGTCTATGCCTTATTTTTGTGCATACCCTTTTGCTACCAATATTTCTTTATACTTGTCTATAGTCCCATATGCTTTGTATTTTGTTTTGAATATCCATCTGTAACCAATAGGTTTCTTCCCTGGTGGAAGATCGAAGAAGTCGCCAAGTATTATTTTTCATCACTAGCTGATATTCAGCATCCATGGCATCTTTTCAAGCTTTTGTACCGTAGGGCTTCCTGGACTATAGACAACTCATCAAATTCAATAACTCTACTCATCAAAGAAAAGTTTACTTCTTCTCATGCTTTACTGTGAGTTTGTGGTCCAATGGTGGATGTATCCGGTGGAGCATCCAATTTTGCATCTTGTATCATGTTAGTATACCACTTGGGCATACGTTGAACTACTCCCGTGGGTCGTGGTTCTATCTAATCATCACCATCATCCCCATCATCACTTTCATTAATCAATGGGAACATCAGCTTCTATTTTTACAATAGGTGAAAAATCTACATCAAGTGAGTCCGGAGGAGGAGTCTTTGCTTCCTTCTTCTAAAAAAACTCAACATCTCTGCTGGTGTAGACTTTCTGGTCTTTGGATCCATCAATCTGTACCCAAGAGTCTCTTCACTATAGCCAATGAAGATGAGTTTTTGTGATTTCATATCTAACTTCTTTTTATTTTGTTTGGGTATGTGCATACTTGCTTTGTACTTGAATACTCTAAGGTGTGCAATAGATGATTTCCTCTTTGACCTTGCTTCTGGTGGCATTACTCTATCAAGAGAAATTGTGGGCACTCTATTCAACAAATAAACTGATGTTTTTGTTGATTCTTCCTAGAATCTCCTCGCTACTCTAGAATCATCGATCATGCATTTCACCATTTCCATAATAGTATGATTTCTTCTCTCAACAACACCATTCTACTATGGTGTGTGTGGAGGAGGCATTTTTCAACGAATCCCGTGAGCTTGTAGGTAGGATTTGAACTCATCACTAGTGAATTCCCCCCTCAATCTAAGCAGAGAGTTCTGATGTGATGACTAGTTTTGTTCTCAATAGCCACTTTGAACTTTTCTTACGAAGACAAAAATCCACATTTTTCTAAATTTTCAAAAGCTTCACTTTTCTTACAAAGACAAAAATCCACATTTTTCTTGAGTAATCATCAACACAAAGCATGAAGTATTGGAATCAGAATGACTTGGTTGCATTGCTCCGCAAATATCGACATGAACTAGATCAAGCTTACCATGAGCTCGATAAGTACTCTTTTGGAATGAAGCTCTATGTTGTTTTCTCTGCTAGGCAGTGAGGACACTTATTTATATCCTTCTAGAGAGATGGTAATCCTTTTACCATATTGTACCAATGAAGTGTTTGAGATACTTAAAATTGATGTGACCAAGTCTTTGATGCCACAATTATGCAGAGGTAGAATTCTTAGCCATAAGTGCCTAATCATCTCTGTGGAAAAATCAAGCTGGAACATGTGTCCCACATTAGAGGCTTTTGCAACTATTTTTGAGCCTCGTGATTTGTCTCAAATCAAACACATTTTCTTTTTTGGAATGACTATCAAAATCAATTTTCAAATTGTGATCTAGGAGTTGACTGAATGATAATGATTCTTTATCAACCCAAGGACATATAGTACATCTGATAGTCTACAATTGCATGAACAAAGGGGTATATAAATGTTCCCAATCCCCTATACTATGTACAAAGAATCATCACCCAAAAAACAAGGTTTTTTGAAGGCGTGTCCCTCATTGGGGTAAACCGGTCCACTGTATGGCCGGTCATGTATTAAGTGGCTCTCAAATCAACATACCAGACATCACTAGATGACATGGAAGGTTCACTTGAATGAGTAATGTACAAGAAGTCTTCATTATCCGAATGTTCTTCTTGCTCAACTATATTTCCTTGCTGATGGGGTTTTCTTTGCCAATTCCCCTTCTTCTACCCTTGATTGTAGTTAGAATGTCCCTTATAAGATTGTTGATTTTGAGGTCTAGAGTTGCTTGATGAACCTTTCTTATAGGTATTGAACCAACAATATTTTAACTCATGTCCTCTTTTGCAGATAGGAAATTTCTTCTTTTGTTGCTTGTCCCCTTGTTGATGCTGATTTTGGGACTTTTGAGAGGAATTAGATTTGCCTTTTCCTTTTCCTTTCCATTTTTGATGAGAAGAAAGTGCCTGCTCCTCTTCATCATCTTTATTGTACATAGCTTCCTCTTGTTGCAGTAGATTCACTAACTTGTCGAAACTGATTGTCTGATCAAACAAGTTTAGTGTTGTTACAAAAATGTGGTATGAAGGAGGGAGTTCTCTCAAAACAATGGGAACGAGAGCTGTATTAATGACCTCCTCTCCTAGGCTAGAAGTGAAGCCCTTAATTCTGTAACTCTTCTTAAGAAAGCTTCTATTTTCTCATTTTGTTTGAACTTCAATGTGTGTAACTGACTCTACAAATTTAATATTACATTCTTGTTCTTGGCCTCGTACACTATGCTCAACTTATCCCACACTTCTTTGGCTGATTTGGCATCACAAATGTGGGGTTACACATTATTGGACACTACAAACAAGATTATTAGCTTGGCCTTCTAATCGATCTATCAAACTATCATTGTTGAGTTGTATCAATTGTTGATCTGGTTACAGAACCATCCACAACATTCCAAATCTCTTCAAACTCAAGTTGTGTTTTGATTTTTGTCTTCCATGCTGCATAGTTATTTCCTCTTAGAAGTTGAGAATTTGGAAGAAAGAATTTGGGGGCATTGGTGCCCATTTTGTAGAATCAACTAACAAAAGGTGAGACTCTTATCACTCTAGGTATACAGTCTCTCAATCTATATACCATCAGTCTGATATACCAAACCTTTCTATATATGCACCTTTTCATATACATGTTGGTACGTGGAAGAAGCTCACCCTTTCTATATACTCGACAATACGTGAAAGAGGCGTTAACATACGTGAAAGAATCCGATATGTGGTACCAAGACAATACTGAAAGGGGTCTATGTGATTATTGACATTAGATCAAATAAATATCCTCATACATGCTCGTGTAACTTCACTATATACTCGGATAATTTTAGTGTCTGGATTTATGTCATGCAATCGTTCACAGACGGATGGGAGGGCTCAAAGTGTGTGCATTGTGTCCTTATTACTCCTCGTTGATTTAAAGGGTCGATGCCATGACATTATTGTTGTAGCTATATTAGGCGTTAAGTGTAGTAGTATTCGCGACAACTTTACCCGTAAGCGCTTCCTAGAGGCATTGTTTATACCGAACACTACGAATGAGATCCGAAGATCTCGTGAGTGATACAAAACCAAATTTTTATTATTTTTTATTACAAATATCTTCCAATTTTAAAACAATTACAATGGTTTGCGGTTGAATATGGAAACTTGTAAATTAGTACAATACATTGAAATATTACAATTTCATCCAAAATTCTAAAAAAATTGAATGGTAGGAAATTTTTTTTTTTAGGGCCCTGTGGTGGCCTCGGAGTTCAATATGACTCTTTGAGCAAAAAAACCACAAAAAATAGCTCAAAAAATAATTTTTAAATACCCCCTGTTTGGAAAATGTTGCTCAGAATAAAAAAATAGGCTATGTGGGAGAATTTATTTTTTTGACCCTTTTTAGGTTTTTTCCGCTATTTTTAGTAGCGGGTTTAGTGATAACTAGGGGGTTAGCGGAGGTTTTCTGCCACTATATTGTGACATTTGTGCTAAAATAATCGCTAAATCTCAATATATAAAAAAAAGTCTTTTAGGGGGATCGAACCTTCCACCTCCTACTTATGAGAGCCTTAAGCCTTTTAAACTAATCACTTTAGCACCCAACATAGATGACTAATAAATTGGAGAAACATATAGTTAACCACAATAGAAATTGACTCACCTGTGAAAGGCAATGTGGCAGGAAGCTCTTTGCTTTAAGTCGGTGGTTTTAGGTCTTCCTTTCAATGCGGATCTTGCTTTTCATTTATCTCCTTTTGATCAATCTTTTCTTATCCACCACTTTTTGATTTGTTTGTTTTATTTTTCTACCTTTTGATAAGGGCTATTTCTTAATGATTTCACAGTCTTGTATGGACTTCTTGATGGTGGATGAGCTCACATGAATCACCCTAGCATGGCTCGACTTCAATGGAACAATGCAGATCGGCTTAATCAACCCCCTAAAGTTGGAATCGACCACTTTGAGTTGTTTGATATTGATTTCTTTTGTGTGCAGAGTTACCAATCAAAGGGGGAGACTCGATAGAAGATCCTTCAACATTTGGCCTAATATTTGTTTACCTATGCCATTCATTGTTTTGTGCAAGATCTCCTTTGTGCACGAGCTCGATGAATGTTGAAACAGAGGATACCATTTTTGACTTTCTTAAATGTTGGATGGAATATCCATAGATGCCTTGATCAATGGATCAAGAGCAGCATTTAGATTATAGAGACAAGGGGCTCAATCCTCGGATAGCTCGACTTCAATGCAACAACTCGAGCTTGGATCTTCAATGGCTCGATCCAAGACTTTTGCAAATGCAACTCGGTAGAATACAAGCCCCCAACTCATTGTAGAGCTTTTGCCCAGAGCTCGAAGCTCATTCTACTTCAAATTTGACATTTTCCTACAAACTTAGCAGACTACTAGACTTAGCAAGAGAATACGATCCACTAAAGTTAGTGGAGAAACCCCTAATTAGAAAATTGATATATATATATATATATATATATATATATATATATATATATATATTTGCAACAAATTTTTCTGGTGCAGTGGGCACCCGTGTAAAAAACAAATTGCATTCCAAACACCTAGAATGGAATGGAGGGTTGTGGGGATGTAGGGATGTCTGGGAAAGCTTTGGAGGAAGCACAGGATCTCCCGAGATACAAATTTATTCTCGAAGAAACTTTTACCTCTCAAACCTCTCTCCAACCTAACTAGGAGGCTCAACTGCTATGGTACCAAATGAAAGTGTAGAAGAGGGATGAAAGCCTCACACTTTTATTAATAATCAATCAAATCATTTATAGAATGAATGACTACAATATTTATAGATATTGCACAGTCATGTACAAATAAACATAGGAGTTGCAACTATGCAACAATAATATAATCTCATGTACAAAAAATCCAAATATATGGTTTCAACAATATATAACCATATAACAATTACAATAATGACATAAACTTGCTACGGGAATACAGTTCCCAATTACAAACAATTTATGGTTAATACCAAACTATAACAACTTACCATAATGTAATAATTAACTAAGGTAAATGCACAAATTAACTTAGTAAACTAAGTTTACCCTAACAGATTGTCCAAATATGGAAATTTCAAGAAGGTAACTCGCCCCTGAGCTATTTTGGTTTTCTAGAACATCGTAAACCGACAATATTTACGGTGACCAATTGTAGTTAGACTGTAATAAAAATTGGGCAAGTAGACAAACAAATGGTTATGATTAGTAGGAAGAATCTAATTAAAACAAGTATTCTACATATTATTTTGGTGTATTATTATCAGTCATTCCTAATATTCGAGGTGAAGCATCAAATCCTCACAATCCAAACATATTTCACATGGAAAGGGATGGACAAACCATTTAATTATTGGTTAGTTTCTTGGGATATAGTTACCCACCAAAATCATGCTAGCTAACGAAATATCAAGAATATTAAATTGTAAAACAAAGACATGACTATTAAATTGGCTTCGATATATACACTATATCCACCTCAATCTGTAAAATCATTCCACTCAATATTTTTTTGTTGGTGATTTACATCTATTTAAAGTCAAATAGAACTCACAAAATTCTATAGTAGAAAAACTAATCCAAAATGGCCCCACCTCTATCAAAATATCACCACCTGGAAAGTGGGAAATGATGCAAGAGTTAGATTTTGGAAGATAGTTAGGGAGGGCATGGTTCCCTTTCCAACTCATTTTTAATTTTATTTAAGAACATCAAACCCCTTTATAATTTTTTGGCTACATATTTTTGAAAGATTATTAGAATAAGGAAATATGTGAAGAAAATACTTAGAACATTGAAATGTTTCACTTGGAAAGAAAGGTCCAAGCTCATTTTAAAACCCCAGTTTAAATCAAAGAACATTAGTGCATGTGTATGATAAATAATTTTTTACTACATACTAATAAAACAAATAATTTTTTACTGCATACTAATAAAACAAAAATGAAGCTTACATGGTCAAGGACTGTTCCATAAGACCACATCTCTTTGAGGCATTTTCAACTACATGTCTATTAGAGCACCTGCAACTACATCTAATAAAAAAATCTTCCATTATGCTTTTATGGTTGTTCATGTCTTATTCTAAAGCTCCCATTTTGACATAGGTTAGGAGGATGCTAGAAAAGGATATGTAATATGGATTTACACTTGCCAATTGCATTTTCTTGAATTTTTGGAAGATATTTCTAACAAATCCATTTTTTCATGTCTTGTAATTATTGCAATTCATGAAACTACATATGCTTCAAGAATTTTTTCAAATAGTTCATATGATTCCACATTTTGCATACATATCTACTAGTACTCTGACAACTTATAAATATGATAAATTTCATTCTTCATAATGTTTTCGCAGATGTCCATGCATAACAAATAATATTCCAATTAGTAAATAGTTTTACAATTACATGCATGAATGGAATTCACTATTTAAAGTATCAAATATTGTTTTGAATTTACCATCTCTATTGTTTGTATCCCTTAATATGATCCATAAATATAAAGAACAAATGACGATGTTAAATTTTTTGGAGATGTTACCCATCACTTTTTCTCTACATAATAAACCAAAGTTGAAGAATAAATTATCACTACCAAAACTAACTCAAATTCATCTTAATATGATATAACTTAGAAAACATAAGGAGGATCCTTCAAATCCTATGCGCAACCTAAACCTACCGAGATTCCTAGTAGCTAGCATAGTCATCGAGCCGTGACTTAAAAATATTGGCTTCATAATGCTCAAGAACATGTTATCGGTAATTTGAATTGGATAATTCTCATGAACTCGGCACATGGAATATTTGGCTCACCGACTTGAGGAGGAAGGACTGATGTTGGTTTTTTGCATGGAACAATTAGTGAAGGTGAAGGACATGTAGATTGAGGTTCGGGATAACCGATTATTTCATGTACCTTCTCAACTCCCACTTTTATGAAGTTTATTTTTCTCCCCAAACCTTAGAAACGTTTTTCTCACTATATCTCTTCTAAGTTTAGGTTGGTCATTTCTTTCATGGCTCAACATATGTGTTAATGTAATTTATTTCATCAATTACAATGGAGATGATTAAATATTGATGAATTAGGAAGAATCTAGAAGATGAAAATGTTTTTTAAAAATAGAGTAATTATAAAACAAAAATGGAGATTATATTATTATGGTATGTTCTATGAGATGACATATCTTTTAGGCATTTTTTCAAATAGTTGACTTGCCTTATGTATGCTTCTATATTTTGCAAATTTGCATCCATGTCTACTATGGCACCCAAAACTACATCAAGAAAAAATCCACTTCTATTATGCTTTGATTGTTGTCCATGCTCTTCTTTAAACCTCCCATTTTTAAAGAGGATATCTTACAATCATTGTAGTCTATGATACTACATATCTTATAGGAAATTTGTTAAACAACTCCCACACTTACATATTTTGCATATATATTTTCCAAGGCTCTCATAAATAAAACATCCAATAAAAATGGACCCTAATTTTGGCCTCAACGGTATGTTGGTATATTTGTGACCACTAGGTCATGGATTCAATCCTAATTTAAATGTAGCATTATGGGTGAACCACCAATGTATCACATGTGGATTAGTGTATTGGAATTTTCATGAAACTTGTGTGCTTACTAGTATTTCATGTCATAGGTCCTTTTAAAACTTGAATAAATTGAAAAATGGTTTAAAATATAATACCTTAATGGGTAAGTGCACCAAGTGGTGGAAAATTAAGTGGACATAAAAACAAGAAATTTAGGTATCGCGAGCGTGGTTTATAAATTACACTCGCGTAATTGTTTTTATAGGCTCGGTGATTTCGAACCTAAAACCGCGATCATGGTCCTCTGAGACAAAAAAATAGACCCATGACTCCTCATTTTCCCTCATTTTTCCTTTCCAACCATGATTTCTCCTAGACCTTTGGCACTCGCGCTTTGAATACCCCCTAAAAATTACTCTTCGGACTTCTGGATCATGATAGTTTCAACCATGCCGCCAAGACAAAGAGGTAAGCCCTCGATTTTGATCAATTTGTTTGCATTTTAGGTTTTTTTGTGATTTTCATGGGTTTTTCAATTTTTTTTTTGTATACAATTTTTTTAATTTTTTGATTTGCTCAAGCAAGCTCGTAATCCGAAAACCTGTCAAAATATTCCTCAAAACCCTCCAAACAATCCTCAAAACCCTCCAAACATTCCGCAAAACCCTCCAAACATAGATCCACCTCATGTGGCTCCTTTTGTCCCCACGGAACCAACAGGAACACAAGCTGATATCGTTGGAAGAATCTGACAAAATAAAATTGTCATTGAGAACCTTATTCGAATATAAGACAAAATCATGCCACGAATTCGTCCGCATGACTTTAGCCAACACATTGCAAACATTGATTGGAAAAGTTGACTCACTACTAACCAAAATATTTGAAAAGATGGAATACCTTTAGAGGTTATCAGTAGGCGTGGTATGCAAATAAATTATCCCACGTGGTCAGAGGAAAAAGATAAATTTTTGGAAAAACCGCATTTTTGCATTACTTATCGACCCAAGAACCAATGCCCCCTCTACGATTACTTGCAAATGGTGACCAATCCATTAGTGCCACGATGACCGAATCAAGAAATTTTTTGGGACTGATGGTGGATGGTTTTGATTATCCACCATGCAACAACAATGAGGTTCCCTCTATTTTTGAAGAAATTATATTGTGAGTTCGTGCTTAATGAGTTCCTCGTTATCCCTGTAAAATTGATGAGGGTAATTTTATAGGTTACCATACAAATTTTGTCCGGTCCTGTCAGTGGACCCTCTGTCGAACGCGTTGCAGCTATATAAAAAATCCATTTCCGGAAATCTAGTTCTCCAAACTTAGCAATTTTTTATCCTTTGGTTTGGCTGGGCGCACCTTTTATCTATGTTACACAGAGTAAATTTGTGCCCCCTTCATTTCCTTTGGCACACCCTTTGAAGTGTCGACACATGTTTTGGTGTGCCTTCCCGTGATGCGCCTTCCTTGCGTGCGCCAAGGCACATGCGCCTTCATATTGACATATCAATTGTTGCCTCGTGTTTTGGTGCACCAAAGGGTGCAAGAAATGAAGTCTTGATAGTCCTTTAAACGTGCCAAAGGCGCACATAATTTCATGTTGACATGCGTTTATTTGCACCAAAGGGCGCAAAGTTTTATGTGTCGACACAAGTTTTGGTGTGCCTCTTGAAAAGTGGTTGGCGCATTTATCGCACCTTTGCCTATATATAGCGCATAATGCTCCGCCTTGTCACTTTCACAATTGAAAACACGTGATTATTTTATTCCTCTCGCACTGTCAAAGACGCTCTGTCATCCTCGTGTCACGCTGGACCCCACTTCATCTCTCACATTCTATATATCAGGTAGGTGGCTCTTACTCCTCCTATGTTTTGTTTTGATTATTTGTATGGTAGAGGCAATGGGTTTGTAAACCCCCCCTTTGCTTTTCTTGTTGCCTTTCTCCCCAAGCTCTTCCTCCTCTTCCAGATCTGCTTTGTAAGGAGGGCTCTCGCCCAAAAATCATTTGGAACTCCTTGTTGTGCCCCCTTCACCGTCTCGAATCCATCCAGAAGGAAATGGCCTAAAAACACACTCAAAACCATCAGGGAGAGAAGAAAACTTAACAGTTCGTTTTGGACTACTTTTTCCTCTTGGGGCATTCACCACACCTGTTACATAAAATACAGTCACGCCGAGAAGGCACACCGATCTTGCTTCGCAACATGAAAATTACCCACGCCATGTAAACCGAGTAAATCCTAAACAATGGCATAGGCGCATCCCTCTCTTAGCAAACAAAGACAATGTCACGCAAGCCTTCCCCGTGCCACGCCAAGTTCCCCTTTTGCGCACATAAAGCCTATGTTACACACATCAACCCTGCACCCTTCAAGCGCTCCAAAGTTCCATGTAACATGAAAATTATATGCATCATTGGTGCATCCCTGTCCTCCCGTGCAACATGAAAATTATTTGCGCCAAGATAAAACACATATGAATGGCGCAGACACATCCCCACTTATAATAACATGATGTCATATGCAAAGATCTTGCGCCCGTGCCCTTTGGCACTAATTTTTTCCTTGTAACATTCCATTAGGGTGCACCTTTTTATTAACTCGCATCCCGCAATGTTCATTCGCTTTGCGCCCGAGGCCTTAAAATTGCTAACTCCTCATTCTATTCTGTATTACTTTAATGGAAGAACTGATACCTAATATGGCTCTTTGGCGTTGGACTTCTCTTCTTCTTCTTGCAGATCAGTAATTAAATTTAGATCCACATATGTCTACATCAAGCAAGTGGCCAACCAAGTCAAAAGGTAAAGCTAAGCTTACTGAAGAAGAAATGAAATACAAGTACTCGCAATAATATTTTTTTGGATTTATATTTTTGAGGAGGAGCCAAGTCAGCGAGAATGTAACCTGGATATAAGAGACTCGATCTCGGTCACATCGATATGGAATATTTCGAGCGTAACTAAGAAATTCACAGGATTCCCTGGATGGAAAAACTAGTAGGTAGTGGCCTGCATTTTGCTGGGGGGATCCCCGTCAGTGCAGTGAACAATGAATTCATGATGGTAGTGGCCCATGCTACAACAAAGACACAAGGTGTGTCCAAAATGAAAAGGGTGAAGTCGTGATCAACCTCACGCCCGACTTGACTCTTGAAATCATGTTAGGCATCCTCACCACCGAAACTTTGTGGCCATAAGCCAAGAAGATTGCATCAAGGCTTGGGAGGACAATGAAGACCAGTGCATGCAACTAATGAATGAGGTGTACCTAAAGAACAAGAAGGTGATAACTAGATGGCCACAGGTTATTCAACGTAGCGACTTCTCTAAGGAACTGAGTGATCTATCACTTTCCTAAGCAGAATATTTGGGCTTTCTGACGCCCATTACTTTCATAAATGGATGCTCAGGTACTTGGAGACCATGAACAAGAATGTACCTGATCAACAATTCGAGTGGGTGGAGATAATAAGCAGCACCATATCCAAACAACTCCAACAACTCACCATAATAGGGAGGTTCTACATGAACTCCTACGTAGTCTATGCTACTGACCTCTAAAGGGATTATCCAAAGATTGAGCCGATGCGGGGTTTGGCCCCGGTGAGAATATATGAGTACTACCCAAAGTCAAGCAAGAGAATAGCATCCCACTGTTTACCAAGATTAACGACGATTTCTTCTACAACAACATCGTCTTCCTTTTGAGGCCAAACATGACTCTCGGTCGAACGACCAAGAGCGTTGTCAAAGAATCGAGAAGTGGGGAGCACTTTACCCAATTCCCCACCTTCACCTATCTCAGTGGAAGCTAACTTCGGGTGAGCCACCAAATTGCCGAGATATGCTAGCCCTAAGCTGATCCTATCTGGAGCTATCCAAACAACTTGTAACATACCACGATAAGTTCCTGAAGAGAAAGAAGGGTGGAACTCCTTTCCCCCTTATAGTGGGTAGATACACATGCATCTCTCACCACAAATCCCGGGAAATGTTTGCAGAGCTAGAACTGCTAAATCTAAAGCACAACTTCCTGGCCAGGCCCACTTTCAATCCAAGGAATTGCCTTCCCAAGGAAAAACTCGATCCAATCCACATTCCACAGATCGAGGACATTTATATCGACCTGTATCATGAGGTCGAGCTCAGAAGAAAAGACCACTCTCGCCCGGCCCCGATAGAGATCATTCAAGACAAAGCATGGCCATTTTCCCAAAAGGTTATCAAACTACCGATCAAGATGTTGATCATTTGTATCTTGACACGGATGGGGACAATGTTGGCCATTTTCTCGTAAGTTCGACTGTAACAAAAGTGCCCCGCACTATTAAGAAAGGGTTAAGGAGACATTGGAGAACATAGCACTAGTGCAGGATGAATGGCCTCATCTACCTTGGGAAGATTTCACTACGTCTCCATTGGGCAACGCACCACAAAGCCAAAACATCTACCAAAAGTAAAAGGAAAGGATATATGAGGGTGAATCAAGCTCTACCCATGAAGGAGCTCCCAAAGTCCTCCTTCCTTCCGTCGTATAAGAACAAGTTGTAACTCTTGTTTCCCCAGAGAAAGAAGCGGCGGAAGGTGTTTCGATGGGCACATCCACTCAGGGTGTCACCACTACTACAACCACTGAGGTCCCTTCTATCCCTTCTCCCTCTCCTCCTTCTCCTCCTCGCGTGACCCAAGTGACCATTCCTTTGGTCATGTCCTCTCCCCATCTTCTACTGTTCCCCCTTCCTTGTCATCCATCTTCTCTTCTCTCGCAGAGCTGTCCCCCACCATTTCTTCTCTCATCTCTCAGCTCCCTTCCTTTCCCACGTCTTCCTCCCCTGCAGTGTCCCTTCCCCCGTGAGCACTTTCTCGGCCTCCCTCTCGATGCCGCCACCAAGTGTCTCTACCCATTTCCCCTCATCCACTGTAGTTGCTCCCTCTTCCACCTCCGGTCCCACTCCCATAAGTCCAGCATGGATCTCTCAGCACTTGAGCCAACATAAGAGAAAAGTCCCCATTGCACCAATGGACTTCTTTTTCATCCCATCAAAGGGGACTAAGAAGCAAAAGCCCATAACCCGCTTCTCTCAGAGTGCATCAAGAGAGAGAGTAATGGAGATAGCATATCCCGATCCTTCCAAGAGTAAAGAGGATCTGTCTCCGATAGATTATACAGTGACCCAAGTCACAATGGGAATGTCTTCTGAAAGCCTTCAGGGAGAGGCCCTATCTGCAGTCGATGCCCTTTACAAGAAGCTCTAGGAAGCAAAGGAAGAAAATAGGTTATTAAAGGAGAAAAATAAACATCTTCTCCATGCCTTGTAGAAAATGGGCAAAGTGCACCTCCTATAATCGGCGCCAAACTCCACGAGCCCTGAGAGCCAGGATAAGTTAAATGAATACGCCAAAATTGGTGAGCAAGGTATGGCAAGAATCCCCCTGAGAGATCAAATCCTCAAGGAAAGTGAGGGAGTAATCGTCGAGTTCATCAATTGTATCGAATATTGATCGGGGAACAAGGCACTCCAGGTGATTGTAGGACCCATCTCCAAAGAGTTGGACCATGCTAGGTTGCAGCATGAGACCTTCCAAAAAATGCTCGACTGTTCAGTCGAAGAAGATCAGTTAAGTTCGGCATCTTCGATCACCCCATAGCTCCCAAAAAATCCTTTCTACTCTAGACTACCGGGTCAATCAATTGGATTTTGTCCTAGAAAAAATAGAAAATGTTGAGGAGGCCTTGGAGGCTATGCACCAGATGGAGCAGATCATCCTGAGAATGTCCCCATGCTTTCTCAAACCTTCTTTCACCTTGAGGAAGGCATACGAAACTATTCGGATCTTCAAGGAGATCGTCTCACAGGGGCTGGGGCCAAAAGTCACCTTTGACACTGAATCCATCAACAACCTTCTGGCCTGTCGTGACTTTATATCGTACCTGATAGAGGTAGGAAACGAATATTCCAAGCTCCCGAAAAATCTCACAGAGGAGCGGAAACTTGTGAGGTCATCGGTGATCATACGAAGGGTCTTGCTTAGGATCAACTTCAGCCCATGATCACTAAATTCATGGAATATCGGACTCAATTCCACATCACCTCCCTAAACAACAGCAGAAGCAAGATACCCCCTTCCAACCGCGAGACGATGATGAATAGCTCCCTTCCTCTTGGCTTCTCTTTTTGTAAATATCTAATAGTATGTTGGTATAAATGATGACCTCATCCATGTTGCACCATGGGATGTTGTCATCCACCAAGTTGTCCAAAGTCAACATTGACTTTTAGATATTTTGTAATTAGTTGTTGGTTCCCTTTTTCCTTCTTTCTTCTCCTTCTTCTATATATACTTGGATACTTGTTGTATTCAAGGATGGATACTTTTCAGATGAAAAATAGAAGTAAGAAGAAAAGACTTTGAGCTTTTTGTAACAGAAGGAAATATTAATACAATATTTAGACTTTGTGCTGAATACCTGTGTTATACATCAGAGCTTTCTTATGTTAGATCTATATGTTTGTTCTATTGAATCTACTTCTGCTTTATTGTCATTTATTCATCAAGTATTGCTTTTTTCATCTATGTGAGTAAGTTCGGCTCTGTTTACTACCAGCCCAAAACATAGACCCTCCGACCTTTCTGCTTTGGAATTCATTTCTTTTCTCCCTTTAGATCTTTCCTATCTCCCCGCCTCACTTCTTCCCCTTCTTCTTACAGTTGGAAGTACCTCTACTGGGATGAGATCCCAACCCCCGAAGGCAGAATATTGTGAGACTTGCACAGATTCCTGCTAGTAGAATAGCAATAAACTAGTTTCGCTTTGCTGACTCAAAGAGGGGCTATGCCCTGCACACTGTTGGCTTGTCTATCCATAGATTTTTCCACCCGACAGATTTTCGGACCAACATTTTTGGTGAATCTCATCTGGGACCGAACAGATCTAACAGATCTATGATAGTGGTATGTCAAAAAATCAGTGAAAATCGAAAAAATCACTACCTGTTTGCAAACTTTAACTTTTGTTCAAAATCCAAAATTTTTGCAAAAAGTGACCCAAACTGAAAATTTTCTTCAAGAGGTCCATAGATCTGGGCTAGTTAGAGATCTTAGTTCGTTGAGTTTTTACAAAAATCTGTATTTTTCCGTAGATCTGAGTTTTTGACAGTTTACCAAAATTTTCAAACTCTTTAAAAAGTCAACTCTAGATCTGAAAATCAGCTTACTAAGCTTTACCATCATTTTATCCTCATTGATCTTTGTCATGAAAACCACAATCGGTTGTTAAAAGAGGGATAAAATTAAATATTCAGAAAAGTACATGCTGCTGATTTTTGTTAGAAAATTCAGAAAATCAGCAAGTACAACCAAAAAGAGTTTTTAGGATTTGCTCCAATATATTGCAGATCTAGAAGGTACACTGGTAGGTGAACCATTTACTCGTAGTAGGAGAGCTCATGGAGAAGTTGATCCTACTTTCGATCTGCTTCAAAGACACAACTTAGTGTTACACCAAAGATGCTTCTCGCCGCTAGGCTCACTGACCGGTCATCCAGGAGTGTCTCACCTCCATGAAGGAAGCACCTCTCACAAGGTGCATCCACATCACTTTGCAGTGCTTTGTTTCTCAGTGGGACCATCCTCCCAGCACGCATTCTCTTTCCAGCTATTCAAATGGCAGTGCCATGGGGAAATGCTATGGGCCCTTTGGCTTTACCACATCCTGTTCACGCGCTCCCACATGGAAACCGAAAGAATTTTCCTAAATTTGATGGGAGCAGAACCAAAGCACAGATTCACACATATCCACGTTCATCATGTCATGCAGTATCCTGGATGTGACCCATGAAGATGTGTCAGTTTTCCTCTTTCTAGAAACCTTACAAGGACCCGCAGCAGAATGGTTTCAGCATTTTCCACTGGATCTATTACCAGTTGGGCCACCTTGTGAACTGCATTCGAAGAAAGATATAAGCCTTCAGAAGACGCATTCGCGTTACTATCCAAGATCACTCATTTAAAGAAGGAGGTCAATGAAACCATGCACGATTTCATCGCCCGTTTCAACTCACTAATCAATCGAGTTCCGCCTGCCATGCTGCCGACGCCAAAAAATCAGAAATGTTTCTTCGTGAACGCCATGAGCTCAAAAGTAAGTTTCTTACTCTTGCAAGAACAAGTTAC
The DNA here is from genome assembly GCA_018340775.1 of Taxus wallichiana var. yunnanensis. Taxonomy (NCBI): domain Eukaryota; kingdom Viridiplantae; phylum Streptophyta; class Pinopsida; order Cupressales; family Taxaceae; genus Taxus; species Taxus wallichiana. Next base: position 877,511,111 of record CM031242.1, read on the forward strand.
TACTTTGGTTCTCACCCAAGCTGCTGCCATATGGATTGAAGACAACTTGCTAATATCTGGTGAATTAAAGTGAGAGCCATCCAAGCTGAAAGTTTTAGCTCCTTCTCCTACCACTTCATCCGATCTGGCATTCCAAAAGATGGCAAATGACTTGCTCGCATTAAAAAGCAGAATCTAGCTCTGGTCTTCTCCCCGACTCTTCATACCGAGATATTCCACGAGAGGAGCTTTACTTCTAACAACATCTCATAAAGGCCCCACCTACCCACAAGCCTACCCCACCGTTAGGTGCTCGAGGCCCCTCCGGTCAATGCTTTAGCCAAAATCAAAGAAGATGAGCAAAATTATGAAGAACCTTTATCACCAAGTGAAGATGATCAAGATGTCGGTGAACCGACTGGCGACTCTACTATCAGGTATATGGAATTTGATGAGGAGAATCTAATAAAGAGGAGGGTAACCAAGGATATGCAAGTGGCAGACAGTCATATGTTGTTTTTACCTGATCGCAAGGAAAAGAAGCAGAAGTGGCTGTCAATACGCAGAAAGTGAAGGACATGTCACACACGCCTCCAACCATCGTTAAACGAGGTAGTCCCCTTCTTTCTCAACCTATTATTAAGTCTTTTTGAAAAGATATTTTTCCCTATCTCCCTATGAATCAATCCTCTCATGTTCCTATCAAGACCAGTAATCCTACCCTACCATCACAAAATGAGGGAATCATTCCTTCATCCATGTAACCCTTGGCAGTATTTGACATAATCGATCATGCTAAAAACCAAAATCCAAATGTCTACTTGCCAAATATCTTCTTCAATCAAATCCCGAGCAGCTTGTAAGGTTGACTGAATACATCCAAAGCCAAGTTGTCCTAACTGCTCAGGTTTCCCCAAAAGGAATCCTTTCTACTCCTTCTGCATCTCGCATAAACGTTGCCTCGACATCTGCATTAGGAAAGATAGAACCTTTCTATCTCTCCCTCCTAATCAATGGCCACAAACTAAGCAACTGCATAATTGATTCCGGGGCTTCCGATAACGTCATGCCAGCAAAAGTTGCCCATGCCTTGGGCCTCACCCTTACCAAGCCTTTTGGCAGATGTTATTCCTTGGAAACCAAGCAGTTCCGTTGATCAGTCAAATCAAAGATGCGCAGTTTGCGTTCGCAGCATTCCCAGATAAAAGAGTAAAGATGACCGTCCTTGTTGCGGATATTCCGGTGGCATACGGAATTCTATTAGGAAGGATTTTTTGCAGTGAGGTCGGTGGAGAGATTCATATGGACTGGTCTAAGGCTAGAATCCCTGTCAAAGGTATAATGCAAACATTGAGAGACCGAATCGTAAAAGAAGTACACGGTTACTAACTCCGATGACCCCAAAGCCCAAATTCTCTTCGAATCATCAGGGATGGGAAACTATTTCTTGTCTACCGAGTTTGAAAAAATGGATGTCCTCATCCAAGCAGAGGACCTTAACAAAATCTGGACACTGCAGTTTGATGGCGGTTGTGCAAGAACTAGCGGATGTGGGCGCTGAGCCGTGCTAATATCTCCCGAGGAAGAAATTATCCCTCTCTCCTTCAAGTTACAGTTTTTCAATACAAATAATACTACTGAGTATGAATCTTTGCTACTGGGCATGCAAGCCGCAAGGGAAAGAGGAATCAAGAATCTAAAAGTACAGGGTGATGCAGAGCTGGTCGTAAATCAAGTTAAAAGGATATACCAAGTGAAGAATGAAAGGCTCAGACATTACCGCAATGTGGTATGGGACAATATTGAGGAGTTTGACGCTTTTTCAATAAAATCCATTATTAGAGCTCAGAATGATATGGCCGACTCATTAGCCGCCTCAACATCCCTCATGCTCCTCACCCAAAGTTGAAAATGCACACATATACCATTGAGGTGGTTTTCCGCCCAAGCGTGCCGAACAATTCTCAACACTGGCAGGTATTCAACGATGACAATCAACTCATTGTCTTTCTTGAAAAAGTAGAAAATTTTAGTGAGCTTCATTTTGAAGGATCCACTTCCACATGTCGTGAGTCTATTACTGATCAGAACGGGAATCCAAAGGAAACGACGGCATATGTCAGCTCAAAGGAAATAAAATCCTCGAAAGGCCTAGTTTCCCTAGAGTGGTTGTTCGACAGGCATGATCATTTTGTCAAAAAGAAAAGGTGAGATGATCCTAACTCCTCCCTAGAAACCGAACCGGTCAATTTAGGTTTGGTAGAACATCCGCAGTTTGTGAACATTGGAAAATGTTGCGCACCGAAGAGAAGCAAAAATTTGTCAAGTTGCTAAAGAAATACATGGATGTATTGGCATGGTCCTATGCCGACCTAAAGTATTTCAAGCCAAAGGACATCCAAAGATGACATCCCGTTGAAAGAGGATGTCAAACCCTTTCGCCAAAAGCGAGAGACACAATCCTAAGATCTCTAAGATCTCGTGTACTATCTAGTCTAAAGGATGAGAAAATGTTAGATGCAAGGATCATTTTTCCTATCCATCACAAGCACTGGGTGGCAAACATTATACCAAAGATGCAAGAAGAATGGTGAGATACGCATATGCGTAGATTTTCGTAACTTGAATCAAGCATCCTTGAAGGACAACTACCCCCTTCCCATAATGGATCAGGTTCTACAAGTAGTGACTAGATCAGAAATGTTGTCCATGCTTGATAGTTTTTCAGGCTATAATTAGATTGAAGTCTCACCGAAGACCAATTCAAAACAACATTCACTACCCCTTGGGGTACATTCGCTTATAGCAGGATGCCTTTTGGTCTGACCAACACCGACGCCACTTTTCAGTGGGCCATGGACTTTGCATTCAAAGGAATGATGGGAAAATTCATCGTAGTTTACTTGGATGACTTAACCGTGTTCTCTAAATAGTGGAATGATCATTGCGATCATTTAGAGCAAGTATTGATTAGATGTCGGGAACATGGAATCTCCCTAAATCTGAAAAAGTCTGTTTTCGGAGTCACAGAGGGAAAGTTGTTGGGACACATTGTAAGCAAGGAAGGGACGAAGATAGATGCCGAAAGGGTTAAGGCTATTTAGAGCCTTACTTTACCCACAAGCAAAACTGGCTTTCACTCTTTCTTCGGAAAAGTGAATTTTCTCAGGTGCTTTGTCCTTGACTTTGCTGAAAAGACTCGCCACATATCAAACATGATGAAAGGATCGCCAACTTTCCGATGGAGTGAAGAAGGAAAGAAGTCATTCGAAGATATAAAAGCCTCCGTCACTCACGCACCAGTCCTGGTATGTCCCAATTTCTCTAAAGATTTTATCATGTATAGCTATGCATCCGAGCATACTGTATCGGCTATCTTAATGCAAAAGAATTCTGAAGATGTTGAATCTCGATTGCATTCATGAGCTCTCCCCTCAAGCCTCACGAATTGAATATGTCTCAGTTAGAAAAGCATGCCTTCATCGTGGTCAAAGTAGTCAAGAACTCCAGGTATTACATTCTAAATTCTCATACAACGGTATTGGTCCATGACACGGCAGATCAAGTCCATCCTAACTCAACAGGAGTTAGGAATTTTACGAGGAAATTGGATTGCAAAAGTCCAAGAGTATGATCTAGATATAAAACCCACCAAGCTGGTAAGGGGTAAGGGCCTATGTCAGCTCATGGCTGAAAACCGAAGTTCAGAAGACTCTAACGGAAAAGATGATTGCACCAATGGAGCACAAAGCCAGCTGGAAAAGGTCGATTCTCTACCCATGGTTCTATTTATCACCACCAACGATGAATGGTATTCTGATATCACTTTCTTTCTCACTTATGGTGAGTGTCCAGCTCATCTAACTACAAAGGAGAAGCATGCTATAAAGCTCAGAGCGGCCAGATATGTCATCTGGGATGACGGTTTGTACAAACGCGGGATTGATGGCATCTTCTTGTGATGTGTTGACAAACCACAATAGATAAAGTTACTTGAGATTTTTCATGACTCGGCCTGTGGTGGTCACTTCTCCTCTTCACATAAAGACACAAGATCATCGGGCTGTACTACCGACCAACGCTATTTCAGATACAACCGCATGGGTAGCAGAAAGTGCGAGCTCTGCCAACAATTTGTTGGCAAGCCAAAATTGGCTACTTTTCCCCTCAGGCCGGTCATTATTGATGAACCATTCAAACAAAGGGGGAATTGACTTTATTGGGGAAACTCCATCCCCAATCGAGTGCTAGACATAGTTATGTCCTAACAGCAAGCAACAGACTTCACCAAATGGGTAGAGGCCATACCTGTCAAGCATGCCACTTCCGAGGTTGTTTGCAGTTTCATCAAAGAGAATATCATTGTCAGGTTTGGCGTTCCAAACAAGATTGTTGCTGATAACACTTCCAACTTCTCCTCACGAGAAGTTGTTGGTTTTTGCTATGAACATGGGATAACCTTGGCCCACACCTCGGATTACTACCCCGTGGAAATGGTCAGGTAGAATCTAGTAATAAAAACTTAGTGACCATCATATGGAAGCTAGTTGACAAGAGTCAGCGGATGTGGCACAAGTCATTGTATGATGCTTTGTGGGTGGACCGCATTACTCCCAAGAGGTCTCTCGGTATGTCACCTTTTCAAGTGTTATATGGGACCGATGCCGAGCTTCCCATTTCTGCAGAACTCCCTTCTATGCACTTGGCACGAGCGATTGAGGATGAGACTTTCCAAAATTCTCTTGAAAAGAGGATCATGTATCTAGTATAACTTGAAGAAAAGAGAGTAAGAGTGGTCGACAGATCACCGAACATCGAATCAAGTTAATAAATTGTTCGATAAAGAGGCTAAACAAAGGGATTTCCAAGTGGGAGATCTCGCCCTTTTGTGGGACAAATGGAGAGAGCTAAAGGGCATGCACGGGAAATTTGATTCTCTATGGAGAGGGCCTTTCAAGATCAAACAATTTCAACGAAGAAAATAGCTTCTATCTCTCGTATCCTGGATGGAACTGATCTCCCGTTTCCTATAGCGGGAAAGCACCTCAAAATATTCAGGTAGTAGAGCTTGCTCTCTTCTTTGTACAGTTTGATTTTGTTGTGTGTTTGCTTTCTTTGTGTGTTGCTTTCGTCCTCACCCTTGTTTTTGACCCCGTTACCCAATGGATAGGCACATGTTGATATGAGGTTCTCTACCCTTGAGTCTCGCTCAAAGATAGTCCCCAAAAAGAGCCAGATGTTATCCTGTAAAATTAACGAGGGAAATTTTATAGGTAACCATACCAAATTTTGTCCTGGTCCTCGTTAGGGACTCCTCTGCTCGGAACGCGTTGCAAAATCCCTTTTCCAGGAAATCTAGTTCTCCAAACTTAGCAAATTTTTATCCTTTTTGGCTGGGTGCACCTTTTATCTATGTTACATAGAGTAAATCTATGCCCCCTTCATTTCCTTTGGCACACCCTTTAAAGTGTCGACACATGTTTTAGTGCGCCTTCCCGTGATGTCCTTCCTTGCATGCGCCAAGGCGCATGCACCTTCATGTTGACACATAAATTGTTGCGCCGTGTTTTGGTGCGCCAAAGGGCACAAGAAATGAAGTGTTGACAGTCCTTTAAACGTGCCAAAGGCACACATAATTTCGTGTTGACATGCGTTTATCTGCGCCAAAGGGCACAAATTTTTACGTGTCGACACATGTTTTGGTGCGCCTCTTGAAAAAGTGGTTGGCGCATTTATTGCACCTTTGCCTATATATAGGCGCACCCGCCCTGTCACTTTCACAATTGAAAACACGTGATTATTTTATTCCTCTACACCTGTCAGCACGCCTGTCATCCTCGTGTCACGTTCGTGGACCCCACTTCGTCTCTCACGTTCTATATATCCCGGGTAGGTGGTTCTTACTCCTCCTATGTTTTTTTTTTATTATTTGTATGGTAGGAGGCAATGGATTTGTAAACCCCCTCTTTGCTTTTCTTGCTACCTTTCTCCCCAAGCTCTTCCTCCTCTTTCCAGATCTGCTGGTAAGGAGGGCTCTACCTCAAAAATCACTTGGACCTCCTTGTTGTGCCCCCTTCACCGTCTGAATCCCTGAAGGAAATGGCCTAAAAACACACTCAAACCCATCAGGGAGAGAAGAAAACTTAACAAATTTTGGACTACTTTTTCCTCTTGGCGCATTTACCACGCCTGTTACATAAATACTGTCGTGCAAGAAGGCACACCGATCCCATTACTGAACATGAAAATTACCCACATCGCCATGTAAAACCGAGTAAATCCTAAAAATGGCGCAGTGCATCCTCTTACATAAAGAGCACAATGTCATGCAAGCCTTCCCAGCGCTGCGCTTAAGTTCCCCTTTGCGCACATAAATCCTATGTTACACACATCAACCTCACGCACCTTCAAGCGCACCAAAGTTCTATGTAACATGAAATTTATATGCGCCATTGGTGCATCCTGTCCTCGTGCAACATGAAAATTATCTCGCACTCAATATAAAACATATATGAATGGCGCAGCGCATCCCCACTTATAATAACATGATGTCATATGCAGCATCTTGCGCCCTGCGCCCTTTGGCGCTAATTTTTCCTTGTAACATTCGATTCGGTGCACCATTCTATTAACTCTGCAGATCTCTACAAGAAGTGTTGGGCCCCCGAGGCCTTAAAATTTGACATCGCGCTTGAAACTCCCCGAGCCCCCGAGCCAGATAAGATAAATGAATACGCCAAAATCGGCGAGCAAGGTATGATAGTATCTCGCTCTGGAGAGACCAAATCCTCAAGGAAAGTGAGGGAGTAATCGTCGTGTTCACCGAATTATATCGAATATCGATTGGGGAAACAAGGCACTCCAGTGCGATTGCGGGACCCATCTCGAAGAGTTGGACCATGCTAGGTCAGAAGCATGAGACCTTCCAAAAATGCTCGATTGTTCAAATCGAAGATCTCGGTTAAGGTTGGCATCTTCGATTACCCTAGAGCTCCCTACAAAATTCTTTCTACTCGGACTACCGGGTCGATCAGTTGGAGTTTGTCCTAGAAAAAATAGATAAATTCAAGGAGGAGGCCTTGGAGGCTATGCACCAGATGGAGCAGATCATCTTGAGAATGTCCCTTAGGCTTGCTCACACCTTCTTTCACCTTGAGGAAGGTAGATGAAACTATTCGGATATTCAAAGAGATCGTCTCGCAGGTCGGGGCCAAGTCACCTTTGACACCGAATCCATCAACAACCTTCGGCTTGTCATGACTTCATAGGTACCCGATAGAGGCAGGAAATGAATATTCCAAGCTCCCTTAAAAGCTCACGAGAGGATCGGGAAACTTTTGAGGTCATCGGTGATCATACGAAGGGTCCTTCTCAGGATCAACTTCAGCCCATGATCACTAAGTTCATGGAATATCAGACTCAGTTCCACATCACCTCTCCTAAACAACAGCAGAAGCAAGATACCCCCTTCCAACCGCGAGATGATGATGAATAGCTCCCTTCCTCTTGGCTTCTCTTTTTGTAAAATATCTAATAGTATGTTAGTACAAATGATGACCTCATCCATGTTGCACCATGGGATGTTGTCATCCACCAAGTTGTCCAAAGTCAACATTGACTTTTAGATATTTTTGTAGATATTTTGTAATTAGTTGTTGGTTCCCTTTTTCCTTCTTTCTTCTCCTTCTTCTATATATACTTGGATAATTGTTGTATTCAAGGATGGATACTTTTTAGATGAAAAAATAGAAGTAAAAAAAAGACTTTGAGCTTTTTGTAACATAAGGAAATATTAATGCAATATTTAGACTTTGTGCTGAATGCCTGTGTTATACATCATAGCTTTCTTATGTTAGATCTGTATGTTTGTTCTATTGAATCTACTTCTGCTTTATTGTCATTTATTCATCAGTATTGCTTTGTTCATCTATGTAAGTAAGTTCGGCTCTGTTTACTACCAGCCCAAAACATAGACCCTCTAACCTTTCTACTTTGGAATTCATTTCTTTTCTCCCTTCAGATCTTTCCTATCTCCTCACCTCACTTCTTCTTTCCCTTCTTCTTACAGTTGGAAGTACCTCTACTAGGATGAGATCCCAACCCCCGAAGGTAGAATATTGTGAGACTTACATAGATTCCTGCTGGTAGAATAGCAATAAACCAGTTTCACTTTGTTGACTCAAAGAGGGGCTATGCCCTGCACACTGTTGGCTCGTCTATCCATAGATCTGTTCTCCCGACAGATTTTCGGACCAACAGTCCCAAATTATTTTGACTTTTCTCGATTTTTATGGGCTAGGTGGTGGCTCTATACATAGTAGACCTGGTGCATGCATAGGTCAATCAAGGATCCCCATACCCCAAAACCTCCACCGCCTTCGATTATCCCTCCTATAGTGAAGGAGGTTATGGAGATTGACACACTACATGCATTGAGGGAGCTCACTGACACTCTGACCCAACATAGTGAGAAGATTACATCTAGTGATGTTGGTGGAGGTGCTAATTCTAGCGCACCACACCACTATGGATCATGTGGTGTCGTATGCACTGTGGGCGAGACATCATTTGTTGGATGACATGATTTATTTTCTCTAGATGAGATGATGGCGGATGTTTTTGGAACTAGTGCAAAGGATCTTGGTCTTTCATAGGTAAATGTCAAATAAATAATATATATATACAATAGTTTAATTCATGTTTGAGATTTTAATATATATGTATTTCATTATACATTATGTACATACATGTAAAACCAATTTTATTTTATTTTAAATAGCAAGAGCCGGTGAAGGAAACATCTATCATCGACATGCTAGCTACTACAAATTGGGCATGTTACACATGTAAGTTTCAAGTGGTACTTAAATTTAAAATTTCATTTGACTATGGACTTTTATTATTATAATGTTTCACTGTACATGTACATATTAATATATGTTTGTCTTTTATATGCAAGATCCTGAGGTTCATCATCTGCTCTCTGGGAACTAAGGCTATTGTGCACGCCTCATCCGAATTTTACGCGCAGTTAGTTTCTATTTACACTTTGTTTATAATTAAGGAAGTTCACGTGGATTATGCTTTGACTCTGTTATGTGGCGAGTCATGTAGATTAATATTGATTTGTACATTTTTTGTATAGCTTATGACCGCTGTGAGAGACTCCTCCATATATGTAGATCTGTGGAGGCTGCCAGAGATACGCCATAGCATCTATAGATCCACTAATTGAGGTACAATTTTTTAAATTTGTTAAATTTATTTAGGAATTATTTCTTATTACTTAAATCTACAATATCAAATTTTGTACATGAAATATTTAATTTGAAATTTAATTATTTGTATCTAGCTTACCTCTCATGAGTCTACTTTTGTCCCTGTCACGCGTCAATGACAAATTGATAAGGATCTTGACATTGCAAGTAAGATTTCACATGCATTTTAACTAAATTCTAAGATTCTAAATTTTGAATGTATTTTAAAAATTTGGGTGTTAAAAACTTGTTGTTTATGAATTTGTAGGTTAGGTTGCAGCTCCGCTTAGAGACGCCTAGGACCACATAGATGAAATCAGTAGGCATCTCCATCTACTACATCCCTGTGTCGTTGACATGCTACTTCTAAAGGGCGAAGAGAGGGAAGATGTTTCATGATTAGATTTATAGGATGTGGATGTACATAGATATATATGGGCCATTGGTCCTAGTTCATGATTCTTCATAGTAATACATTGTATATATAGCCTTATGTGACCGCATGTGGTCCTATATGTATGACACACTTGGTTTGAGATATAAACATGTTATGAACTTATATTTTCAGAGACGTGCATTCAACACACTTAGTTTGATACATTATATATCCATGTGTTAGTTTTCATAATGATAAATACTTCTATGTTTGATTTGAATTCATTGCACATGATATCCTTTTTATGTATGTATATTCTATGTACATTAATTCTATATGTATATTTGATTTAAAATTAAAAAACTATGGTGAAACATATATGAATCTAACGTTACTATGGTGTAACATTGCATGGTACAATTGTTAAGAAATTAAGGGAAGCATGTGTATTCCTCCATAAACATGGGCAACTTATCATTTTCCTCTTAAGTCATGAAAAATATTTCATACCTTGAATCTTGAAAAAGATGTCTTCCTTGGGTCATTTGGTTTTTGAATTGCGTATTTAATTTTATTTATCAAAAGGATATTATTCATTTTACCATTGATGAGTATGATGGTGTATGACCAATCCATCTTTATATCCACATCAATATCGTGATAGAAACTTTGGCTCAACAATATACCATACGTAGCTAGCATGTCTTCCACAAGTATTTCCATCTTGATTTTCTTGTCAGGGAAGTCTACAAAATCCACTTGAGAATCTTTCACTTGGCCAAAAAGAGGTAATTATTTTGTTTTCATGTAGTAACAATGGCCAATAATAGGGATGAGAGTAATACCAATAGAGTTAACAAATTTTATAAGCATGTTATTGTCGAGGTGTTGGAGTCAATAATGTAATTATTCAATTTATAGGTCCATTGACCCAAAAGAAAAGATAGAAATGTTCTTATTTCCTAGAAGAGGAGGATTTTAAGGAAAGAAGGTTCTAGGAATGAGTGGTTCTAGGAGTGGGAAGTGATTCTTTAGTGTTGGTAGGATTCTTGGAACATGTATTTTTACTACTTCCTTTGATAAACTAGATGAGTTTATCAAAATGCTTGGGGTGTTTTTTTATGTACTCATATTCAGATATTTGAATTTTATCTTTCTTAAAATGGTCACTGATGTAAAAATATGAGGAAGTGGTAGGCACATTAGGAACTGTGGAATCCTTGACATGAGTAGGATTTTCATTCTTAGGAATAATTGAAATAGAAATCGATTTGACAAGAGGAGGTGCAAGAGACTTACTCAAAGAGGTAGATGGAGTCTTGGCTAAAGTAGTATTAGGATTCTTCTTAGATGACCCCATAGAAGTAGGAAATGATGTTCCTTTTTTTTTTTTTTTTCTATCGATTCACCATTTGAGGATTAAAGTGTTTTGCTTGGGAAGTAGAAGAAGAGACTTTTTTTTATGAGTGGGTGAACACTAAACAAGAGTAACTATTCATATCATCTATCTAGATTATTCAGGATCTTTGTTGGGTGAGTATTCACAATAACCAATAATTGCATAACCATCTTCTTCTTCTCTTTCAATTTTTGATTCAACAATTTCTTGAAAAAGTTGTAATTGTTGAAAAAGTTGTAATTGTTGAAAAAGTTGTAATTTTTGAAAAAGTTGTAATTGTTGAAAAAGTTGAAAAATTTGTTGAAAGTGGAATGAGTTTGTTGAAGAGGAACCTGTTGCAAAGGAGAAGAATCTACAACTTTCTTCTTTTTCTTGTTCTTGTTATTTTTCTTCTTTTTTGCTTTTCTGAGAAGAATCTGTGACTTTTTCAACAATTACAACTTTTTCAACAATTATGACTCCATGGCACCTAAGGATATCTCATTTGATCCTACACCTTGGTGTAGGGACCCTCTGCAATAGCATGTCTTGGTTTTTTCCTTCTCCAATCGGTGCTCTCATTGCCCTATTGTTTGCAAACACACCAAATAGTGTAGTTTGAGACAGTGTAAGGATGTCAAACAATATATTTTTCAAACGGTGGGTCATGGCACCAAAACAACTATGCCGACACGTCCGGGTGGCCAGGTGAATGCTAGAGGAGGTTTCATTTTTGTGTGTGACAACGTCGTTGCTTCCGAGCTACCTCGTTCGGGCGGAGTCCCTTAAGAGCCCTGAGACCAAAAATTGTTCAACTTTGACGGGTGACTACATAGACTCGTGACACCTAAGGGCATCTCGTTTAATCCTACACTTCAATGTAGGGACCCTCTATAATATCCTATCTCAGATTTTTTCCTTCTCCAATCGGTTCTCTCGCTGCCCTATTATTTACAAACATGTGAATAATGTAGTTTGAGACAGTGTAAGGCTGTCAAATGGTATATTTTACAAATGGTGGGTCGTGGCACCAAACCGATCAGCATACCGACATGTCCAGTGACTAGGTGAATGCTAGAAGAGGCGTCATTTTGGTACATGAAACGTCTTTGCTTTCGGGCTACCTTGTTGGGCGGGTCCCTTAAGAGCCCTGAGACCAAAAAATCATTCAACTTTGATGGGTGACTACGCAGACTCCGTGGCACCTAAGGACATCTCATTTGATCCTACACCTTAGTGTAGGGACCCTTTACAATATCTGTCTTAGTTTTTTCCTTCTCCAATTGGTCCTCTGCTGCCCTATTGTTTGCAAACATGTCAAATAGTGTAGTTTGAGACAGTATAAGGATGTCAAATGGTATATTTTTCAAACGGTGGGTCATGACACATAACCGAATACACTATAACATCCAAGTGGATAGGTGAATGCTATAGGATGCATCTTTTTAGTGCTCGACAACGTCATTGCTTCCGGCTTCCTCATTCGGGTGGAGTCCCTTAAGAGCCCTGAGACCAAAAAATCGTTCAACTTCGATGGGTGACTACAGAGATTCCATAGCACCTAAGGATGTCTTGTTTGATCCTACACCTTAGCGTAGGGACCCTCTACAATATCCTATCTTGGTTTTTTCCTTCTCTAATCAGTGCTCTCGCTGCCCTATTATTTGCAAACACACTGAATAGTGTAGTTTGAGATAGTGTAAGGATGTCAAATGGGTTTTTTTACAAATGTGGGTTGTGGCACCAAACCAAATATTCTGACACATCTAGGTGGCCAGTTTAATGCTAGAGGAGGTGTCATTTTGGTGCATGACAATGTCATTGCTTCCGTGCGACCTCGTTCGGGTGGAGTCCCTTAAGAGCCCTGAGACCAAAAAATCGTTCAACTTCGACGGGTGACTAAGAAAACTCCATGGCACCTAAGGACGTCTCATTTGATCCTACATCTCGGTGTATGGACCCTCTACAATATTATGTCTCAGATTTTCCTTCTCTAATCGGTGCTCTTATTACCCTATTGTTTGTAAATGTGCCGAATAGTGTAGTTTGAGACAGTGTAAGGTTGTCAAACGGTATATTTTGCAAATGGTGGGTTGTGACACCAAACCGACTGTGCTTAACATGTCTGGGTGGCTAGGTGAATGCTAGAGGATGTGTCGTTTTGGTGTGCAACAATGTCATTACTTTCGGGCTACCTCGTTTGGGCGCAGTCCCTTAAGAGCCCTGAGACCAAAAATTGTTCAACTTCGACGGGTGACTATGCACACTCCATGGCACCTATAGATGTCTCGCCAGATCCTACACCTTGGTGTAGGGACCATTTACAATAGTATGTATTGGTTATTTCCTTCTCCAATCGGTGCTCTCACTACCCTATTGTTTGTAAACGCGCCAAATAGTGCAGTTTGAGCCAATGTAAGGATGTCAAATGGTATATTTTACAAATGGTGGATTGTGGCACCGAACTTACTACACCGACACATCCAAGTGGCTAGGTGAATGCTATAGGAGGTGTCATTTTGGTGTGCAACAATTTCATTTCTTAGGGCTAACTGTTCGGGCGTAGTCCTTAGGATCCATGAGACCAAAAAGTGTTCAACTTTGACGGGTGACTATGTGCACTCCGTGGCATCTAAAGATGTCTCATCTAATCCTACACCTCAGCATAGGGACCCTCTACAATAGTTTGTCTTAGTTTTTTTCTTCTCCAATTGGTGCTCTTGTTGCCCTATTGTTTGCAACACACGAAATAGTGTAGTTTTAGCCGCGTAAAATTTGTCAAATGGTATATTTTGCAAACGATGGGTCATGTGACCAAACCGATCGTGGCTTGACACATCTAGGTGGCTAGGTGAACGCTAGAGGAGGTTTCATTTTGGTGCGCGACAACATCACGTAGTCCCTTAAGAGCCTAAAGACCAAAAAATCGTTTAACTTTGACGGGTGGCTACGCGCACTCTGTGGCACCTAGAGATGTCTCGTCTAATCCTACACCTTGGTGTAGAGACCCTCTACAATATCCTAATCTTAGTTTTTTCCTTCTCCAATCACATATCTTTCCGCTCTATTGTTTGCAAACACGCGAAATAGTGCAGTTTGAGCTAGTCTACGGTTGACAAACGATATTTTGTAAATGGTGTGTCATGGCACTGAACTGACTATGCACACACATAGGGATGGTCTTGTAAACACTTGGGGATGCATCATTTTGGTTCTCTATGCTATAGGTCCTTTTGGGCTACCTCCTCCAGAGCCAAGAACCCCCTCCACAGGTACATAAATCATTGTTAATTGCTTCTCTTTTCTTGTAAAACAATGAAAGCTTCTCTTAGCTTCGAGAATTTATAATTCTCTACTAATAGTTCCAACCATGTGAAGGTGGAAGCTTTTCTGGCACCACTAACATGCACATAAAAGTGTTAGTCAAAGAAATTTAAGCTTCAAATAAAAAATATACTAGATATATACAAAATACACAAATTTAATAAAATATATGAACTTAAATTTATTTAACAAATTTATATACCAAAGAAATTATATCAAAGAAATTATATATACAGACATGAGCATTGTAAATTCATTCTAATGAACCATCGGATCTACTCGAATAGTAGATATAATTGCTTCATGATCTAACTCTCAAACCTTCTAAAGAACCTTGTTATTAGGCCTTCCTCGATATCTATACAAATGACTGAATATTTATCGCTAGAATTAGATGTGAATATAAGAGTATTTTCCTATGTGTCTCAAAGTCTTCAAATACCCAAACAAATGAGTTTTTAATGGATACTATGTCGAATCCAAGTTCCAAGAACTACCACTAACCCCGTAGGGTACTCAATATCTTCGCCATCTATAATAGGAGAAGTCAACTTCTTTCTTTCCTCGATGCAATGAAATACGAAATAGTCTGTTCCTTCTTCATTGTCTTCTATCACAATAGCTGCAAACATGTCCTACAAAAAAAATGTTTCAACTCAAATTTAAATTGTACATATTAAAATTTCAATAGACATAACTCAATACAAAATTTGTAAATAACCATAAATACCTGACGCACCAAAATCAAAATTTCACAAAGTCCTTGGATGTTGCAACTTCATCTTTAGAAACAAGTCGTAATTCTTGTGGAGGTTGATAACTAGGAAGCAGAATTAGAGGCCTACAAATCCATCCATCCACCCATTATTGTGAATCACACTCAGCAGTGAAAAATGTAATACAAGATGCACAAAAGTATGTCAAATTTCTTGTCCATGTGGCCCATGAAGTAGCGTCGAGCTACAAAATGAGTGCATATCACTGGACCAAGTGAGTGTCATACAATCCTCGTAGTTAGCAATTTATTGTTCCTTTATCAACCAAAAATAGCTACAAACCGTGTGGAATTTTCTTGAGAACCTCGGGCCATGTTATCAATACACCATTCCACTATGTTCTTTGCATCTTTAAATTTAGCACCATCTTTGTACTTCAACTCTTCTCTTGCAAGAGCTCTTTTCACACATGCCCCTGCACAGTCATGCTCTCCTTTTCCATGTCCAGCCTCAGTGAAACTCCAAATATGTTGCACACCCATCTTAACGTGCATCCTTCTCATCCAATAAAACATTCATGCATTCTTAAACTGAGATGTGTAATTATCTGACCATATATAATATTTTTGAAGTGGATGTCCCTATCAGACAAGTTTCCATAAAATAACTGGAAACACCCTTGCATAAATTCAGTAGAATGAGTATGATCATCACTGATATAAAAGTGGTACTCTCTTAAAAAAATTCAATCATTCTCTGTACTGTCAGGAGAATGTATAAATGTTATATGCACAAAAATGGTAACTTGTACTAAGTTGTAATATTGTGATTGAACCTCCATTTGTGGTTGCAATGTGTAATTCTCTACAAAATCAACCACTGAAACAATAGTACCAATAGGAAATGTGTCTTTTCATATCTTGAACTGTTCATCCAACCATCGAGCTCTATGTGTATGCCTAGCATACTCATAAACAATTTCATCCTTAAATTTTCTCATAAATTAAAAAATAGGCATATGTTCTATAACTAGCTCACACCGTTTAGACTCTTTTCATCTTTCAACTGGTATGCAATTGATTTATATTTATCAAAATCAACTAAATTATTTCCTATTGCACCTTCAATTTGCTCATGGATGTAACTTTCCAATTTAGGTAATCCGCCACGTGTACCACAACTTCCATCTAAACAATCCTGACTATAAAAAAATTGTCCAACTTCTTTTTCACAAAATATCCTAGGAATGAAATCCCTGGAAGATATTGGTGGAACTTGAACACCATATTCCGATAACATAGTTTTAGAATGAAAAATAGAACAAATACATAAAAATTTAGCATGATGCATAGAAAATTTAACATGTTGCCTACAACAACAAGTGGTGCGAGCATGGTTGATTTTCACATAGAATGGTTTTAACATTTCAAAAAAATGTTGACTAATTTTAATTTCTAGATGCTCTTGTTTAAACTTATGAAAAATTGAGTTTGAGTCATATCTAAGAAATGCTTTGGATGTGGTTCGTGATTAATAGAACCAAATCTCCATTTTACAACATATCTTTTTATTAGGTGAAACTCTAGTGTTATCATGCCAAAATTGAATAACAACTTCTCTTATATCATCGGTATTATATTTGTCCTTACGCGGTGCTCTAGCAAAAATGCCCAAAAATCGGTGTTATTGAGTGATTAAAGGGTATTACATCTTTCAATTGATTTCATTAGATCTTTCAATTTATTTCATTATATTTTTTGATTAATTTGCTACATTTGACTTGTTTGTGTAATCAAACATTGTTTTTTATTGATTAATTTACAACACTAGTAGTAAGTACATGACGCACAATATTACTATCCCTAGTGCGTCTCTTGACACCAACAATTGTGATATGCATCATGAAGGTTTTCAACAATTGTATAGGTTTGACCACGTATATTAGATGTCAATCCTAAGGTGTTTAATGTAGGTCTCATTTTATTCAATTTCATCAAACTAACCAACAATCGACATCTTTGGGAATCATTTAAAATTTCAAAATGATTATCCCAATTTTAGTGGCTTTTCTTCGATTTGTCATTCATAATGTTTGTCACACATTGGTTTCAAAATGTTTTTATCAATTTCAATAAAATAATTAGGTTTCTTATGGAAAATCCTAGAGGTGTTTTTGTCAAATTTTGTTTGTCTACGTTTCAACCTAAATTTCTTTATTCACATTTTCATTGTCTCCTTTAATTTCAACATTTGCTACATCACGAGTATTTAATTCTTCTTCAACATTGATAGTAAAAATATCTTCATCACGAGTATTTAATTCAACTTCAACATTAACAAGTAAAACATTACGGTTCCTCATTGCTTACAATAGTAGGGGTTGAAGATGAATCTCTTCTTGATTCACGAAGATTCCGCATTCACTCAACATTTGAAATCTGTTTTGCCCTTAATTCATTTGGTATTTTTTTACTTAATGAATTCCTTTTTTGACTTCGTTTCTTGTCTCCCATGATGTTTTGCTTCCGGTGATGATAAAAACGTGTAGAAAATGACATAATTTTGTAATAATTCATACGGTAAAGTCAAACAGTAAAAATCACATGGTAATTATAACATTAGGATGCATGTAAATATGATTTATGAATCGCGATCACACTTTATAAACCATGCTCATGGTTTATAAAGTGAAATTTTGGTTCTTGTTTGAAAACCCGCGATCGTGGTTCTATTTCTGTATCATCAAATCCGACCCTAAGGCTCGGGAAATCTTTGTTTTTCCCCAACCAAAGCTATGAAAGGTCATTATGAAGTGTAAAGGGTCAAAAAATTCAATTTTCTCTTCCAAAGACTTGAACCATGCTAAAAAACTGAAAACATTTCACAAAAATGGTGTCATCACATAGGGGAGACTATTAGCTTCGTAGAAATATTGATTTTAAAGTGAATAGAATAAGATAAATATCATTTTATAATTTTTACTAACAATAGGTCTTTAAGACATTTTTTCCGTGAATGTTCATGTCTAGGTTTAAGACTGCAACTTTTGTTTCACTTATCAAAATGTGATAAAACTTATACCATCCCAAGAGTGGAGAAATTCTATACACGTTAAAAAAATTGATTTCGATATTTTTGATATAGCTATGACAGGCAAATGGAAAGCGCTCCATTTTCTAAATCTTTTCAGACCACTTTCACGGAAAAAATCATAAAAAAAAAATTGCTAGAAAAAATACAAAATAAAATCCATCCAAAGATAGACAACTACATCTAACTTTTCACCAAAGGAAAAAAAAAGATTTGGTCATCCAAATCATGGGCAAACGAACTACAATCTTATAGGTTTTTTCAAAAACAAAAACCAAGTCATATAATTTTAAGTTTTTAATATAGCTAAACTTGTCCGTTTTAAAAAAAAAAAGTATTTTAGAAACTAGATTCCAGATGCTACGATTCATATTTATATAAATTTTTCTAATTTTGAGTGCGTGTATTGCTAATAATCCCTACAAGTTGAGATTTTGTTGTTTTTTGTAATATGACGTCCACTTATGACCCTTTTTTTGTCCACCAACTTGGTGCACTTACCCTAATTGATTTTAAGAAAACATCTAACAAACATCCCTTCTCTATAACCCTTTGGAATATTTCCAAACCATGTACCAAAGCTTGTATTTTGGTCGTGCTTTTGTATTTTGTCTTTGCTCTTCATATTTATAAGCCTTTGTGTATTTATAAACTATGGGTGCTGACTATTCAACACATGGACACGTTGATTATCATGTTAAACTTCTAGAACATTGATTCTATTGTCAAACCTCTATAACATTGAATTTTGTGTAAGTTCTAAATAGGAGGGCAATTGTGAATTGGTAGTCCAATTATTAAGGAGACAATTTCTCTATTAAAATTGATTAGTGGTGGACTATATCTACATAAATAAATTGAGTTGAAGCATTTAAATTTAGGGGGAAATTAATTAGTGGTGCCTTCAATACACCATATTTTGAAGGCACATGGGACTAGAGTATCTTGTGTAACATAGGACATCCAAGTTGTTGACTCAATAATAGATAACAATTTAAACACAATTTTCAACTTCTTACTAAAATGTCATAAAAATATTTTTTTAATCATTGTCCATGTCACTTAATACATGTTTTGAATCTGGAAAAAATAAATACAAATCTAATATTGTTTGTGTAAATATAAACACAACCACAAGAACTTAGATTCTCCAAATTTAACAATTTTTAAGAAGGTAACTTATGAGCTATTTGGGTTTTATGGTACATTGGAAACTAACATAATATTTACGAGGATCAATAAATAGCTAGCTAGAGTGTGATAAAAGCTGGGCAAGTGGTCAATTAAATGGTTATTCTTTTGTACGAAAAATATAATTAATACAAGTCTTTCTAAAAATTATTTTGGTACATTACTATCATTCATCACTATACCTTCTAAGGTGAAAAATCAAATCCTTAAAATCCATATATATTTGAAATGGAAAAGGGTATACAAACCATTTAAATATCATTTGGTTTCTTGGTTTATAATCACCCACCAAATTCATGCTAGGTGACTTAATGCCAAGAATATTAAGTTGTAAAACAAAGGCATGACGTTTAAATTGGATACAAATATATACATTATACCCACGCCAATTTATAAATCCATTCCTCTCAATAAGTATTTGTTGGTGATTTAAATACTTTTAAATTCAAACAAAACTCACAAACTTCTATAGTAACAAAAGTAATCCAAAGTGGGCCCACCTTTTTCAAAATATCACCACGTGGCAAGTGGGAAATGATGTAAGAGTTAGATTTTGGGAGGAATGTTAGCGAGGGAAGGCTTCCCTTTCTAACTCATTTCAATATTATTTAGAACATTAAACAAATTTGCACGCTATTGGATGCATCCTTTTACAATATTATTGGACTAATGAAATAAATGAGGAAAATACTTAGAACATTAAGATGATTCACTTAGAAATCAAGGTCCAAGTTTAGACACCTATTTTTGGGTATAGCACCCCTTCGACATCTCACATGCATGTTAATTCCATTCTCACATTTCTTTCTCTTAAATTAAATAAAATCCTATCTATTTGCTTGCATTATTTGATTGATTATCAATGGGCTCCATATGGACCCATTTAATAATTCAATTTTTGGAATCATCCCCCATCTCTCACAAATTATTTAATTCAAAATGCACCCATCCGACACTCTTTTTTTTAATGGAATCTTCTCACCCACCATGCCCCCCACTACACCTAATAATTCAAGTCGTGGTCCCCACATGATCACATCATATCCCTAACTCAGGTTACTTTACTTCACCCCTGGGTATCATTTAACCTATAGTTTAGTCTCACATATAAGCTATAAATATGGGGTTTTCCCCATATTTCAGAGGAGAGAAAAAGAGAAAGGATCGAAGACCTGGAGAGACCTAGGCCTAGAGAAGAGAAGAAAGAGCTTAACTAAGTTCTTCCAGTTTGAAGGAGAAATCTTTGCCATGGTTCATTATCTTGCCATCTTGATGCCCGGTTCATCTCCATAGTAGAGCATAAGCTAAGTCCTCTTGTTATTTCAGTTGCTTGTCATTTTTACCATTGTTCACGATCTATTATTATCTTGTCTGACACGGGGGTTGACATCCTCCAAGGGAGTTGAAATCCTCTTGGAACGGAACTGTCTCTGGGAAACCCCGCATATCTTTATCTAATCTTATCTATTTCCATCTTGCAGATCTATTTTCTTTCTCATAGATCTATTTTCTCTACGCTCGTATCCAGAATCCATATCTACATCTGAGGTCCTAAGCCCTCTATCATTTGGAGTTGCTGGTGATTTGTAGTCTTGGTGTTCACCCGTGTGAGAACGAGTTTTCCAGATCAACATTTGGCATGCCGATGGGACCAGATCCAAGATCTGGTCATTTTTATTTGTTTTGTCCTTTTATTCGCCTCGTGCAGGTTTGGTGTTATCTTTGTCTGTAGCAGAGGTTTGTGTCGTCTTCAAGGTAATTACTCTTCTAGTGTTTAATTGCCTGGTACTAAGATTGCATGGGAAATGAGTCTGAAAATTAATCTTATTGTCTTGCTTTTATTTGCAATCTTAGATGTATAATAGATAATTTTTTTTTTTAACGACCTTTGCTTTGACCTAATAAAATATGTCTATATATTCATTTAGATCATAATTTCTAATTATCTATAGATCTCACATTTCAAATTATACTAATCTATAGTTATTTGTTAAAAACATAACAATCTATAGTTATTTATTTTAAAACCTAATAGACAATATTTATTTATTTAAATAAAAAAAATCAAATTAAAAACAAAACTTAATTAATCATAAACTAAGCCTATCCCATCCCCTATCTATTCCTATCCCTTTCCTCCCACTCAACTCTCCAACGAGCTCTCTCCACCCGAGCCACACTTCTCTTCCCACATCCCTTCTCTCCACTTCACCGCCTCAGCTCTCACAGTCCTCCCATCTCCTCTGTCTCGGCCACATCCTGAAAACTCCTTCACCTTCTCCATCTAACCCAAGCTACCTCCATTCCCAACATGATACCTTCCCTCTTCCCTTAATGCACTCCTATCCCCTTCTCCTCACACACACTCCACTCCTCCTTCCTTCTTCCCACGTCCCATCTCCTTTACCTACCACCTCGGCTCCCACAGTCCTTCCCACGCACACTCCACTCTTTTTTCCCTTTGCCCACATGTTATCTCTTGTCCACCCATCTCCCATGCAAACCCTCCAACATACTCCCCATCGCCACTGACTTCCCTCTCCTCTACACTCCCCTCAGCTTTAACTCATCCACCATCCTCCTTCGCATCTATCCCCACAACTCATTCTCTACCCAAGCTCCCATTTCCTATTTGCCACGCAGCTCACCTACCTTCCCACTAAGCTACTATCCTCTCAGACTGCCAACTCATAATTTCTTGTTGTCATCACATCAGATTGCAAATTTTTTTGTTGAAAATATTTGGAATATCTTGGAGATCTATCCCCATGCTAATGTCTTCTACCGTATGCATAGATAGAAATGAAGTTTCAAAGAGAGAAATATAGGCACAAAGTTGTGATTTGTAAAAACGTAAACAATTGTCTAGAATTTGTAATAATGAATTCATGAAAGATATATACGATCAAATCAAAAAAAGCAAGAGGATTAAATTCTAGATTTTGAGTCCTAGGCTCCTGTCCTCAAAGATCTAAACCATCATTCATAAGTAAGATATGAGGATTATTTTTCTTCAGTACTGACTCACAATATTCGATGCTTGATGCTTACACCAGTTTCTATCTCAACTTCAAATGCATGTAGAGCTCTAGCGATTTTCGTTGTATAGTCTCTGTATCTCATTTCTATACACCGAAACACTAAGTTCAATGACTATACAGTCTCCTTATAGTAGTTGTCTTATATTACATGATTCTGACGCTTGAGGCATCCAACTGAGTTTTAACTTCATGCAAGCTTTGTGATAGTGACTGTAAAGTATCTTTACAACGATTGGTTTATAATTCTTTAGAACACATTTCCATATTTTTAAACAGTGCGTGTGTGCAGTGCTTTATGGATTATGGTGAAACAGTCTCTCTATCGCGGTTGGCTTCCAATTCTTTAGAACACATTTATAAACAATATCATTTAGAAACATTCATTTAGTATTAAAGTGTAATTTAGTGCCTGTACAATATCTTTATAGCAGTTTCTTTACAATTCTTTACCGCACCATCAAAAAAAGTGCTCACAACACCTTTTTCTAAAGCAAAACTTTGAATTGATTTTCCATCCACCATTGTTGAGTTGATCTACCTTTTGGAAACACTCTTCCCCACGTAGGATGACCCCTTGGTGCTTGTGGTGGTGGGAAGTCAATTTGTTGGTCCCACACATGTGGGTGAGTAAAGTTGAGACATTTTGCATGTCTGACTGAAAATAGTCCAACTGTAGCATAGACACCATCAACAATCTATAAAACACCCGTGTTGTGTGTATGGACTGTTCCACTTGAAGCACTAGATGCATTCCTCATCTCGAATTGATTTCAAATCAATTAATCTACTCCAAATTCTTTTCGTTAGATCCATTTCATAGTTTCTTTATAGATTATTATTATTATTATTATTGTGAGATAGTTTATAATATATCTTAGCATTTAATCATTTATTTCACCATTTGTTTTATATGTTTATTTAATTCATAGTTTCTTTAATCATTTATTTTAATAAGAAAACCAGTCTTTAGTTTATAGTCTATTAATAAACTATAGTTTTATAGTTTATTTATGGCATTTAATCATTTATAGTCTATTAATAGCTTTCGTAGCTTATTTCCTTTTATTGTATATGAATATTGGTCTATAATTTTTTTAATTAGTTTCATTATTATTATCTTGCTTCTTTTGTGAAGTAAATTTTTGATAACATCTATATCTTCTTTCTTAACCATATCAACTGATTATATTTATCTTATTTTCTATGTGAAATCAACAAATTCACGATCATCCAACAACACTAGTAGATATCTCTTGCTTTGCAAAAACAAAAGAAGAAACTTACTAGCCTCATATGTAATTCTAAACGGTGCCATTTCAAGGTACCCGGGCATTTGAGGTCACTAACTGGAATTTTCAAGACACCATCATCAAGTACAATCAAATACCATGATAAGCGTTTCTCCAGGTATTTCTCATTTTTCTTTATTTTCTCTTTTCTGCATTGAAATTTCCCTTTCCTGAGTGTCTGTATGCATCAAACTTCACATTTCATTTTGGTCTAAAATGAATCTTCTGCATCATGCCTAATCACATAGCTTAAGTAAAAGGATTTAACTCTCTGCATTTCACTTATCACACACTTTTGAAGACTTCACAAACATAATTAACACATCCAAACATTCCTCTCACTGGTTAGCGATTGGGACCTAAACACCCAACAGAAACCGTCTCAGAACATCTCCCAATCCATAACTGCACGAAACCATCCCTAGACTCCTTTAGGCACCTTCATTACTTACTTTTATTTTCTATTCACATCCTCTATATTAATCATGATGCTAAAAAATATTCTTCTTGATTTGTTTGTCAACAACATACATAAACAAATGTTTCTCTACTTCAAACCTATTTTCGCTCTCTCCCAAATCAAGACAAAAAAATAATCTGATCTATCCAATAAAGTTACTTCCTTTGATGATCTCACTCAACAGGATTCTAAACTCAAAACCACATCGTCAATCACCCAATCTCTAATCTCCATGGTCTCAACTCATGAGAACCATGTCATACAAAATTCTCCCCACCTTGACACCAACCCTCGTATCCCTTGTCAAGCTAGTCTTCCTAAACTGATCGCACCACCATTTCCTGCTCCTCTAGATACACTCGAATCTCCTCCTAACCCCATATATGACTTCTTACTCCAAAAATCTCCTATAATATCTCAATCCTCCCAATCTCCACCCACATCCCATTTTGAAAATTCCATTAATAGGCATGTCCAACCGCCTCTAATTCTTAACACACATATCCCCGCTCATCGTCATGCCCCTATTGCTCAACAAAACCTATGCAGCAATCCCAACCTATGACACATGTTAGTATTTGCCAAGAAACTCCCCAAACACCTAAATATCCACAAATTAATCAATTGTCTTATCAAACCGTTCCGCAAACATCCTATCCACAAACTTATCAACCACCTTATCAGACACTTCCTCAACTACCCACACACCCACAAACTTATCATTCGCCTTATCAAACTACTTTTCAAACCACACAGCCAATCCAATCTCAACCTTACAATACCTCGACTAATTCAATTCACGCCTTAATGAATCGGTTAGCTAGTTTAGAAACCCTTACCGTACCACCCAAGAACACCTTATCCTATGAACACATTTGTAATGAACCCATTCATCCGTCGGTCCCAATTAAACCCTACCCTCCTCGTTGGAAACTTCCTACATTTAATAAGTTCAATAATAAAGAAGATCCCCAACAACATCTCCTCGCATTTAAACACACATGTTGTCTTATTGCGCATGATCATGATTTACTTCTTCACACTTTCCCCATGTCTTTGTCTGGTCCCGCGTTGGACTAGTATAACAGTATCCCACGACATTCCATATTCTCTTTCACCCAACTTGTACAGTTGTTCTTAGAACAATTTTCTATCAATATCACACGTAAAACCACTATCGCTGATCTCTACACCATTCGACAATATGAAAATGAGCCCATCGCCGACTTCGTCGCATGATGGCATGATGTTATAAACCAACTATCCTTCATTATCCCACAAACCGAACTCATCGAATTATTCTCACGTTCGTGTGCCAAACATATATCATCCACTTTGCAGATCCAATCATTTTGAACCTTTGATGAAGCTTTCACAATGGCTCGCAAGCTCGAAACCCATGCCATTGAGTAGGGTCATCTTAAATTAAGTTCAACTAAATCAAAAATTGAATCCACTAAACTATTCACACATAATGGTGAGTTCAAGATCAGGCCAACTCTATGGTCACTTTGAACCCTCATCCCCATCTACATCAAGCACATGGTCTAAACAATGATATCCTCAATCAATAGTCAACTACAGTCCTTTAGGAGAATCATACAGTTCTATATTTGATAAGTTGATGAGCGTAAACTCTATCCTACTGCCTCCCATATGACCCATGGATAACTCACAAGCCAAGCCTATTTGGTATCACGAGGCCCACTTTTGTAAATATCATCGAGTCAAAGGTCATGAAATCGAGAGATTTCATTCCTTCAAAGATCGTGTCCAAAAACTCGTAAATCAAGGGGATATCCAAATTGATACCTCCACTATGGAAACTAATCAACCACTAACAAATCACGTCACCCCCTTTACATCTCAACTATAAAAAACTTGTATGGTTAACACTATCAATCGATATCCCATCTCATCACCAACTCCACATGTTCCCATAGTGGACATTATTCCCATCCCTTATTTAGAGCCCGTCACACCTACATCAACTTTTACTACTTGTGTTGAACATGTACCTTCTCCTATCCTTGCCATATCCACATCAAATTCAACTATATCATCCATTTCTGCCACTTTAAACATACCTCAATCTACCACATTAGATTAATCTTCATCACCTATTTTTGCTCCACTCGTATCCACACATATCCCTACGTCTCTCACACCTATTCATTCACTGACATCTTCATCAAATGCACATGTTACTACACCTACATTACTCACAACCATCCCAACTAAACTCAGTTCTACAACATACACCCTTGCAACCCCATCTTCAACATCAATCCCTTTAGAAAACATATCATTCTTACCCCTTAAAACATTTATGAAACAACTAGTCCCTTCTACTTCTATGTTCAAAATGCTCCTGCATTTGCTGCATTACCCTTACCCATAAGGTCTACTCCATCGGTTATCACATCACTCACATCTCCACATATTCCAAAAGTGCCTACATCTTTATCTATCCCAACAACCCATATACCTATTATATCAACAAGTCCACCTATCTCTACCTTGACAACCTTTCCCGTGGCCACATCACCTAGTATATCCCAATACTCTTTACCTAATCCTCTCAATCAACCAACCCTATCAAATATACCCCTCGAATCACCTATTATACCAACACATCTACCCAAATCAAATAAACATGCTTTACCTTCTCCCTCTACAAAATCATCTCTTTCCATGCCCAAATCGAAACAATCCACATCTCATATAGATATCATTAATCACATTATACAAACACCTATCTCTTCATTAACATCTTCGTCTTGTTTTAGGATAGTTTCTCCATTGATAACCACACCACCGTTATCAGATCCTCTGGTTGAAATTATCGTCATACCTGATAGAGGTAAATCTTCTCAGTTGAAGTCTAAGGCTGGGGTAAACATCCCCGATAGTTCCCTATGAATCCATGGAAACATTCGGTTTTCCCTCTTCTCAATAATCTAATATCACAACATTATGTCAGGATCCGTTTTTCCATCTACGATATATTACAATAATCAATCCACATCCAAACAATATCACCCTTCAACCATATTTGATTTTTCCTCCAAAACACGAAATTCACACATCCAATCTACATCTACGTTTTCTCCTAATGCTAAGCTGAAATATCCTATCAAAACCCACAAGAGTTACCTTCCCCATGACACTTCAATGGGGTCATACGCATATATCTTTCGACATTTAACTCAAATATCTGCCATCAAACTTCCTCCTATTAAATCCTTTAATCCCTATGGTCCCAAGCCATCATGGTTCAATCCTAATTGTAGTTGCACTTATCATCATACCCCAGGTCATGACATCAAACATTGTAAGGCCTTTTAGTCAATCGTCCACAACCTTATTGAGAAAGATGATTTCCTCATTTAGGGAAAGTTCCTTCTCCATCTACCTTGAATCCAATCCATATCCCATCTGTCAGATCTCCCATGATCCCTCCATCCACATCATCCCTTAATATCCATCCAGCCCATGTCATTCCTCCTAAGGAATTCCCTCCATTGTTCATCAATATTGCTTATCTTACTAAGCACACTTGTGGTCTCGATCATTTACCCCATCCAAATCTAAAACAATCTCATCTAAGCTCTTTCGACATCCTTTACCTCCTTCACATTTAACTTATTGGGGGAACAACCTTCCCTCGCCCTTGAACACATCATCCGTACAAATCCCTTATTACTAGGGACTTTGCTCTTTGACATTGTTTTGTTTACTTTCTTCACATCCATCCAATCTAAATTAATTATATCCAGATCCTCATCTCATTCTAAGTCCTCCTTTGAGGCCATATTTGTTCTTTTATGTTTATGCTCCTTTTGGGAGTATCATATTTTTCATTGAAGCCCTCCTTTGAGGCCATGTTTGTCTCTCCATTGAGGGACCTTTTTCTCTAAGTCTTCCTTTGTGGATATTCTTTTGGGGCACCATCTATTTCTAATTCCACCATTGTGGCTATGTTTGTGTTTCTTTTAGGACCTCATTTATTTCATCAAGCCCTCCTTTGAGGCCATGATTGTCCTTCTATGCTTACTTGGGGCATCATCATTTATTTTCATCTAAATCCACCATTGTGGTCATATGTTCATTTCCTTCAGGATATAGTTTTTGTTTCCTACTTGGCTATCATCTCATCTTATTACAACTTCATTTTCTTCCCTCTCGTGGTGGTAAACCAGAGACGGAACCTCTTAATGCATTGCACTTGCAACTAGTCTACTGTTAACATATCTACCAATGAGAACTTAGTTACATCCTTAGATTGTTTTGCCATCTTTAGCCCCTTCCATTTTTCATTTTAATAATCTGAATTATGTAGTCCACCTTCACTACTTTTATGTGCCCCATAACCATTACATCCATTACCTTCTTGTTCTCTTATTGTAGCCATGCAAAGGATCCAGGATGTCTCTTGTACATTCATTATCCCCTCTCAAGTGGTTCACTTAGCTATTCTCAGATCTCCCCATGTGAAGCTCACATTCAAGTATGTAAAGGAAAATCAAAGTTATAAAAAAGGTGATCCTCGAAGGAATTTGTTCATGCAAAATACAAAAGAAAAAAAGTACACAAATCAAAATCCAAAAAAATCAAAAGAAATAGACCGATCCCTTGAAGGATGGCTATCATATTATTCTTATCATCTATATTATGTATAAAGTAGACCATACCCTTGAAGGATGGCTACTATGTTATTATGGCATCTGGAAGGTTTTCCGCATTGATCAACCTTCATTTTATCAACATTTTCCAAAACATTCCTGCATTGATCAACTTTCTACTTTTGTTCTTTCCCTTTCCCGAGCTGGGGCATAGACTTAAGGAACACCACTTTTGGAGATCCCTCTTCCCATGTACAAGTCACATCTTTGATCCCTTTGTCATGTCAATATTAGGATTACGAGCATCCTTCATCCATATTTCCCTCATGATATTTTGGTATAACTAACTATCGTTGGTTATGTATTAACACATGCTATTGGCTACAAGTGCAATGCCTTGAGTGGTAACCTTTTCTTGTTTATCTCCAATCCAGTTCAAAACATAGTTTCCCTGTATGCCCTTGCTATAGCTATGTTCCATTCATCTCATCCAGATCATCTTTTATAAAAATCATATCAAATTACACACTATGAATTCTATATCTATCTGTCATCTCCATGAATGTATTTGCAAATACACTCTTCGGTTTGTGAATTCTACTTGATCATCGTTACAGTTTGTGAATCCTACTTGAGGATCCTTCTCAAGGAAAGTTTGTTATCCTATAGCTCCTTATCTCTCAACATGTTCAACACCATATTTGATCCATTGCTCCTTTCTCTCCATGTCCACTCATCACCATTTGTCTCCACATCATCCTTCTCACCTTTCTGTCCCCTTACACGATGCCAAATATCTTACTCATCTTTCCTCTTGAGTTTCTCTTTTACTCTTCTGCTTTCAGTTTGAAAATCTTGCTTAACCATCCATATAGCTAGAGAACCTTAGTTAAGGTATATCTTCTTCCTTGGATCCTCCCTTTGTTGAAGCTTCTTCACCATTTCCTCTTTCAACAAACTACAATCACCACCATAAACGTCCTTCCACTCCTCCTTTTCCACTTAACACTCTTGCAACATCACTACCACCAAGTGTGCATCCCAATTAAGGATTTCACTTACATCTTCATATACATTGCATATGTTCCTCCATCCATTCATGTCACACTCCTCTATTTCCCTATTATCACTTTGATATCACCTCCTTTCATCTCTTGTTCCATTTTGGTATACACTGCTCATTATTTTCATCATTCTTCTTCTTCTTCGGTTTGGTGATCCTACTTAATCATCTCCGTCACAAGGAAATCTTACTTAAGAGTTTCTCTTAAGAATGGTTTTCCATCTGATCCTTCCATCTCCCATCATCTCTTCCTCATCTTTCTCTCTCCGCCTCTCATCATATCCATTCACTCCAACCAATCATTCCACACCTGCATCCAATACAATGTTGTCTTTCTCTTTCCATATCATCACTGCTGGTTTGGTGATCTTACTTAAATCCTCCTACGGCATGGCGATCTTACTTAAGATTCCCTCTTAAGCATGATTTTTCATCCTACACTCCCCCACTACCCCACATTCTCTCCATCTACATTTTCTCGGCATTCCCCATCATCACATCCTCTCACCTCCTCTTTCATTCTCGTAAACACCACTTCCTACTGGTCTCTTTTTCATCTCCATCATCCGTCATTGGGTAATCTTACTTAACCATTGCTTCTCCATTCATTTCGTGTCTTGTTTCTTCATTTTTCTCTCATTCATTCTCATCCACTGCATCCTCTCCTCGCCTTCATCTTCCTACACATCGTTATCCCTCCTTTCTTTACTCTTTCCACTCCGTCTTCTAGAGTTCTCCCACATATCTACCCCCATATTTACCCATCATTGTCATTGGTCTCTCTCTAACATTCTTTCATCATCATCTTCATTTCCATGCTAGTAATTATCGGTGGACTTCTCCTAAAAATCACTCATCCCCATTCGCACACAACATGAATCCTTTTCTTTGACCTCCTCCATTCTATCTTCATTCCTTCCTTCCTCTGTGTCCTTTGATCATTATCAGAGGACTTCTTCTAACGTCCCTTCATTGGCATTCCCCCTCCCATTCTTCATTTAATTTTTTCCTTGTCTCATATTTTGTCCCATATTTTCCTACTAATCATTATCGGTGGATTTCTCCTAACATCCATTCACTGGCATTACCTCTCTTATCCCATCCTTTCTTTTTCCTCGCCACCTCTCCATCTTCCATTCTTCCTTGCCAAGTTCTTCACTGTCTTCATCATATACCTTCTCTCTATTTTCTCATCATCAGCATATACTCATCTCATGCATCTCCGTTTCTTTTCCAATCGATGTCATTCCTTCCCTCAAGTTTCTCTTTACGTTCCTTATGCTTCTCACTCTTTACCAAATATCTTCATTCTTGGTTCACTTCCTTCAGCATAATTTTCTTCGTTGTCTTCTCCTCCTTTCTAATCTTCGTCTTATTTCACTTCCTCTACATCATCCTTCTTCCCATTTTACCTTGCCCTTCTTCCTTACTTCCCTGTCAAAACCGACTCTTCAGTGTTATCCCATTTCCTTTATCATCTCATCATCCACATGCATTTCCATGCGGTCAGTTCCATATTCTTTTCCTTGGATTTCCTCACTATGATCTATTTCCTTCAATTTTCTTTTCTCTATCATCTCTTTTGTTTTCCATTACCTCTCTATTTTCCTCTGCTCCAATATTCATCATGCCTTTCATCTTGAATAACTCTCTCCCTTTTCCATAATTTCATCTTCTAATATCTATTCTTTTCTTGTCTTCTCTTTGTTTTTCCTTCTTCCTTTCCCCTTTCTCTATAATCCTTCTTTGTTATCTTCTTCCTCCCCTTTCATTCCTTATTTTCTCCTCCTCCGTCTCCATCCCTCTATTCCATATCCCTATCACCTTCATATTCAATCTTTCTTGCTCTTCTCATAATCAACCAATCCTCCTATCTATTCCCTTTTCTCTTTCTCAACATCCCTTACATCTGGCATTCACAGTCAATGCCAATGTTTCTCCATTTATGTATCGCCATCTATCCCTTTCATTACCGTTCTTGTTCTTCTCTTTGCAACATTGACCTCTTCTCTTTTTGAAAACCCTATCACATATTTTATCTTCATCAATCCTCTTACAGGACATCATCATATCCATTTCTAAGAATATCTTCCCATCTTCTTTTGACATTTTTGTCTTGGAAGATACCATAACGGCCATCACCTATCTAATCTTGTTCTCTTCCATGAATATTTTCTCTGCTTTATTTTTCACAAAAGTATCTTTATCATACTTGTCAATGAAGCAAGACTTATTTGTCTTCTTCACCTTCTAATTTGCTAACACTTATGCATCGTTCTGATAAAACATGATTGCCATCATATTTATTATCCTTTTAAGGCATTTTATCTCACATTTCTATCCTATCTACTCATCTTGTCCAAATTTATGATTATTCTATATATGTCTTATGTTGGGGCACCTTTTCATCCTTGTACTTTTCAATGCATATAACTCAATATTTTTCCTTCTCGTGCCCTATGCTAGGGCATCATTATCTTCATCCACGTCCCTTTTGTGGACACATGATTTTTTGCACGATTCCTCGCAGACAAAGGATTACGCACATCTTTCACATTCGATTGCACATATTTTTATGTTTTCCTATGACCCATTGGTCATCTTGGTTTACATCCATACTGCAGTGGTCTTCACCCACTCACTAGTCTGTATAACGTTATCGCTTGTCTCCATTGAGACTCCAATTGTCCTCTCTACCAATGTCATATGGAGTCACTTCCATACTTTTTTATTATTATTACATTCATTTTTGCCTAGGGCATCTTGCCTTTGGTTATGTCTTCATCCATCCTCGAACCTATCTTTCATCTAACCCCTTTTGTTTTTGTCTCATGGCTTGCTATCGCAAACCACTCAACAAAAGGGGAAAATGTAGACACCTATTTTTGGGTATAGCACCCCTCCGACATCTCACATGCACGCTAATTCCATTCTCGCATCTCTTTCTCTTAAATTAAATAAAATCCTATCTATTTTCTCACATTATTTGATTGATTATCAATGGGCTCCATATGGACCCATTTGATAATTCAATTTTTGGAATCATCCCCCATCTCTCACAAATTATTTAATTCAAAATGCACCCATCCGACACTCCTTTTTTAATGGAATCTTCTCACCCACCATGCCCCCCACTACATCTAATAATTAAATCCATGGTCCCCACATGATCACATCATATCCCTAACTCAGGTTACTTTACTTCACCCCTAGGTATCATTTAACTTGCAGCTTAGTCTCACATCTAAGTTATAAATATGGGTTTTTCCCCCATATTTCAAGAGACAAAAAAAGAGAAAGGATCAAGACCGGAGATACCTAGGCCTAGAGAAGAGAAGAAAGAGCTTAACTAAGTTTTGCCAGTTTGAAGGAGAAATCTTTACCATGGTTCATTAGCTTGCCATCTTGATGCTTGATTCATCTCCATAGTAGATCATAAGCTAATTCCTCTTGTTATTTCATTTGCTTGTCATTTTTACCACTATTCACGATCTATTATTATCTTGTCTAACATGGGGTTTACATCCTCCAAGGGAGTTGAAATCCTCTTGGAACTGACACTATTTGAGAAATCCCCGCATATCTTTATCTAATTTTATCTATTTCCATCTTGCATATCTATTTTCTTTCTCATAGATCTATTTTCTCTACACCCGTATCCAGAATCCATATTTGCATATGAGGTTATAAGCCCTTTATCATTTAGAGTTGTTTGTGATTTGTGGTCTCAATGTTCACCCATGCGATAACGCGTTTTCCAAATCAACACCAAGATCAAGGCATGCACATGATAATGTATTTATGACCACATACTAAGAAAAAAATGAAACTTACATGGTTAAGGAATGTTAGTGAGACCATGTCCCTTTGAGGAATTTTCAACTACATGTCTCATCTAGATTAACTATAGCTAAATATAATAAAAGATTTTCATCCATTATGCTTTAATGGTTTTCCATGCCTTTTCTCTAAGGCTCTTATTTTGAAAAAGGATAGGAGGATCTTGGAAAATGTTATGGAGTTTATATTTACACCTACCAACTACATTTCTTAAAAGTTTATAAGGCCTTTTCAACAAACCCATTTCCACATATATTTTAATTATTATATTGTGATTTAACATATTTAAATCTTATTAGAGGACTGAGATCAAATGGATATAATAGTAATAAGAAAATATATCATGCAAGAGATAAACAAGTGTAAGCAATAGTGAGATAAGAGTGACTTAGCTTGTATTTAGAGATATGGAATGATTCTCTAGGCTGAAAAATGAGTAGAAAAATTTGGATCTGGAACAAGTATGCTTCAGATAGAAAATCTGGAATCTAAAACTCCTTGAAGAAGAACCTCCTAAGGAAGGACAAGACTTCAAAGGATTTATTTTTGAACTAGTGGCTAGTGTCCTAGAAAATGCTTTACATCTGATCTTTTTAGGGTCTGAACTTGTCTTCTTCTTTTCACTCTTTATCGCATCCACTTCGTTGTAGGGTTCTTTGTGTCACACCTGAACATATAAAACAAAACCTAGCTACCTAAAAAAGGCTCAAGAAAACATTAGATGAAATAAATAATGCATATTCTTGAGTCAAACTGACCTTGGTGGTCACCCCAATGTGGTTGTCACCAAACAATGCACTATAATTCAAACTCTATCAGAGTTTTGGATTTTGTGTGTGATTGAATTGTGTCCCTTAAAACTTTATTTTACCCTATGTTAGGCACACCAAAATAGTGGGCTACAAATATTTTTCCCCAAGATGAATGTGTGAGATGAAATTCAAAAATAACCCCCTCTTATGCAGTGAATAATGCAACCCAAATGTAGTTCTTGAATGTTTCTCTTTGCCCAAGTAGTAGATAGGAAGTAATAGCCCAAATTGTCCAACCCCTAATAATAGTGAGTAAGTATATATATATATATATATATATATATATGATTCCATTATTTGAATTTCATCATTAAAAACCAAAAGGCCAACTCAAATTGATAAGAAATGTTTTAGAAAAGATAACAAGTAATGTGGCATTTCAAATTTAAGAAAATGAGGGGAAAAGACAAAAACACCCAAAGAGGACAATAGTGTTTGGGTGCTCCTGTCCCTAATGGGAGGTACTATCCAGGATGCTCAGAGGATATAACAAAAATACAAAGTTGGGTCACATATTGTCCAATGTCCAAAAGTAAAGTGATCATTCCAAAAAAGTAAATAATAGAAGTATGAGAAGGATAAAGAAATGTAAAAGCAAAACAAGTGTTGTTAATGCCTAGTTTTCTTGCTTAGGAATCATGCATATAATGACATACTTAGAGGTGTGGTACAAATATTAGGTGTGTGATATTGTTTCTACATTTCCCCCACTTTATGCTAGTGAATGAATATTCAGTAGCATAAAGTAGATATGAAGAGTTTACCTTGTTGAGATTCAAAGGGAGTTGTAATCGATAGTGTGTTGAATGAGGATTATACATGATACCATGTCGAATTGAGATTATGAAATTTGTATCATGTAATCTAAGAGTGAATAAGGATTCTAGGACTGACCTCATGTGTGTAGTGGAAATGATACCTTTTTTTGTCCTTTAATATTTATTTTTCTTGAACATCTTATGCTTGATATTGTTCCTTGTTCCATTTATGTGTTTCCTTTTGTCTGGAGTAAAGTTGGACCTATAAAAGAAGATAAGTGTAGTCAATGATCATTATAAATGAAATTGATCTTTAAATTAGTAAATGTAAAAATAGAAATATGTATATAAAAACAAGTGAATCAAGGATATAATACACTTGAATGTTGTGAGAAAAGAGATAGAATTGTTCGTGTGTGTTTTCTACCTTGGATATGGTTGGATTAGTACTGAGGATTTAGGCATCCTATCACCATACCGAGGATTTAGGCATCATGTCACCAAAAGAAGAGTATTGGGAGAGTTGTAGGCTTTGCACTCCAACCTTTAATGCTTTCCACAGATAAGTGCCACTACAAATGGTCACAAATCCAATAGAAACTAGTCACATATGACACAACGTTATAGGAATATAACTATCATGCATATTCCTAGGTTTCATTCCTTATCGATCCTTAGAAAACATAATAATTAGTTCCCTTTCCCAACACATGTAACTTTTCACTAATTTTGTTCCTTTTTACCCGATAGAAACTTGTAAATGAGTATGTGTTATTAGAAATTAGAAAATCATGTCACCGAAAACTGTTGAAACTACATTGTGTTTGTTTCTAGCCCGAGTAAAAGAAATGCCCATGTTGGACATTAGCACCACTAGTCCTGTCTGATTTGGATACTTATGTCTTCCATAAATTTTTGGCCCAAGTCTAATTCGAACAAGTATTTTGTCTCTTGTTTATTCTTTTTTACTTGTGTAGCAACTTGTGTCTGGTATCTAAACTGTTGAGAGGGTGAAATAATTTCAATATGATTTCACCAGGTCTTTTGGGGTGTGTGAGATAAACCAATGAGAGTGTAGGCCAAATGAGGAAAGATAAAATTGATATGCACATATGAAAAAGAACTCTTGTCATGGGGATTGGGGAATGTGCATGGTAAAAACCATGACACGTGAATTTTTTTGGAAAGGCTAGCAAAAAGTGTTAGTCATAAACAAACATGGCATGATATAATATAAACTAATCAAAAGATGCATTAATAAGGAAAATTACATAAAGTATCTAGTTTGAATACATGGGACACCACTCGGGGTTTCATAAGACACTTTAAGCCTTCAAGGCTATAGAATAAAAACATGTAATCAAATATAGGTCATATCCTACAAACAATGTCAAGCAAAACACAAGAATGGATAATATACAAGAAAATTAGATAACCATGGTTGGAAGTAGGCCTATAAGATAAATGTTACACATGAAGCACCCATTAGCATGTTAGAAAAAATAGTATATCACCACGTATATGTATGAGATGGAAATATAAGTGGTACATATTGTAGTGATAGAACACGAATATATAGAAGTATGCAAAGGTAGACGCCCCCAAGAACCTCAATGGGACGAGTAGAGAATAGTGACAAACATCATACATTGTGTGAAAACTTATAGGTGGTGTGCATTTAAATCAAATTACCATGTGAATGAACATGTGTGTATGTAAAAAGGATAGAGAATACTAAGAATCAAAGTAATATGGTAAGAAATGTGCAACATATAATAGCATAAGCAATGATACATTCGATCAAGATCTAAGCTAGTATTTTGGAATTTTTGCAAATATTTGAATGTTTTTGAATTATTAGAATATGAAGTACTATTACTAGGATAGGGAAACATGAGTTCTCCCTAGTGTATGTATGAAAAGTGAGGTCCATGTAGGTAAGTGTGCCCTTAACAATCATGTTTGAACCTAGAATGTTCAAGAGTGTGTCATCACTTAGCAAGGGGGATAGTATACACCCCTAATGTTTTAATGTCATGGTGATCTATCTAATAAGAATAGGAGGTGAGGGTATATTATGTCTTATTGTGAAGGAGGTAAGAATGTGAACATGATCTAAGACTCAATGATCCCTAGAAAGTGTATATGATAATTTATAAGGGGAAGGATTGTATCATGCCCTGCGGGTAATGAAACCGTAAAGGAGGCCTTGATGTATCAAGTGTACTATATATACGATGTGTATACTTATTCCTATTAGGTGGAATATGATATTGATGTATCATTCGTGAGTGAGAAGTGAAATTCACATGTGTAGGAGAACTAGGTGAAGGTGTGGAAGTATCACACGAGAAGGGACATGGGCCTTAGATTAAAATGTAGTGCATGTCAAATCCACATGAATATAAATAATGGATATAGTAGTAGGTATAACATCAAATGAAGTTGTAGGTATGATATTGAACCATGAGGATCTAACAGAGATCCTATTAACATCAAGATTGTTGCACTCAAAGGAAACAAAATGGTTCTCTAAGTAATCATCAAGAAATAACCACAAGCCAAAGATTCATGCATAAGTAAAACATGTATACTCATTCTCATAGATCAAAAAGAGAAGTACATAAGGGAGTGTTGTGTAACTCCCATGTTTAGACAATTCATACTCCCATGATGGAGTGAGGAGTTACAATACTACAAATAACATACAACTCCCATATGATAATGATGCATATAATGGTATGACATATTCTATGATGGAATTTGTCATATGTCATATAACTTCCTAAAATACCTATGACTCACCTAAGTGAGATTAATCACCATGTGTGAGGTGAAAATATACCGTAAATAAATAAATTTCAAAAATAATACCTCAAACCAACACCCCCTTTGTCAAAGCTTGGGTAAAGGTATGTAAAGCCAAAATGAGAACTCCCTAGACAACTAATAAATATATGTCACATAGGTCTCGACAACTAAATTAATCGATGAGGTACCCATGTAAAAATACAATATTTATAGAAGAATGAGGAGGAGGAGAGGACTAAAACATATGAAGAAGATGAGAAGCTATATAGGACCTCACCCCAAGAAGAGAGGACAAGTGAGGTAACTTGGCTTTAGTGAAGGGCTTGGTAGAGATGTCTACAACCCGATCGAAGTCTGACAATACTTAAATTCAATGATATCCCCATGGATCAACTCCCATATAAAGTTCATATGGATGTCAATGTGCTTTATTTGCTGATGATAAACCATATTTTGGAATATCGAGATATTGCTCATGTTTTCATAATAGATGATGGTAGGCCACTAAAAGTGAATACAAAAACTGTGAGAATCTCATATAACCAAAAAAAAATTGTTTCAACATTTATGGATCCCTTATATTCTTCCTTTATAGAAGATATCACAATTACATTCTAATTCTTCCTTGAAAAAATAACAAGACTTGAATTAAAATAAAATATGTAGCCTAAGGTATACTTCTAATGATTGAGATCACCAGCCCAATCAAAATCAAATCCAACTACATCAATATTTTGTCGGCATGTGTGTGCTTGTGTATTATCATTGATGAAAAAGGTCCATTAAGGGAAAAGGAGTATTTTTATGAGTGTAAGAGGATGTTTATAATGATGATAACATGGGAAAACAAATTTTGGCATGGTTGTAAGAGTAAAAATGGCGAGAATGTTTTGGCCAAGTAGGCATAATCGGGAATCAGCAAAGGTGATGGAACATGAAGGTTTGAGATGTATGGGTGTTATATAATTATGGTAGAGGCATGGAGAGCATGAGGAGATTGTTTTGAATCACTCATACAGGTTTAAAGGACTTATTGCAAGGTGTGAATGGTTTGTAGGTGTAGACCTAGTCTAGGTGAGTGACCTAATGGTGTATTATCATTAGTTGTAGAGATATGTTATTCCATGAGGGCATGAAGAGAGTGATACATGTTTTCTCAAAAATTAGGTCCTTTTGAAAATGTTTGCTGAGGTATGACATTCACCTACTCTATTTTGGTCCAAACATGACTTATTCTTATAACCTAGTTAGGAAAGTCTTAATGGTTGATAATATGTAGAGTAAATCATGGTTAGGTGAGCCTTGGATAATTTGAGAGAGGTTATTTTGGTCGTGGGAAAAATTTCAGGTCAGTATGAGGAATATTTTGTAAGATATGAAGTTTTTGGCTATATCGAGCTCAAGAAAGTGAATTTTTCAGCTCAAAGTGAAAACTTTTTCAAGGGTTGGCATGTGTAAATTTTGAATGGAACCTTGATCCTTTCATGAAATTTTGAGGCATAGATTTTATAATATCTCGAGTTGGAATGAATTTAAATGAGGGTATATACTTTATGAACGATTGTTAAGAAGGTATGTTGGTCAAAAACAATAGTTAAACCCTAGTCCATGAGTGATGGAGGAAATATTCTTGATATGAGCTCAAAATTCATTGGTTCATCAAATTTTATGATTTTATGATGGATAAGACTCTCCCAATTTTTTTATGGTGGTGGTTTGAGGTTTTGACTATTAGGTGGAGCCCACTCAAATATGCTTGTTTCCATGAAAGTTTTATTTTATCTCATTTTTCATTTGAAATATAATCTAAATTGGTGTTCTAAGTATATGGGGAGCTATGATATATGTTTGAAGTGATTTCAGATATTGGTGAATCCATTTAGAGGTCTACATAGGTCCAAATAAGAAGACTGGTTTTTAGGCCTAGAGGGTAGTTTTTAGTAGTCATGGAGGAAGAAGGTTCTTGGAATGTATGGAATAATTTGATGAGTATAATGGCCATGGAGGTGTTTTTTACATCCTATATGATGTTTTTGATTCTTTGGTCAAGCTTATGAGGTCAAATTTGATGGCATGGTTGAGGTCACAAGTTGACCTACTTGATAGGGTTTTAGGACAATTTGGGTTCCATGATGAAATTATCTAAAAGACCAATACATTGGATTATTTGATGTTGAATATCTATTGGAGAGTGATGAGGTGTAATTTTTTTATCATATTACATGCATTTATAAGGTTTTAATGTGTTAACATAGGTGTGAGATGCTTAAGTTTGTAAAATTGGTTTCTGAGAAACATATGTAGCTTGAAGGAGAAAGTTGTTTTAATAGATTTGTGGGTTGATTCATGATGTATAACATGGTTATATGTGTTCTTTGGATAAATTTATTTCCAATTAGTAGTTTCATGCCATAATTGAGGTGTTTTGTGGATGTTATGTCTTCATCTTTGAAGACTGGTCTGCTGGAGGTTCCTAGGCTAAATAAGAAACAATCCTACTTCGAGGTGTTATAAAAAATGAGTGATGCAGAGGTCCCTGAGCTTGTGGAAGGTGCTTATAGGATTTCATTGACATGTTTTAATCCTTATGATTCTTAATTTATCTTCCTTGTGCCCTTGGAGTTCATGGAGTGCTAGGTGAAGAATGATTTAGTCTTCTTGGCCTAGTTTGTGCTTTTTGTGTGTCTTGGTCCTATGCCGACCTATATGTATTTGTTATGATTTAATATGATGTTGTAGATGTAATTTGATGTTGATATGACTTAAATTAATGGT
This sequence comes from Taxus wallichiana var. yunnanensis, assembly GCA_018340775.1. Lineage (NCBI taxonomy): Eukaryota > Viridiplantae > Streptophyta > Pinopsida > Cupressales > Taxaceae > Taxus > Taxus wallichiana. The sequence goes on from CM031242.1 coordinate 877,551,896, forward strand.
CATGTCTGACCTAATATGTTTGAAAGAAAGAGACATGTAATTAAGTGAGTGTATTTGGTCATTATGAACTAGTTGTGTGAGAGAGAAAAGTGCATGCTAAGAGAGAGTGCGATAGAGGTATGAGGGCATTAGGAAAAATAAGAAAGAAAGTATAAATTATTGAGGGTAGTTTAGAATTTATTTTGAAAGGTAAATTGACCTAATTAGCCCATGAAGAAGAAATATTGAGGGAAGTAGGAGAGAATGTGTTTGAAGAGGGTTTTTAGAGAGTGGAGTTGAAATTGTGATCACTATCAGTTGTAGCAGAAACAATACATCGGTGCTCTTCATATTTAGTTTATTGAGTTAGTTCTTTATCACCTTAGGGGTTTGTAGCCACCTTGCAAGGTTGGTATTTTTCTCAATAGGAGTTAGTGCTCTTTTGGGGTTGGTGCCTGTATGGATGAAAATGAACACGTGATCTTCAACTACACTCGACCCCCGAGGTCATGCCAAGAAGCTGATGTTGAATGTGTATGTATAACTATAGGAGGATCAATGACTAAGATCTGGTAGTGTGATCTCTTGGTAGCTGAGTTGACAAAGGGGAGATTTAGAGGCTATGAATGGGTAGCGTAAATTCCCTATGGTTTGTTTTCCTAGCTTGGATCTGAGTGCTAAACTATTTTGAAGTGTCCATGTAAACTAAATGAAATTAAAAATCTATCTCTTTGTTGAAAGGAAACTAATCTTAAACAAATGTATGAAATATTACAATCACAAACAACAATTTGCTTCTATTCTAAATAATTAAAATATTTCTACACTAAAACTAAACAAGTGAGATAACTCGGTGTGGTTATTCACCTGTGCTAAGTGTATTGAAACTAAACTAACTTAAAATAATAAATTTTCCAAATGATCTATGATATGTAGACAACCTCATATAGATATTCTCTCCTTCAGATCCACAGGGATGGGAAGAAGAGGATCCGTCACGGAGTATTATTAATGATTTAAACCCTCTTGGAAATTAACTAATTACTTGAAAATGAAAGAAAATTGATTTATACTCTATTTGATATGATGTAACAATGATAAATTGCAAGAATGAAGGAAATCAACAACAAATGCAACCCAAAATTCACAGTAAAAGAGGTTAATCCAGCTTATGTAGTAATTTGTCCCCTCAATTTATCCTTTCTTTATCTATGTATCCATATGAGTCCAAGGGATTGGGAATGCAAGAACAACAATAAGAGGATGGTTCTTGAGCAATGGTAACTTGGATGCAATCTGATGTAATGCAAGTAGAAGAGAGATAGCACACAATATTTGAGCTTGGTTATGCAATTCCTAGCAAGATTATGGCAGCACAACAATACAATATTAAAAAAATTCTCAGGCCCCCTTTTTCTTGAATATAAGCATGGAATATATAGGAATGGAGGATAGATGTTACTTTAAGAAAATTCAAGAAGAAGTTTCCAACCAATTAAATCTATTTAAAAATAGGAGGAAGGAGAACCAAGCAAACAAAGCTAATTTTAGACAATTCAGCTCATAGATGCATGCAAAAAGCAAACTTAAGTGAACTGTCACATGTTTAAAACACGCATGAAGAATCTGAAAAATTGGGTAGGACCATCACCCTATGTAAGGGGTGGCAGTTTTAGGATAGCCACCGGGTAGGGCGGCAAACGAACCGTCACCCAATCAGGGTGGCGATCCTAGCACTGAAGGCCAAAACAAGCACAAAAAGAAGCGGGAGATGGAAAAATGCATGGAAAATTTAAGTAAGGCTATCTAAGCTACAAATATATACTATGAATGGGTTTTTAGAGCTCAAACACCTTCTTGAAAGGATTTTGAATCATCACTGGGGACTTTTGTAACCATTTTCTTGACAATGTAGCACATCCAATTTTGGGTGCGTAAAGTGCCTCACCAAACAAATATTGTTTGATGTGTCATATTCATGCAAGTCTTTTGATTTGAGTAGTATAATCAAAATTTTAAGTGGCTTTTCTTCCCCTTGAGGGTTTCCCACTTATATTTGGTGTCTTGTGTACTCTCTCATTATTTTGTATGGTTGATCATGCTTAATGTGCTCTTAATGGTTAATGAATATTGATGTGATGCTCTAAATAGTGTATACAACTTAAAGGAATTAAGTAAAGTTTTGAAAGGACTGATTCGCCACCCACACCATAGTCCATTATGCTTCCAAAAATTTATATAATATGTCCTTTTGAATAATTTTAGTCACTTGAAGGAGATCATTTGAAGCACTAAAATGGAAAGTCAACAGAGTGGTACTTCTACTAGCAAATCTCCCTTGTTTGATGGATCAAACTATGCTTTTTGGAGCATCAAGATGAGGACTCACATCATGTCCTTAGGATTTAATATTTTGAAATCTATGATTGATGGGTATACTACTCCTCAAACTCATCCAACCAACATTATAGATAAGAAGGCAAATAATGAAAAATTCAGGAAATGAATGCAATCGTGTGGGGTCTATCTCGAATCAGAGCTTGTTAAGGTCATGTATTGTACATCAGCTAAATCTATGTGGGAGAACATCAGCTAAAGTTACATGGGAGAAAATTCAGGTCATCTCTGAAGGATATTCCAAGGTAAGGATAACAAAACTCTAAAATTTCAAAAATCAATTTGAAGGCCTAAAAATGAGTGAAGAGGAATCCATTGTTGCATATCTTCTCAGAGTTGATAAAGTTTTAACATCATGAGAGGGTTTGGTGAAGAAGTGAAAGAAGTAGTACTACAAAAGGTGTTGAGATGCCTCACTCCTAAGTTTGATCCTAAAGTGTTTTTTATTAAGGAAGCCAAGGGTTTGAAGGTCATAACTATGATGAGCTACATGGTCTCTTGACTGCATATGAGATGAGGATCATGGATTCAAAACCTATAAAGAAGGAGTTTTATTTCAAGGCTAAAAAGAAGTCAAAGGACAAGAAGAATAATGATGATGATGTTTCTCCTACGCTTGATGATCATGAACTAATTGTAATGTTTGCTAAAAGGTTGAATCCTGGTTTAGGTAAATACAAGGGTAAGATTCATTTTAAACTATTCAATTGTGGAAAGGTTGGACATTTTACAACAAACTGTCCCTATATGCATGATGATGAATATGGTGAGAATCATGTTAAGAGATCTCATAACTCGATAAGAGTAAATATAGGTTCAAGAAGTATGGAAATAAAGAAAAATCCAAGAAGAGACTCAAATCTAAGGAAGATTTCTGCTTCTTAGAGGTAAGTAGTTATGATGATGCTTCTAATTTTGATTCTCAATTTGATCATGATGATGTAGGTGATGAGGTCCTATTCATGGAAAATATGTTTAGGGTTTCAAAAGTGAAGGTTCCATGTTTGGATCTTGTATGGAATTTGGAGAAGAAGAAGATTGTGATCTTGAGACTAAACTAAGAAGCATTCAAGGAGAGTTGAAACATGTTGAGAAAAAGAACAAGAAATTGAAAGCAAAATCAAGGAATATGAAGGAAAATTAGTATAATTTAAAAGAGACTAAGAAAGGATGCTAAGGAGTTTGAGGAAATCAATAATCAGCTTGAAGAACAACTTGAAATGAGCTCTGCAAATCTAGAAGCCAAGGAAAAGGAGATTATGTATTTGAGAGTAGAGATATCTAAGATTTCTAGTAGGACAAAGTCTTTCCAAAAGTTTGAGAAGATATCTAAGGATCTACATGATCTCTTGGAAAGTCTGAGATCTATAGGAGATAGAACATGTTGGGGTTCAAAGAAGACCTCAAAGGAAAATACGTGATGTAAGATGACACTTTTTCAAGAAAGAAGGATAAAGGAACAAACATCAAAAAGGAGAAGAAGGAGAGAAACTTCAAGGGAAACATGAAATCAAGGTCAGTAAGGCAACCAAATGCATCAAGGTATGAAATAAATTTCAATGGATATTGTTATTCTTGTAATGGTTTGGAAATAGAGAAAAGGAGTATAGAAGGTTTTATAAATATGATCACCCATGGAGATATAATAGATATGATCATTCAAATAACATCATTTGTTATAATTTTCATGAGAAGAGCCACACAACTAGATATTGTCTTCAAGAACCATCAGAAAGTTGTAGAAATGAAGGTAATAAGGATGTTGTATATTTCAATTCAAATTATGTTGGACATATTACTAGACATTGTTATCGTGGATACACTTAGAAAAAGTTGGAGAGATAAAGCACCTAGAGGTATGAGTTCTATTGTTTGATTTAAATGTAACAATTTTGGACATATTAAAATATTTTGTAAATGGAAGATGAATGGCTATGAAAATAATACATTTATGAAACCTAACTATGTGAAGAGAATGAAGGAGGAACCTAAAGTAGAAATTTGTTCTAACCATGGTGAGCATAGGAGTCTTTTTGCTGTTGAATAACCCCGAGATCATTTTTTGTCTGCTCAAGAAGACTACCAGGAAGATAATAGAGAAGAAAAGGAACTATAGTTAAGGAAGTTGATGCTAGAAATTGTTATCATGTCCCATGAAGACATGAAAAATTTTCCTTGTTAGATTCAACCGGGTGTATGGGACTTCAAGGATTCATATTTTTGTCTAAAGAAACATGAGGTTTGTTAATATTGTATGGTTGAAGTAAGTGTCATATAACAAAGATTATAGGGTGTCATCAAAGTTGATCTAAGAAGATAAAGGTATACGTGAATAATCATTTTTCTATGAATAAATTTGAAGAAATACTTGAATTTGTGTTCTATGATATTGGTTTGTACTCTTATGAAGATGGTCAAAGGTAATTATAGTCATGATGTTAGTAGGCCTTATAGAGAAGCATGAAAGTTATAATGGTCTCTATGTCTAGGATTTCATCATTTTGAAGTAACTATGTTTGAGTGTATCATCTCAGGGGAGGTTCCATCATAAGTTAGTTGGTCATGAAATATAAATGTGTCTTCCAAAATATATATGGGTTTGTTCATCATGTGTTTCCATTGTTCTTGTGAGATGGGTGTAACTCTTGGCTATGTGACTCCATTTTCTATGTTATTAACTCATATCGTTGATGTTATAGCCATGTGAAGGACTATATATGCTATCTTAATATTTGTTATAGATTTTAATATGTTTACAAGAGGTTCTTAAGGATAAAAATGAAGGTTGAAAGGTTTAGTGTTGATAGTGAGAAAGGATGTTAAATTCATGAAGAGCATGTCAGTCATTTTGTATGAAGACTTGATCATAGATCATAGAAGAAAGGTGAAACGGTGCATTTGGGTATGATTTTGATTTGAATGGGTCTACATGCCATGTAATAGTCCTTGAATCATGTTATGATATGTATCAAGAGTGTTTATGCATCTTGGAAGAAGTATGGAGAAGTATAAAACATGATTAGGTCTATGAAAGTCTAAAAAGGTGAGTTCTTAAGTTGATACACATTGTCATAGGTCTACATGTGGATGCTTGGGTCTGTAGTGGTGCAGTGTATGGATTTTCAAGAGGATTTGTAGGGATATACTATTCTAAAGTGAAGTTTGACATCTTGATGAAGGACTATAAATTTTGGGTAAAGATATCATAATCTAAGGTATACTTTTGAGTTATTTCTTTAAGTGATAGTAGTGTTGTAAGGGAAAACATGTATTGTCACAATCTAGAAATGAATTTTAATGGTGTTTTTATTGGGTGCATTAGTTGAGGGGGAGTTTAAGTGCTCATACATCCTTGAAATAAGAAGCTAGGAGTGTTATAGAACTTGTTTGGATGATCATTTGCATCATGACATGGTGCAATAGGTTATTAGCTATGGGTGTATGAAGACCTCATGGGCCATGAAAGGTTGAATTTTATCATCTAAAAGTATCCAAGGTGTCAAAAGGATTTTTGTGGTAGAGTTATTAGTTTTTTCAGGTATATTGATAAGGGGAGCTAGTCATGAGCTCAAAAAGTTGTGATAACATGAGAAGAAGGCTAAAAATATTGAAGGATTGTCTCAAGACTATGAAGTTGTGGATGATCTATCTCTAGTGCATATGCTTGAGGTAAGTGATCATATTTTTTTCTTTATAGTTAGATAGAGATAATATGATCTCAGGGTGATCAATAAAGAGTTATTTCAAATTGTATGTGGGCTTCTATGGCTAGAAAAAGTTGGGCTAATTTGGTCTGAAGGATAATCTTAAGGCTCTTAGTCCTAAAGTTGTTAGCAATCTATATATGGAAAAATCAATTTCTATTTTTGGTATCTTCAGCTGAGTTTTATCTAAAAGGAGCTAGGTGTGATGATTTCACTCTAAAATCAGAATTGTTGGCATGTGTATGTGTGATATTCTTTTTCCCAGGTGGGGAGCTAAAGTGTCTCGATGAAGCCTAACTAGAGTTCGAGAAGAAGAAAAATATGTCTTTGAGCTAGTTTGATGTTTCCAACCAAGGGGTGATCCTAATATTTTGATGAAGATGAATATTATGTGTTATAGGTATGTGTTTTGTCATTAATGTAAAAAGGGGAGAAGAACTAGTTTTTTCCATCAATAATGAGAGGGGATATTGTTGGCATGTGTGTGCTTGTGTATTGTCATTGATGAAAAATGTCCATTAATGAAAAAGGAGGATGTTTAGGAGTGTAAGAGGATTCTTGGAATGAATATAACATGGCCAAACAAGTTGTGGCATGGCTGCAAGAGTGGAAAAAGTGAGTATTGCTTAGCCAAGTAGGCCTAATCGAGAAGTCTAGTCAGCATCTAGGTGATGGCACATGAAGGTTTGAGATGTATGGGTGTTTTAGAAATATGGTAGATGAATGGAGAGCATGAGGAGAGAGTTTTGAAGCACTCATACATGTTTAGAGGATTGATTACAAGGTATGAACATGGTTTGTATGTCTTCATCTAAAACTAGTCTAGGTGCTTGGTTTCCTAATGGCGTATGATCATTAGTTGCAGAGCTATGTGAGCCCATGATGGCATGAAGAGGAGTGATACATATTTTCTCAATGTTGTTAGGTCCTTTTGAAGAGGTTTCAATATGAGGTATGAGGTTCACCTACTCTGTTTTGGTCCAAACATGACTTATTCTTATGACCTAGTCAAGAAAGTCTCAATGGTTGAGAATGTGCAGAGAAAATTATGGTTAGGTGAGAATTGGATAAGTTGAGAGAGGTTTTCTTGGTGTTGTGGGAAAAATTTAGGTCAGTATGAGGAATATTTTACAAGATATGAATTTTTTGACTATATGGGTTCAAGAAAGTGAGTTTTCTAAATAGAATTGAAACGTTTTACATTAGTTGGCACACATAAAATATGAATGGAACATTAATCCTTTCAGGTATGTTGAATCATTGAATTAAGAATATCTCAAAGTTGGAATGAAGTTAAATGAGGGTTTATACTTTATGAATGATTGTAAGAAGGTATTTTGGTCAAAAACCCTAATTCACGAGTGATGGAGGAAATATTATTTATATGAGCTCAAATTGAATTTAATAATAAAATGTGATGATTTAATGATGGATATTTCTCTCACAAATTTCATATGGTAGTGGTTTGAGGTCTTGACTATAGGTGGAGCCCACTCAAATTTGCTTGTTTCAAGGAAGTTTTTTTTCTCTCATGTTTTTCATTTGACCTATGATATAAATTGGTGTTATGAGTAGATGGGGAACTATAATATATGTTTGATGTGATTTTATATATTTTTGAATCCATTTGGAGGTCTTCACATGTCCAAATAGGAAGACTAGTTTTTAGGCCTAGAGGGTAGTTTTTAGCAGTCATGGAGGAAGAAGGTTCTTAGGCATGTATGGCCTAATTTTACAAGTATAATATCCATGAGGTGTTTTATACATAATATATGATTTTTTATTTTATTTTGAGCTCTTAAGGTCAGATTTAATGGTGTGGTTGATGTCACAAGTTGACCTACTTGACAGGGTTTCATGAAAATTTGGGTTTTATGATGAAATTAGTATGAAAGACTAATATCTTGGATTATTTGATGATGAATATCCATTGGAGAGTGATGAGGTGTAAATTTGGATCATATTACATGTATTTATAATGTTTTAATGTGTTAAACATATGTCCGAGATGCTCAATTTTGTAAAACTGGTTTCTAGGAAGCATATGTAGGTTGAAGGAGAAAGTTGTTTTAATGGTTTTGTGGGCTGATTAATGATGTATAACATGGTTATATGTGCTCCTTGGATCATTTTATTTACAATTATTGGTTTCATTCCATATTTGAGGGTTTTTGGATTAATATTGAAGAATGGTCATTGGAGGTGCCCAGATTGAGTAGGAAACAGTCCTACTTAGAGGTGTTATGAAGAAAATGAGTGATGAAGAGGTCCCTGAGCTTATTAAAGGTGGTGATAGGATTTCATTAAAAATGTATATCCTTTTTAGGCTTGATGAATCTATCTTGTTCCCTTTGAGTCCATGGAGTATTCGGAGAAGATGGATTTAGTCTTCTTGGCCTAGTTTATGCTTGTTGTGTGTATTGGTGCTATGATGATATATATGGGCCTTTGTTACATTTTATTTGATTTTGTAGATAAAATTTTATGTTTACATGACCAACCTTAATTTTCATGGCCGACATAATTTTTTTGAAAGAGACATGCATTTAAGAGAGTGTATTTGATCATTATGAACTAGTTGTGTGAGAGAGAAAAGTGTGAGATAAGAGAGAGTGTGATAGAGGTACGAGGGAATCAAGACAAAGATAAAAGAAGGTATGAATTAATGAGAGGATTTTAGAATCTCGTGTGAAAGGTCAATTTACCTAATCATCCTATGAAGAAGAAATATCAAGTGAAGTAGTAGAGAGTATGTTTGAAGGGGATTTTAAGAGAGTGGAGCTGAAATCGTTATCACTATCAGTTGTAGCAGCAACATTACATCAATGGTCTTCATCTTAGGTGGTTGAGTTGGTGCTTTATCACCTTAGGGGATTATATCCTCCTTGCATGGTTGGTGCCTTTCTAAATAGGGGTTGGTTCCCCTTGTGGAGTTGGTGCCTCACAAAACAAATCTTATGTGATGTGTCATATTCATGAAAGTATTTTTATTTGATTAATATAATCAAAATTTTCAATGGTTTTTCTTCCCCTTGATGGTTTCCCATTTATGTTTGGTTTCGTGTGTACTCTCTCATTCTTATGTATGGTTGATCATGCTTAATGTGCTCTTAATGGTTAATGAATATTGATGTGATGCTCTAAATAGTGTATACAACTTAAAATAATTAAGTAAAGTTTTTAAAGGACTGATTCACCACCCCCTCTCTCAATCCATTTTTATTTCAACATCTTTTTCCCTCCTAAGTAGTGTATGCCATTGGTAGGAGTGCCATGAACATAGTGAAGTAGCTACTTTTTCTCTTTCCAATGCAACTCATGAGGCTCCTGCATAAATTTGGACACAATGCCAACAACGAAAAAATATCCAAGCAAGTGTGAGTCAAGTAGATATAACTCTCCACCAACTGGTGATAAAGGGTACTATCGAATAAAGGAGTGGAGTAATCAGTAACTAACTTAACCCCTCAAAAGGTAGGGAGTGGGAGATGGCTTACAATCAGATATGTGAAAACTGACTAGAAAATTAAAGGCGTACTTAGGTTGAAAAATCATAATTACCGAGTCACATTGGGTAATCTATATCCCAAGGAATTAGTGAAGAAAACCCAAGTTGGTTGTGGAGAATTTTTTGGCTAAGGAATTCTTCATAAAATCAATGATCAAGGAATAACTACCTATAATCAACAAGTCATCAACATATATAATGAGGATGCACATAGAATCATCGTGTTGTAGAATGTAAACATTTGGGTTAGAGTGACACCTAGTGAACCTTTATGTAAGAAGAAAGGAGTCCATCTTGGCATACCAAGCCCGAGGGGATTATTTAAGGCCATAGAGATACTTCTTTAACTTTTAAATGAGGGAGTTATTATGGACATAACCTAAAATTTGTTTTATGTATATTTCTTCCTCTAAGTCCCCATGAAGGAAATCACTCTTAAGGTTCATTTTATGGATGTTTCATATGTTGGTGGTAGCAATAGTGAGGGTCAGTCAAATGGAATTCATCTTCACAACAGGGGAAAAGGTATCTGAATAATAAACCTTAGCTATTAGGGAGAAACCCTTAGCTATAACTCTCACTTTATACTTTTTGACGTTCCCATCGACACCATACTTTTTTTAGTACACCCACTTACACCGAACCATTTTTCTTCCTTTTTAGAAGAGGGGGATATCCTAATTATAATTCTTCATGAGTAAGGAATACTCCTCATCCATGAAAAAATCCCACTCAAGAATCCCCGAAGCATCACAAAAATACTAATGGTTGGAAGAGGAGGTGATGAAGGTGTGGGGTATAGAGAACTTTGAAAAATTATGTCTCTCATCCAAACGATCCCGTATCCAATCTCCAACACTCTATAAAGTATTCCTTTCCCAATAACAACCAGGAGGAGAGTTAGGATCATAATCTATAGATTATTAACATGAGTGAGTGGGGACATATACCTCATCATCACTATAATCGTAATCAAAAGATTCATAACATGAGGAGTGAGAGGAGTAGGAGAAGGAGGATCAACAAGATCATAATTAGAGGAATCAAAATCAAGATTAGAGAGGGGAAAAGGACCTCATTGGGTGGAGAAGTGGAAGTAGAAGATGACTCATCAAACTTCACACTTCTCTCAATATAAATTTGATGAGTGGTAGGGTTCAATAATTTATATCCCTTCACACTATCGGGATACCCTACAAATATAAAAGGACTGGGATATTGTTCTAAGGCCTTATGTCTCTTTTTGAGAATCTAAACTAAAGTAATTGATCTAGAGACATGAAGATTCTCAACATCAAGTTTTCATCCATACCAAGCCTCAAAGGGTGTTATCCATTTTACTAATTTGTGTATAATGTGTTTTTAATGTAATAATCATAGTTCATAGCTTCATCCCAATAATATGGAGGAAGGGATTTAGAATGAACCATAAAAGTGGCCATCTCCTTAAGAGTTTAGTTCTTTTTTACACAACTCCATTTTATGAAGGGATGTAAGCAATTGTATGTTGCAAAGTAATCCCTTTGGAGGCACCAAAATAATTGAACCTATAGCACACATACTCACATCTATTTTTAGTTCAAATAACCTTGATAAACCTTTTAGCTTATTTCTCAACAAGAGCCTTGAAGTCTCAAAAATGATCAAATACTTTATATTTCTATTTGAGAAAATACACCCAAGTGTAACGTGAAAATTCATCAATGAAGGTAAGTATATAGAGAGATATAGTGAATGAATGAGATGGTAAAGGGTCATAAATTTAACTCGAGAACAAGATCCAAAAGATGAGAATCTCTCCAAGATTTTCTCTTGCCAAAATTTGTTTGGGGTGGTTCCTGAAGGCACAACCCTCATAAAGACCCTTATAAAATTTGACTCAAGGTAACTTGTTGACCATCTCATGTTAGCTCAATTGTTCAAGGTAACGATAGTTTAGATGACCAACATTATCATTTCATAGCTTACTAATCTCATAAATATGAGTGAGCAAGGAAGTGGATGAAGAATCATAAGTAAATTGGGAGAAGGTGTACAATTGAGAATGATGATCCACCTTTCCACAACCATTGTAGTCGAATGTGAAGATCATGAATAATCACTCAATTAGGGTTAAATTTCACTCACATTCCTTCAACAATATGAGTGATTTGATAAACTTATAAGAGAATAGTAGAGAAACTGGGAACACTTAAAACATTGTTAAAGGTTCCACCATCTACTTCTACCAATCTACTACCAAAGAACCGACACCGAAGTGTCATCACCCAAAGTTATTTGGGATATACCACATGGTTCAATGTTTGAAAACTCAACATGTGAAGAACCCATGTGGGGTGAGGCACTAGAATCTACGACCCATGTTGATGAAGTACCAACTCTAGCTACAAGGTCCTTTCCTTTCTTCTTAGGTTTGGATTCCTTTTCTTTGGAATACTTGGGAACACCTATATTATTCCTCTCAAGTAAATGAGTTAGGTGATCTATTTTTTTCTCATTTATTGATTCTCTTCATGTCACAACTTCTTATAATAGGAACACTTACACTTTTCCTTCTTTACTTTAGGCTCAAAAGTAGAAGTGTTCATGTTGGGTTTGGTTTGGGTGGTCTTGGTTTCCTTCTTAGGTTTTTCCTTTTTTCTTTCTTATTTTCATGTTTTTTTCATTTCCTTTACCAACATGTGTTAAATTTGATGGCCACCTATGCATGGGAAACAATTTTTGTGTGACGGTAATTTTTAACCCTACCCTTTTAAAATATAAAAAAAGTGTTATTTATACCAATAATTCCATATTTATTTAATTAGTTTTAATATATAATAATATATATTTTTATAATATATATATAATATATATTTATATATATATAATTGACGATTAAATGTTAAATATGCAAGTCATGTGTGGCATTTATTACAAATATTTACAAATATTTTATGGCTAAAATCACCAAAAAAATGTCTAAACGGGTGTCAAATTTAACCCGTGTTTATTAGTACTACTAAGGGGGCTTGTGACTTAGACTTGATTTATCCCATTTGAATCAACTTGTCTTGTTCTTGAATGAGCTGTGATGAAAATTTATCAAATGAGAGCATCTTCAAAGTAATTTCTAGAGCTTCTTTCATGGCATGGAAAGTAGAAATGACTTGACAAATTATTCGGGGCCAAGCTTAGAAAGAATTGATAAGATCAATTGGGCATCCTTTTTCTCAACTCCACATTCTTTCAACAAAATCTAGTGTGGAAAAATTTTGATAAGAAGGCTTGTAGGTTATCAAAGTTACTAGGATTTAATCCTAGCAGTTCATTCTCCAACTCATGGGATCTCATGTCATCTTGTTTTCCAAACATATCGTCAAGAGTTTTCCAAGCTCCATTGGGTGTTGTGGAAGACTCAATGTGGAAGAGCAAGTCGGGAGAGACAAACACAAATAATACCTAAGGATTTTTCCCATCGGTTAAAGCATCTAGATTTATCGTATTCATGTATTGGTTCTTTCTCAACTCCATAGTGATGAAAAACAATCCTTTACTGCTTAGTTTGATAATCATCATATATATCCACTCAAATAAGTTAAATAACATGATAAAAGGAATAGAACTAACATCCATCGTGAGGATAAAGAAATAAAGAATGTAGAAATAAAGGAAAGACACATACATACACCCTAGAATAATATTTTCACCCCATGTTTATGATAATTTATAGTTTAGTGTGTTGATTTCAATCAGATGTGATTGTGCATTGGGAAATAGTTGGGCACTCACCTTGAAATTGGTATAAAAATGTGCAAGTGTGGAGACCACAATAAGTTTCAAGTGATTGTGGCTAATTGACACCATAACAAGCAAAAAATAATGCAAAAATAAGAAGGAAAGGAAAAAAACTAAGTCTTGTGTGAGAAATAGCGTCTCGCTTCGCTTGGAACTCCCTTGTTGTAAGGCTATGGTAGATGTGTTCACAAGCCCGCAAGATATAATAAGAACTCAATTACAAGAAAAATGACTCCAAATGGAGCCAAAATACCTCTCGAAATGAAAAAGGGTCTCTAGAAATTGAAAAACACCCTTTCACAAGCACCCATTAGAAACACCCAATAATGATAATTTTAAAATATTTTTCTCAATTAATTTCATTACTATAAATGATTAAAAAAATTAAAAGGGTTATATGAAAATTTAGCAAACCCTAATTAATGACATGATTAAGATTAATTAATTTCCTTCCTTCTTAAAAAAAAGAGACCACCTATTTATTAAATTAACATAAGATAAGGTATAAAATATAATATTAATTTAATTTGGATATGTTATAAAAAATAATATAATATAAGTTTTAAAAACTATACAAATCCTATATTAAAAATAAAATGCAAGCACGAAATTTCAAAGGAGGGAAATTGAAAAAACAAAAGGTCAAAGTTCAAGAGAAGGCATGCATGAATGCCACATGGAGATGGGAGAGGGGCCCGAGTTAGGGGTGACTTGGCCATGACTCTGCGAGCGATCTTGTCAATATTGTGATGGTTTTATGGCAGGTAACCCCATAATATATGAAAGGTCGGTCCATTACATTGAGCTAGGGAGAAGGAGATAGTGTGGTCCATGTGGTTTGGGTAGGATAGAGGACAAGATAACACATGCAAATTATTTGACCCAATATAGAGAGGAGGATGAACATGTAAGGTAACAAAATTGAGCATCATGAGGAATGGGTAATGCACACAAGGAGGATGAATTAGAGAGGATGGTTCTAAATGAGCCAATATCACATGTACAGAGGAAGGATGAGAAATAAAAAACCTTGGTAAACACACTGAGAAAACAAAAGAAAAATATCAAGCGAGGAGAATCCAAACACGATGAGGTAAGAAAGGGTCCCAACTAGTCCAAGACATGGAAGGGAAACCCAACTTGGGGAGTTGGTTATCAAACATGGTCATGTTGAAATACATGATTAGGTTAAAAGGGAGGAAACTCATCATGATGGAACATAGCTTAGTAGATTAGAGAGGAGCTCGGGCATAGCTAGTAGGAGCTTTCCGAGATGGGGGAGAAAAATGATCTCGAGGAGATTTGCAAGCATCTCACCAAGATGAAAAATGGAAGGAAGTGGCTCGAGGAGCTGAAAAGGAGGGTCGTGAGCTGAGAAGGGTGATGAGAAGGTACATGAGGATTGGATGGAGGAAGTATGTTTGAGAGGAATCAACAATTTTGAAGATAACTTTGAAAAAAAGCAGACAAAACTAAAAAAATCATAAATACCTCCAAAATATGTTTTCTACCAAAGATAGTTGTAACGAGCCAAATCTTGCTGGAAAATTCCTAACTGCATAAGCACCAAGGCAAAAACAACAAATAGTAAACTCCAAAAGAGAGATTAACCTGGATTTCCATAAACAATAAATGATTAATGAAACTTGAGCAAGAAGTAAATAAAATTTTGAAACCATAAGTAATTAGCAAAAACCAATAGTGAGTACATGGTTAGCGATACAATGTAACTATAATACCATGTGAGAGTGAACCATAAGGATCTAACAGAGCCCATGAACATCAAGATCATTGCACTCCAATGGAAATGAAAATGTGCTCCAAGTAATTAACAAGAATTAACCATAGGCAAAATATTCATGCATAAGAAAAACAAGTCTACTCATTCTCATAGACCAAAAGAGAAGTACATAAAGGAGTGTTGTGTAACTCCCATTCCTAGACAAGTCATACTCCCATGATGGAGTGAGGAGTTATAATTCTAGGAATAACATGTAACTCCCATACTACGATGACGCATATAACAATATAACATATTCTATGATGAAATCTGTCATATGTCATATAAATCCCTAAAATACCTATGACTCACCTAAGTGAGATGAATTACCATGTGTGAGGTGGAAAATTCCCTATAAATAAATAAAAGGAAAAAATAGTACCTCACACCAATAAGTAGGAGAAATAAAATCTAGGGATAAAGGTGCCCATGTGGGATACCTCGAATAGTGATAACGTGATGCTTATATACAAACTTAAGGCATAGGTGAACTATGGATGACATGGATTTAGAATCCATAAGCCAAGGGATTCCTAGTACCATGTCACAATGTATAATTTTGGATCCAATAGAAAAATACATAGAGATAGTGAGGGTCCAAACAAAGTGATAGGAAGAATGAAATACCCATGAG
Organism: Taxus wallichiana var. yunnanensis; assembly: GCA_018340775.1. NCBI lineage: Eukaryota > Viridiplantae > Streptophyta > Pinopsida > Cupressales > Taxaceae > Taxus > Taxus wallichiana. The sequence goes on from CM031242.1 coordinate 877,567,675, forward strand.
AAGTATATGATAAATGTGTCATTTGAGATAATGGAAAACTGATAGCTTGCAAGAAATATATTTAACATCCATTACGCTTGTAAGTAGGATGCACCATAACATTGTTAATGACATGAGGACCAATTGGAGTATCAATGTGTAATCATGCAATGAAAAAGAGGCATGAAATCAGCATTAGTAAAAGTAATGATAGGTGAACTAAGGTTAGTAGTCTAACAAGAAATTTAAGAGGTTGATCCAAATATGAAGGAGAAGGAAAACATGATAAGCATGAGTTGAAGAGGATTTATGAGCTTATTTTTCATTCTTAGGTAGTGGATCATTGATGATTTTAAGCTTGTAAGTATCATTAGTATATTTATAAATAGAGATAGTATATCAAGCAACTAAATGTCATTATTGTTAATAAAATATTGGATTAAATTTCTAAGTTTGAAACACCTATCATTTGATGGTTATACGCACCTAATTTTGCATGTGCTACATTGTCAGAAAAATGGTTACAAAAGTCGCCAATGATGATTCATTTCCTTTCAGAAGGTGTTCGATTTCCTAAGCTCATCGCATTGTATATTTGTAGCCTAAATATTTGTACTTAGGTTTTCCACATTTCATTCTAGCTTCCTGCTCCTTTATGTGCATGTTTTGGATTTAGTGTCAAAAACGCCATCCCAACTGATCGGTGCAAATTGCCTAAAAATAGTCTTGATTGCATGGTATTCCTTCCCTCTTCTATTTTTAAATAGATTTAATTAGTTTGAACTACCTCTTCACCCAATGATTTGGCACTCCAAGGCTTCCTTGTGCATGAAGGCACATCCCAACCAATTCCTATATATTCAATGCTTGTATTCAAGAAAAAATCCTAAGAATTTTGTGTATCTTGCATAGTATTGCTTGCAACAATCTGTTAGAAATTACATAGCCAAGCTCTGTTCACTTGTGTTATCTCTCTTCTACTTGCATTGCAACCATATTTTCCTTCAAGCTACCATTGCTCAAGCACCTTCTCTGCTACTACCTTTGCATTCCCAATTCCTTGGACTCATATGGACACACAAAGAAAGAAAGGATAAAATGAGGGGACAAACACATATACAACTAGATTTTCCAAAGCTCTTGCTTATCCAGGTTGGAATTATTTGTTTGTTTTGCTTCACTTGTTCAAATTGTTAATTTTGAGTTATTCATTTCAAATCCATATCAAATAGAGTAGTGAAATCATTTCATTTCAATTAATCAAGCAATTGCAAATAGGTCAAATCATTATAAATCTTTCTTTTCAACATTACTGGGAAGTTGTAGGGAACAATAGCTTCTTTGAAGTTATGATTTTTTCTCTACCTCTGAGGTAGGGTTGAGGGTTTTTATTGAATTAGTTAGTTGTTTTAGATCTAGATTCACATACTTGCACAAGTAATTAGCTACATCGGTTGATTACTTGTATTAGATTTCATTTATTAGATTAGAAGCATTGTTTAAAATACCAAAAAGATATAAAAATATTTATTTTTACTAGATTAGTTTGCTTTCATTGTTTTGTTCAGATATATTGTGAAAATACCAAAAACATAGTTCAAATTTCCTTTGATAGTTAGTTTTCTTTTTCAAATCAATTCAATTCCATTTTACATGACCATCAAAGGTCCACAACAAGAGAAAACTTTCGGTTGTGATCCATTGGTCCCACAACCCAACGGACTGAGTTGTTGACCGACATTGATATGGGCTTATGCATGCTTGTTCTAAAACACCTACTAGGTATTCGAGAAGATAGAACAATTAAACACATTAAACATTGCAATTGATCAAGCCTACGATTATTGGATTGCTCTTGACAACAAGGCTTGATTACACATATGACCATATAGAGACCACAACCTCCATGAAGTTCACGGTTGTGATCCCTAATGTCCCACAACCCAATGGGCTATTGACCAATTAAATATCTGACATTGGTTTACATGCACTAGTATTTAGATCATCCCCACTTCCACCTAACATTGTTACACAAATTTCCATGTTGAACATAGCATCCGATTAGGCTAAGGATTTTGGACTAGACTAGAGAACCTCCCATAGACCTTGTGGCTTCACTATGCCTCTCGTTCTCACTTCCATGACCTTGTCTTGGAAATATATATGAGGCATCACAGGTTACTTTCACTGTGTGTTCCACAACTAGTAGATAGAATCTTGGTAGAGCTCGATATTGACTGGAGCCTCCGAGTAGCCATTCTATCGACCATTCCATTACACCACTTCAGGTTAGGAGGATCTCTTTTCCTTAGACTCATGCAGATCCCGATATTGCGTGTTGAAGACATTAGGTTGCCTCAATAGCTTGTTGATCACTACCACACACACATCCATTTCCATTCCACATTGGTTATCCCGACATGACCTCGGGAGGTCGGTGTGAAAGAAGGTCACATGTTGATTTTATTTCATACAAATTGGTGAACCCAACATGAAGAGCTAGTCTCTTTTCGTATCCATTTTCTTCATCCATCTTCCTCTTTCCCATTATTCTATAAGTATTCTTATACCCCCGAATATGTTGGGATATGATGAATATGATCGACCCATCTTCGGGTTTTGATGTGTATAACTATCAAATGGGTAGACAACAACAGTCACCCTCACTTCTCTACATGGGTAGATAATTATTCAACTACTCAAGCTCAAAAATCCTCTTCCTCGGGGGCTAAAATGTTGGTTCCTCCATATGGATTGAGGAGCTTGACCAAATCACATAGAACACATCCACCTGAGCACTCAAACTCTAACAACATGACTTTCACTGGAGAGACAAGTTCATCTCCTCATGGGTTTTGTTTGAAAACCCATTAGTATGCAGTCTGACCAACTCCCACCTCTAGATGAGGATTATTTAGCATGATACGCTAGAAGAGAACAATGCTTCTAGAATAAATTGGGATTTTGACAGGTTACAAGGGCATGTTGATGTC